>CM066589.1:27602500-28127500 GCA_033816785.1 Picus viridis
CTTATTGCTCTCTCCAACTACCTGAAGGGAGGTGGTGGACAGGCAGAGGTTGGTCTCTTCTCCCAGGCAGCCAGTACCAGAACAAGAGGACACAGTCTCAGGCTGCACGAGGGGAGGTTTAGACTGGACGTTAGGAGGAAGTTCTATACAGAGAGAGTGATTGCCCATTGGAATGGGCTGCCTGGGGAGGTGGTGGGATCACCTTCATTGGAGGTGTTCAGGAGGAGACTTGATGGGGTGCTTGGTGCCATGATCTAGTTGTTTGATGGGTCGGACGCGATGATCTTGAAGGTCTCTTCCAACCTGGTTTATTGTATTATTGTATTGTATAGCTGTGAACTGTGAACTCAAGCACTCCCTCTTTCCAACTATGTAATGCATCTCCACTCAATCCACAAGTGGCAGAAATTTATGCTGTGTGCCAGTGCAACAAAAAAATGTAATTCCACAGAATCAAAGAATGGCTGGCATTGGAAGGGACCTCTGGAGACCACCTAGTCCAATACCTCCTAAAGTAGGTTCACCTAAATCAGATTGCACAGAAACACATCTAGGCAGGTTTTGGATATCTCCAGAGAAGGAGACTCCAAAACCTCTCTGGGCAGCCTGTTCCACTGCTCTGTCACCCTCACAGTAAAGTTCTTCCTTTTGTTCAGATGGCACTTCATGGCTTCCAGTTTGTGCCCACCATCTCTTGTCCTGTTGCTGGGCACTACTGAAGTCTGTCCCCATTCTCTTGACACTCGCCCTTTAGCTATAAACATTGACAAGACCCCCTCAGAGAAGTGTCCTCTTCTCCAGGCTCAACAGCCCCAAGTCTCTTGGCCTTTCCTTGACAGAGAGATGCTCCAGTCCCCTCATCACCTTCATAGCCCTCCACTGGACCTTTTCCAGTAGTTTCTCGCCTCTCTTCAACTGGGGAACCCAGAATACATTTTCTTGATAATGATTTTATTTTCTGCTCATCTATTTAGAGAGATTAATCTGTCAAAAATAAATTCTAGGATTTGTTCCTGACATTGGTGCTGTCAGTCAGATTGCTTCAAATCCTGAAAACTCAAAACAAAGTGGGGAAGGGAAAAAAAAAACAGCATCAAAACACCATATTTAATGTCTAAAGAGTTTTGACTGACACTGACTTTTTTTCCCCCTCCTTTAAAATCTCTCACTATCTTGCCTACACAGTAGGCTAAAGGTAAGGATGAGCAAAGGAGCTGCCCCTCTGCTAGTCTCTTCCCTCTGCAATTATACAAGTGATTGCTCCTTAGAGCAGGAGTTCTGTGAAATGGAGCAGCTGGAAAGACCACACTCCAGTGTCTGCAATTAGTTAGAAGCAAATAGTGAAGAGACCTTCCAACACAAATCCAGCACAGATGCTGCAGATTCATGCTACTGCTTAGTCTGGGTCATGATGCCTCCAGCTTTGTTCCAAAATTTAGGCAAAAACCTGAAACCACTTAAGGATAGAACAAAAACATCTAAGTGTATAACAATGAGGAATTTGGAATCCTTGAAGAAAAAACACTGGGATGCCTTAGTGGCCTAGTGGCAAACTGTCAGAATTTGGTTTTTAGTCCATCTCATCTGGCTTTCCTGGATCAACAGAGTCAGGGAGTGGTCAGAAGTATTTTGGGATCTCAAAGAAGGAGTCTCCATTTTCTTCTCAGAAGATGTGGTATATATATTATATCTTCTTATAGCTATTTCTGTTTCTACATATTTGCTATTTGTGTATAAAGTCAGAACTCTCTACATGGCCAATAAACAAGAAAATACAATCAATCAAGTGTGGACAAAAGGATAAGGAGACTTGGTTATGATGCTGTAAAGGTCTACAAGAGAAGACTGTGATTATCCCTCCAAAACTTGGCTAACACCTCAGAGAGCCTGAGTGTGTGGGTCTGCTTATAGAAACATTAGATTTCAACCACAGTAGCTACTGTAACCTCACTGTCAAGGAGTGACTAAACCAGTTGAGAAACCCTTAATCTAAACAGTCTCAGTGCTATAGCTGTCCTGGGCCTTCACTAAAGAGAACTTTGCTGGCACAGCAAGTACCTCAAATAGTGTGGGTAAAGGAGCCATGAAGTCATACAGAAATAGCTACAGTAGTAAAGCCTAGTATGAAAATAGATGCAACTGTGTCAGAAGAACACAGCTTTACTCAGCTTAACCTGGTTAATTTGGGAGAGAAGGGAGACAGATTTACTTCCAAGAGGGGAAAAAATTCCACTACCACTAAATCCTCTTTATCTGACCTATCTACATAGACGGACTCTGTGCTAAAGTGCCTATAGTAGTGCAAGAACAGTGGCAAAGGTGCTAGAGAAAGGAAAAGAGGAAGTATGGCTGCAAGAGATTTGAAGCAGTCACCTAATCTCTCCTGGAGGAGAAGCCAAGAATCAACCATGCCTTGTAAAAGCTCTCTTTCCATTGAGGTAAAGGAGATTGGAGTGGAACATTAACAGGGACAAACAGATAGGCACACTGCAGCCATCTGAAAAGCAACAAGAGGATGGTAAAGTGGAAATCCCCCCAACCCTAGGGATCCTGAGCTGTATATCAGTAAGAATAAAGAGCCTTAGATATGGGGTTAAAGCCTATCATGTAAATAAAATAAATGTGGCTTGAGTGTATCATCTAAATGCCCATCTATCAACTAGCTTTTAAACAAATGGGAAGTCCTCCCTTCCTCCTCTCTTCCTTATTTGTTCTCATGATGCTGTCTGATCCTTTGGCTGGCAAAAACAATTCACTCTTGGGTTATAGGAGCATCACTGACAGCATAAAGTACAGAAAGGAGAAAGGAACTGTGTTCAGAGCTGAGCAACACCTTCCACAGCTAAATCAAATTGGCTAAGATAAGCATCAAACCACACTCAGGACATTAGTTACAGGGTTGGTTGTTGGGGGGTTTTGTTTAAACATTCAGTTAGCATTTTAACAGACACTCAGCCTACTGTTATCATAACAGCAGAATTAATCATGCCTAGGCAGCTATGACTGTGTAACCACATCATTCACCAGCATCTGAGATCAGTATTGCCATATTCTTATACAAGCTTGGACACATTATGTTTTGCCTTTGCTCTCTCACACTCGTCCAACATCCAGCTGAAGTGGTGTTGCCTTTTGAGATAGCTACTGCAAGAAGTCCAAACATCAATACTTACAGTTCCAGGCCTTGTGAAGTCAATGCTATGTGCAACACTTTGTCTCATCTGATTGCTAAACAAGCGGACACAAATGCTTTGAAGGTACTCTGGTGTGATCTGAAAATCAGGACATACAAAGAGAGCAGTATTATAGAAAAGTTACACTTTCTACCAGACAAGTGTTTCTTATACTAAAGGTTTCTGGTTGGGTTTTTTTTTTGAAGAGGGCAAGAAATCACACACATGAGACTCCCTGATGCAAGCCCAAAGCACAGAATACATTTCTGTTCAGGAATTAGAGAAACTGCAGACTCTCTTCATCTGGGAATAGTTATGCTATTCACAAGACTAATGCTAAACACTTCCAGAGTCTACAAGAAGCCCAGAATTTGTCACACCTATGTTTATCAACAGGTTTTCCTCAAAAGACAAGTTGTCCAACAGCAAGTATGAAGCAGTTTTGTCCTACAGACTTAGGCAATGATGTGTGGGTGCACTGTCTAAAGAGCAGAACTTACACAACTATTCTCTACAGCAAAAAGAGAGATGAATTGCACAGTACAGCACTTTGTTTCAATGCAAAACATCTCAGCAAGTTCAGGCAATAGAACTGCTTGCTTTCACAACACTTATTAGCTTCCCAAGAACAGAGGTGAGAGGACTGAGATTATAGAAATGTGAATGGGGGCACTTCTGATATTCACAGATCTGTAGTGAGACAACAAATCCCTTCAAACTCAGAATGCTCTAAATTCAACCCGATTTTATTCAGTACCCGACTCCATGCGGGATTCAGAAAGGCAGAAGCCAAGATTCATAACGGAAGAGCACCCTCAGCTGGACGCATCTGGGAAGGATCAGACTGTCCAGCACGTGGCTTACAAGGCAAATTGAACAAGCAACCGCAACAACAGATAAGCAGCAACTGTTTCCTTCGCTACAAAAGGTAAGAGGGTATCACCTTGGAGAGCACTGAAGTGTGAAATGGGAGGCAGAAAATGAATGACTATGTGTTTCCTACTATCTAAGTTCCTGTGAGCATCTGCTCCTAATACCTTTCCTAACCTGCTGTAAAGCAAAGGCCACTTCCGTGCGGCGATGGTGTAAGCAGACAGCAATCCCAGATGCACAGTAACAAAATAAGATGTTCTTGCTCATAACAGGAGGCATCCAGGTACATGCTGACTTTTCAGGAGGCAGCACAAGAACTCCTAGGTCATTCTTCCTGCTACACCTCATTTAAAAGCATCTAGAGGCTACTAGTTTCTGCCTTAAGAATAATCACCTTCAAGTTATACAGAAGTTACAGGACAAAGGCATGCTCACAAAACATGAAGCATAATATTCTCTTTGCATAAAAATACTGTAATGAAGTTGTACCTTCTGCAGTCATACAGTTTAACACAGTGAATAACCCTTGCTCCAGTCCCCTTTACCAATTAAATTAAAAAGTTCATCTTAGCAGAATAGAGAGCAAAGCTTCTCCTCACGAAAACTGTGGATGAGAAGACTCTTTGCACCACAGTGTAACTTGCAGACCTTGTAGTAGTTTTAAATATACTGGAATGCACTCAGTAATCACAGAAATGCCCTCTAATCACTGCTGATGCCAAAGCTCAAAGGGGACTCTCACACAAGTTCCAAGATGTCTTGTGAGATGGTGATAGTTTCCTCAGGATTTCTAAGCCAGCACAATTCAGCCCACCTTCTGCACTACCTTCACCCCAGTACTCAGGGGCAACAGAACAATCTCTCATCCAAAGTCCTGTGTTCTGTTAGTACAGAGACACAGTACTTACAGAAGTGCTCAAAACTAATTTCAGTGGCATTCCCTCTCCATTGTCTGGAGGACATCTGAGTCACCTCTTACCATCTTGCCATTGACTGTGGCCTCCAAGGAATCCACCAGCTCTGCAGTGACTCCAATGAGATTATGGTAGTCTGTCTGCATTTTGTTAAAGCGTTTCAGGCAGGTCATGGTCCTGTGTTCAGATTCCACTAACTGTTGATGAAGATGTTGCAGCATTTCTGTCAAGAGAATAATGAAACCTAAAATGACATGACATCACCTTTTCAACCAGAAGGACAATAGAACCTACAAGCATTTTTATTGTTGCGAAGAGGTAACTTCAACTGCTGCTGCGGAATTACTTTTTTTCCAAGGGGTGGAAGGTCACTGCAGGGATAATTTCATGCTGGTAGTATGATTTCATTTTATTGCAACTGCTGAAGTTCACATTTATGTCACCTTGCAGCAGTGATCAAACTGCACACATAACAGGAATCAGAGACTAACACAGCACGTTCGGTTTCTTCCTTCTCCCAGAAACAACTCCCAACACCGACAGATGCTTTCTACCCTTGATAGAGGGAAGGAAAACACAACCTCTGCACCCAATACCAACCAGAACCATTATTCATATGTGGAGGAAAAGAGGGGAAAATAAAGGACAGAGGACTAACCTACTGGTTTAAGAGGATCTAGCCTACAGAAAAGCCAGAACTCTGCCAAATGAAGACGCTGGCATTAGGCAGTGCCTGAACTACCACAGTATTCTTGCCTGCTCTTTCATGCAAGAGTCAAGCCTTTTGATTCCACTTCCTGTGAGCAGCCAAGGAGTTACATATATGCACACAATTCCACAATAAGCTTTTCTCACCAAGTGAGAAATTTGTTCTTATCCTTTATAATAACTTGCCTACAGCTCAAACCTGTTTCCTGAACTTGTGCTTTCTCTTTCTCTCTAATCTCAGCACACCCTCACATACTTTGCTAGAAGCAGTGACTCCAGCCATCTGGATCTCCTGTGTACAGTGCAGCAGAGCTATCAGCAGAGGAGTTGCAGGTCCCCAGAGTCGCTGTCAGACACCAGGGCTCCTGAGGTGACAACAAAACCTTGTGCTTAGGAGGGGCAGTAGTTTCCTTGTCTCCTTCTTGCTTACCTTACTTCCATAAAAATTACTATTAATTTTCTAGACTGACATCTTCCTACGTTAACAGTTGTTCAGACTGTAGCAAATCTTGACAGACAGGTAGCTCACACTTATTCTTCTCTTGTACAGCAGCCTGACACTCTTCCCCAACTCTCCCATTCCCTGAAATAGTGGAAAGGGGGCTATGAACTCATCTACAGACTTATAATGGGTCAGTGAAGGGACAGAAGCTGAAACTGCTTCCAAACATTTCATTTCCTCCGTTCCTGTCAGCACAGAGGACACACAGAAGGTCTGATGCTCTCTGTGCAAGATGAGAACCATTCTGCAATTCTTCTCTTCACAGACAAACTGCAAACATATGGGAGGGCTGTAAATTAAGCTCAGCTGCCACGCAGACAGCTTTGGAAGTCATACAGGTATTAAAGATTTTCAGCTAGTGGGTAAAAAGCCAGACTGTAGCAGGTTAATCGGTAAGGTAAACACATTAAACTCTCCAGGACACCCTCAAGAGCATATGTACTATTCCACCCAAACTTGGAGTGCTTCTGTATGTCAGACTAATGACTTGCAACTATTTACAAAGGGCTGTTTTCAGGACTCTCTGCCATACTGCTCTACATTCATGTCCTGCCTATTAACTTTCCTTCCATTTCTCCTTCACTGGTAAAGTAAATATCCTCCAACAGGAAGCATGTGCTGTGGATCCCATGTGATCTGAGCAGCATACTGCAAAAAAACAACCTCTCAGATCCAAAACTTTCATATGAGAGAGGCCTCAAGTAACCTTTCTGACAAACCTAAACCACTGCAACCTCCAAGGCACAAAATAGATCTACAGTTTAAGGCTGACCTGTATAGACTCAATACCATAACGGTTCCTGTACTTGCACAAAGCACAGAATTTGCCCAAAGAAAAGATAGTTAGGCCCAAAATAACTCAGGCCCAGTCATGTGGTTATTTCTTTTTAATCAGAGTATAGAATTACTGCCTTCAGGAAAGTCCACAAAGAGAAGAGAGTAACTTCCAAAGAAACAAAACCCCACAGAGAGCTTTCTATTTTTCAATCAAAGTGTAATATAATGCAAAGAACAAAATACCAAAGAAAACACCTGGAACTCACACTGGGAAATGAGCTCAACCTACTCTTTAACTCAGTCTAAGGTAGTAAATCCTCAGTGTAAACCTCCAGATTAACTCAAGAGGGAACATCACTCCAGGAACTCAACTGGGCTCATACAAATTCCTACCAACCAAGTGAACACAGAACACCAGGTGAAAGAATGAATGCAAGGCAGCTGGGAACCTGAATTCTATTGAATTGATTTTTAAAAGGCACATATTTCAAGGGCCATCAGGATCTAAATGTCTTTTTTTTTTTTTTTAAAGGTCCCTGAGTCACACATTTAAGTGTGTGAACAGCTTACCTAAAAATGCAACACATCAGACAGTCATAGTAGCACATTCCTTATTCATGAGGTACCAACATGGACTGGTTTAGGGATTTAAAAAGGATGAGTGAATAGGAACAAAATCAGCTTTGTCTAAGATCATCATAGTAACAATGAGATCTGAAGTCTGGCTTAAGTAGCTATGAGAACAGAATCTGAGGAAGCTTACTTTCCAATACAACACAACACAATACAATACAATACAATACAATACAATACAATACAATACAATACACCAGGTTGGAAGAGACCTTCAAGATCATCACGTCCAACCCATCAACCAATCCAACCCACCCAAACAACTAAACCCTGGCACCAAGCACCCCATCAAGTCTCCTCCTGAACACCTCCAATGACGGTGACTCCACCACCTCCCCAGGCAGTCCATTCCAATGGGCAATCACTCTCTCTGTATAGAACTTCCTCCTAACGTCCAGTCTAAACCTCCCCTGGTGCAGCCTGAGACTGTGTCCTCTTGTTCTGGTACTGGCTGCCTGGGAGAAGAGACCAACCTCTGCCTGGCTACAACCTCCCTTCAGGTAGTTGTAGAGAGCAATAAGGTCACCCCTCAGTCTCCTCTTCTCCAGGCTAAGCAACCCCAGCTCCCTCAGCCTCTCCTCATAGGGCTTGTGTTCCAAACCCCTCACCAACCTTGTTGCCCTTCTCTGGACACGTTCCAGCAAGACAACCTCCTTCCTAAACTGAGGGGCCCAGAACTGGACACAGGACTCAAGGTGTGGCCTAACCAGTGCTGTGTACAGCGGCAGAATGACCTCCCTGCTCCTGCTGGCCACACTGTTCCTGATGCAGGCCAGGATGCCATTGGCCCTCTTGGCTGCCTGGGCACACTGCAGGCTCATGTTCAGCCTCCCATCAACCAGCACCCCCAGGTCCCTCTCTGC
This sequence comes from Picus viridis, assembly GCA_033816785.1. Lineage (NCBI taxonomy): Eukaryota > Metazoa > Chordata > Aves > Piciformes > Picidae > Picus > Picus viridis. The sequence continues at coordinate 27,610,944 of CM066589.1, forward strand.
CTGGCTGCTCTCCAGCCACTCTGACCCCAGCCTGTAGCACTGCCTGGGGTTGCTGTGGCCAATGTGCAGAACCCGGCACTTGGATGTGTTCAATCTCCTGCCCTTGGCCTCTGCCCATCTGTCCAGCCTGTCGAGGTCCCTCTGCAAAGCCTCTCTGCCCTCCAGCAGATCAACTCCTGCCCCCAGCTTGGTGTCGTCCGCAAATTTACTGATGATGGACTCACTGCCCTCATCCAGATCATCAATAAAGATGTTGAAGAGCATGGGGCCCAGCTCTTATCCTTGGGGCACACCACTAGTGCCTGGCCGCCAGCTGGATGTGGCACCATTCACCACCACTCTCTGGGCTTGGCCCTCCAGCCAGTTCCTAACCCAACACAGTGTGATCCTGTCCAAGCCATGGGCTGACAGCTTGGCCAGGAGTTTGCTGCGGGGGACGGTGTCAAAGGCCTTGCAGAGGTCCAGGTAGACCACATCCACAGGCCTCCCCACATCCACCAGGCGGGTCACCTGATCATAGAAGGAGATCAGGTTGGTCAGGCAGGACCTGCCCTTCCTAACTCCATGCTGGCTGGGCCTGATCCCCTGGCCATCCTGTAAGTGCTGTGCGATCGCACTCAAGATGACCTGTTCTATAATCTTGCCTGGCACTGAGGTCAGGCTGACAGGCCTATAATTCCCTGGCTTGTCCAACCGGCCCTTCTTGTGGATGGGCACCACGTTGGCAGCTTCCACCCTTCTGGGACCTCTCCAGTGAGCCAGGACTGCTGAAAAATGATGGAGAGTGGCTTGGCCAGCTCATCTGCCAGCTCTCTCAGCACCCTAGGATGGATCCCATCTGGTCCCATGGACTTGTGGGGGTCCAAGCGGCTGAACCTCATCATAACTAAAAATGGAGAGCTGGTGTCCACTTGTTTTCACCACATTTACAGACAGATTAGAATTAAACCACAAGTCCTATTACTAAGCCCTCTTCCATTTTTAGGACATACCTATGCTCAACCCTACTGAGCTCCAGCAGTCTAGCACTAGCTACTGCCTAGATAGTCATTCACCATTGGAATGGGCTGCCCAGGGAGGTGGTGGAGTCACCATCCCTGGAGGTGTTCAAGAGGGGACTGGATGTGGCACTTGATGCCATGGTTTAGTCATGGGGTCTGTGGTGACAGGTTGGACTTGATGATATTTGAGGTCTCTTCCAACCTTGTTGATTCTGTGGTAGGGGGGTCTGGATTTCCAAGGACCTTTTGCCACAAATCACTAGTTTCCTTGTCATTGCAGGTGTATTTTCTACTACTATTATAACTACATATTTTTTACAGAGTGTCCTTACTATATATCTCAGCATTTACCTTTATTGCACTGTCCATTCTCCTTCTGTTGTACAAGTAGGATCAGCTCAGGAAAATGTCATTATGTGTTTGTTCCAGAAACAGACTGAGAAATTCAACCAACTGGCAAATGCAACCAAGCCAAATATTCCTACTGTCCAGGCAACAGACAATGCTTGATGCTTCACTGGAGAGCAAGAACAAATGAATCAACAATAAATACATGCAAATCTCCTAAGTGCACAGTGCACAACATTGCATGGAGACTTGAGACTTTTTGCTGACATTTAAAGACAGTAGGTTCAGCCATGAAATATGAGATATAGTAACTCCAGTCTAAAGGTAGTAACATGAAAATAAAAAACCAAACTGCTGGTTTTGCAGAAAATCAGTACACAAATACCCAAGTGTTTTTAGGGCAAGTGATATTTTATACCTGAGAAATACTCAGGTCTCAGATAGGATCCAGTTCTTTACAAAGAGGAATGAGCAGAGAGAAAATTTTCAGTGGTTCTATGTCAGACTCCTGCACAAACATCCATAACATGGGAGTAAAAGTAATGTTTTGAACACCGTTCCCCATCCTGGCAAAAGGGAAAGAATGGAATAGAAGGAATCCAATTTCCATCTCATCATTCACTGCCACTATGACAATGTGCTGCTTTAGGATAAAATAAAATATAGCAGGAAAAGGACTTTCAACTTTCTTTTTTTCACTATTCCTTAAGTTACACTGCCCCCTTACAGTAATTCTAATAAGCTTCAAAGTGTTTTCTCAAAAGGATACAAATAAAGCAAGAAGCCGAGGAGTCTGTCTGGCTTTGAGAGTCAGAGACAGGAACTGTTCCAATCTTGTCCTTAAATCCAACGTCCAAGAATCCTTGAAAAGAAAAACAAATGATGACAGTCGTTCACCAAATACACTCTGCTCAAAGTACTGTTTGGATCACCACAACCTTCTGCTAGTAAACAAAGCTGCTGGCATTGTACCAAGAAGGTTTTCCCTTGCCTGTGAATGAAGTGAATGTGCTTGCTAGCTCCCCATAAAAGTGTACAGAATCACAGTATTAGGGGTTGGAAAGAACCTCCAGAGATCAAATCCAACCTCCGTGGCAAAGCAGAATCACCCAGGACAGGTCACAGAGGAATGCATCCAGGTGGATTTTCAAAGTCTCCAGAGAAGGAGACTCCACAACCTCTCTGGGCTGCCTGTTCCACTCCTCTGGCCCCATCAAGAAGTGTTTCCTTGCGTTGAGGTGCAACCACCTGTGTTCTAGCTTGTAGCTGTTATTCCTTGTCCTGACACTGGGCACCACTGAAAAGAGACTGGCACCTTCATCTTGACACCCACCCCTCAGGTATCTATAGATGTTGATAAGATCCCCTCCTCTCAGCCTTCTCTTCTCAAGAATAAACAGCCCCAATTCTCTCAGTCTCTCTTCACAGGAGAGATGTTCAAGTCCCTTAATCATCCTCACAGATCTCCACTGGACTCTCTCCAGCAGATCTCAGTCTCTCTTGAATTGGGGAGCCCAAAACTGGACACAGTATTCCAGGTGTGGTTTCACCAGGGCAGAGCAGAGTGGGAGGACAGCTTCCCTAGACTTGCTGGAAATGCTTTTCTTAATGCACCCCAAGAGTTAGAAGAAAGTTCAGTATTATTTCTAGTCAGGTGTTGTAAAACCATAATGCAGCTTTATTTCACAGTATCACAGAATCACAGTATAACCAAGGTTGGAAGAGACCCCAAGGATCATCAAGTCCAACCTGTCCCAACAGACCTCACAACTAGACCGTGGCACCAAGTGCCATGTCCAATCTCCCCTTGAACGCCTCCAGGGACGGCGACTCCACCACCTCCCCGGGCAGCCCATTCCAATGACGAATGACTCGCTCAGTGAAGAACTTTTCCTCACCTCGAGTCTAAACCTCCCCTGGCACAGCTTGAGACTGTGTCCCCTTGTTCTGGTGCTGGTTGCTAGGGAGAAGAGACCAACCCCTTCCTGGCTACAACCACCTTTCAGGTAGTTGTAGACAGCAATGAGGTCACCCCTGAGCCTTCTCTTCTCCAGGCTAAACAATCCCAGCTCCCTCAGCCTCTCCTCACAGGGCTTGTGCTCAAGGCCTCTCACCAGCCTCGTTGCCCTTCTCTGGACACGTTCAAGTGTCTCGATGTCCTTCTTAAACTGAGGGGCCCAGAACTGGACACAGGACTCAAGGTGTGGCCTAACCAATGCAGAGTACAGGGGCACAATGACCTCCCTGCTCCTGCTGGCCACACTATTCCTAATGCAGGCCAGGATGCCATTGGCCCTCTTGGCCACCTGGGCACACTGCTGGCTCATTTGTAAACCCATCATATAGTGTTGGTGCCTTGCATGCATATGCAACAACTGCCCCTAAGCTAAAAGTACCTTTAAAATGTAAACAGTGAGAGAGAGAGATAGATAAAAGAGGTTATCCATGTATTAAACAGAGTAGAAACCAAGTAACTGCACATTATGCAGCTTTCCAAAAGTAACCACTGGCCTAATCTTTTACTCCTAAAAACATCTGGGGAACTGTAAATTTTGTCAAAACCTACTGCAAACATCATGACATGGCATCAGTGATCAGGGTGGAACATTTCTAAAATAAGGATTTGGAGAAAAACAGCTCACACATGAGAAACAGAACAAATCACCCACTGACTGGAATGCTGTCTTCTGCCTGACGTCATGTCTCATAAGCACAAGAAAACAGTACTTGAGGAACAAGCCAAACGACACCCAGAAATTCCCCGAACACTCATCTCTCCCCCTTTCAAACCTTCAGGTAAGGTAGCTTCTGCTTGACAAAAAAAGCTAGCCAACAAAAGAAAAACGACAATCTTCCACCAAACAGCAGAAGCTTCCTAAATTTACTGCTGCATACGGTGCGAGCTGCTCCCACAGCTCAGATTTGCCTTCATTTCACCACGCCGGAGAGCCTACAGAATTTACTTGCTGTTTTTCCCAACTCAGTATGCAGAGAGGGGTGCACAGCAGGATGCTGTATATTACCAAAGGAACCATGTCTCCTACAGAGAGGAGTGTGTATTATTTTTCAAGATGTATTACACAAACAGATAGGAACTGCAGCTATATAAAGCAGCAGATTCCTGAGGGGAAAAAAATGCCGTTAAGAACACTGCTTAGTAGACTAGTGACTCACTGCTGCTCTTTCTCAAACATAAAACAATCTGTGTTTCAACACTAACATGGAATGAGCTGTACAATTCCCACAAGAAAATATGAGTGACTGGGAACTAAGAGCTTAGACACTGGGTTACTATGAATAAACCTGAGGATCTTGCCTCAGATAAGGCATTAAAAAAAAAAGAAGAAGAAGAAAACAAACAAGAAAAACACCGAGCTGCTAAGTATAATTAAGAAAGAGCAGTCATATGCCATCTCTGAGGTCAACCAGTACATCTCATTATTTATAGCTAGTCCCACAGGAAATGGCACTATATGCCTTTTTTTGGTGTTAAACTGGAGCTCCTTATCAGCTGCTACGTTCAAAGTCAGCCCTAGGGTAAGTACCGCCTAATCTTTGATTCGATATCAAAAAAAGTCTGTGGCACCAATGCAGGCTGAAGATATATCCTCCCACCACCACAGCTGCCTGCAGCTGCTCAGACAAGTCAGCACAACTGTCCATGTGGTAGAATGGTGAAGCATTTCAAGCATAGAACGCTGCAAAATAATATACATCGTATACAGGTACACAAATATGTTGGTATGGGTGCACAGGGAGCTGTACACACACACACTCACAGACAGTAAAGCAGCTCAGTTCACAGAATCACAGAATCACCAAGGTTGGAGGAGACCTCAAAGATCTTCAAGTCCAACCTGTCACCACAGACCCCATGACTAAACCATGGCACCAAGTGCCACATCCAATCCCCTCTTGAACACCTCCAGGGATGGTGACTCCACCACCTCCCTGGGCAGCACATTCCAATGGCTAACAGCTCCCTCAGTGAAGAACTTTCTCCTCACGTTGAGCCTAAACTTCCCCTGGCGCAGCTTGAGACTGTGTCCTCTTGTTCTGGTGCTGGTTGCTTGAGAGAAGAGACCAACTCCTTCCTGGCTACAACCACCCTTCAGGTAGTTGTAGGCAGCAATAAGGTCTCCCCTGAGCCTCCTCTTCTCCAGGCTAACAATCCCAGCTCCCTCAGCCTCTCCTCGTAGGGCTTGATCTAGTTCCTTGACCTAGTCCAAGGGCAACTACATAACCAGCTGTTTCCAGTGCAACCATGAAGTTAAGGCACACTTTTCCTCTGCAAGGTCAGCAAGTGAAGTGGTGGCTCTGGCCAGCCTGATCTAGTGTAGGGTGTCCCTGCCCATGGCAGGGGTTGGAACTAGATGATCCTTGTGGTCCCTTCCAACCCTGACTGATTCTATGATTCTATGACTCTATGATTTACCTTCCCCACAGGTATTGCCACACCAGTATTTTGGAATGTCAAATTACAGCTCTTGACTTCATCTCCTTGCTATCTACCTGCATGGTGCCCAGAAAGCAGTCAATGTAAGGGTGTTTTATTACTCTTTCATCACCAGAATCAATGTGCTGATGATCTAGTTATTCTGCACCTGCAAATGAGCACACCTACAATGAGATTATGTTGAAGTTTGAACACACTAAGGTCTACACTCTCTTCTCACCTTCCACAGGCAGGTCTACGAACTGAACTCTGAAACAGCCACTCAAAGGAAGGGGCAAAAATATATTGAACAAAAAAAATTAACCTGTGGCAAGAGTCACCACACCCCTAAGCACAGCTATAGTCTTACAGCAGTTTGGGGTTTTGTGGAGGGCTAGAGGAGAAGGGTCTCAGAGCAGAGACAACACCAACTCATTTGCTGTTACAGAAGGATTACTTATAAATTTGATTTTTTTCTTCTGTACATTAAATGAAACTGCTTCAGTCTCTTTATGCCTAGCTATAGTGTTTTAAATCCAGCTATGAATACACAGACAGCAGGATTGGGCAACAGCATGAAAACAAGCAAGTGGAGTAAAACAGCTACATAGCAGCTCCTAGGAGCATGTGTGTTTCTGGGTTGTGTGGAAAGGATAAGCAACAACTCTTATTTAAGGACTTGAATAACCCTCTTCCAACCCTTCCCCCATCAAATATATGCTCTTTTATGATTGTACACTTTCTGTTACAGGAAAAAAAAAAAATTACAAGTGATTACCAAAGTGAACAACATTTCATATTCATCATCCCGAGAGAAAAATCATCATATATACCATCTCTGGAAACTAGACACTTACCTGGAAAAGTTCTTTAAATGAAGGATGTACCGTTGGGTTTGGAACAAAAGGCAAAGCATAGAAGGGAAGAAACTCTGTAGTCTGGCTCAGTGCAGCTCCTTTTGTTTCCAGGTATGCCTTAAAATGAGAAATCCTTTCCCCAAGTTCAGCTTTGTCCTAGGAAATAAATCAGCAGCATATTTGTTTTAAAAACAGCCACTCGCGATGCACTGTAAAGCCGGCAAACACAAGCAGAGACTGATACACAGTAACACCAAGTTTGCAATCCCAGAATATTTGCTATCTAAAGAGCAACACTAATTTAAACAGAAAGCACGATGCCTTGTTTTCACCACACAAAGAAGAAAATTTACAACAATGTTGTGGCTTCTGTCATCCAAGTCCAGCAAGGGAGGGACAATTGCTCTTTGAAGGCGCATTATTCCTGCCCACTTCAGGCTACATTGCTAAAGCAGAGTGACATCTCCATACTCAGGGCAGAGAGGAAACACCTACTTTCAACATGCTTCATTTCACTGGTAAGTGCAGATCTTCAAAATCCACCTACACAGCACCAGGAAGGGGAGCTGGCACACAGAACAGACCAAAAGCTCCTTAGAGGCTGGAAGACACCCTGCAGGCATCCACATATTCCTGTAGTAGCTGACAGGTGTAAGACAGGAGGTATTAAGCCCTGGGTGACTCCAGGCTACTTAAATGGGGGTTGGACTAGATGAGCTTTGGAGGTCCCTTCCAACCCAAACCATTCTGTGGAATGCCTCTTCATGATAGAAACCCCATTTAACAGAGACTTTATTTTATGACAGCTTGGAATTATAGTTTTCAATGTAATACACTGAGATGGCCAAGATTCAGTTCTCCCACGTTACCAGAAATGTTTGTATTTCAAGACACAGCTTCAGTGCAAACTGGAAGCCAGGTGTTTTAAGAATCTCACAAGGGCTACAACAAGAGGTGTGAAAGTACCAGCAGGAGAGTATTTTCCAAGCTAAAATAGTTGAAGAGCTCCAAGATAAGGACACCTCCAACTTCCATCTCTGTATTTCACCATAGAAAGGATTTGCTGCAATTGAAATGCAGACTGTTGCCCCAAAACTGGGTACATATTCTGGGAATTCTTCTTACTAAACATTCCATCCTCATGTACAGTAAAGACAAATAAATGAAGCAAAACAAACAAATCAGTCTGAAGTTTGAAGTGTGAATTAAACTTACAGGCTTTTCCACAGAGTGTTTCAAGAGGTAGGTGGCAAAGTGGATGTGAAGATAGAACTCCAGCTTCTGAGCAGCTGGTTCGTTATCACGAACTGAAGGCGAAATGTACTCCTCCCAGAGTTGGAAGAAAACTTTCTGCTCACCATTATCAAATGCTACAAGCAGATCTTTCTGCACAATGGAAAAGTATTCAGTGAAAAAAAAAAACACACCACAGAACTACATTTTTTAAACAGCAGGTTAGAGAAGGCAGAGTTCTCCACCTATCTTCAATATCTTTGACAGCCTGAATCAATGACTAAGACAAGAAGTGAAGCCCAAATTTTTAAGCATATCAATCTGGGGACCTACTTCTACCACAGGGGAAAAATAAATGCCTATGGTGTGTGAAAATTAATCCTATTAATATATGGCAAGATAAAAACCTAAAATACTGTGAACCAAAACCGGTGTCTCAGGTTCAAACAGACTGGAGTTCTGCAGAACACAGGCTCCTGAACTGGAGGAGGACTACTTAAAGTAACGAAGAATCTGTTCCGATAATCTCACTGCTGTAACAAATCACACAGAGGTTACTGGCCTTAAACTGGTTTTAGTATGGCTCATAGTAAGCATAAATGATGCATTACCTGAATAGGCAAAGCTTGTGAGTCTCTTGAAGAAACGCCTGCTGGCTTGGGGAGTGTCTTCCCTTTTATTTTACATTCCTTTGTAAATACTTTCACTGTTTCTTCAAATTCAGCAAAATCCAAATACTACAAGACAAAACCATAAAGGAACATTTTATTTTTTTTAAAAGAGTATCAGTGCTTAAATGAGTGACCCAGGAATTGCCCAAGTCCTTCGAAGTTTCTCTGCAGCAGCATCCAAAAATACAAAGACTGCACAGCAACAAACTAAGAACGGGTACCTCATGCGGGAGTCAGACACTGTCTCTCAACTACATTTCCTCCTGCATCCTAGAGAACAGAACTGACAAATACTGATGTCCCTCCACTCTGCCAGTAATTCCACCCAACCAAAGGAAACAAAAAAAAAAGAAAAGAACTAAAATCCATTAATGATATGCTTGGATTGAAGAAACAAGGCCTTGCAAAGGGTGTTCTCAGAAGGCAGCGTTCTTAAGTGTGACTCGCCTCCATACCACGAGTTAGACAGCTTTGATTTTTAAGCCAAGTCACTTATCTGAAGCTGTGCAAGCCAAATTAACAACCAACTAATCAAGCACTGGTTTGTGAAAGAGATAAGCAGTGCAGCTTCTTTTTCCCACCTTGTACAGTCACTATATTATACATGATTTTCACCTCAGGAGTTATTGGTTACTCCGGCATCACATTTCATTCTGCAAACTTGATCTGGATAGGCAGTTGCCACAAAGAACACAAAATATCTGCTTTCTTCACTGTTAACACAAACAGTAGTGTAATAATGATTAAGTGCTTAAACTTCTTTTTCTGAGGTCTCTTAAACCTGTTTTCTGAGATCCACAAAAATATTTAAGCTGTGTCTGATTAAACCATGGAGATCAGTGGTATCAGGACTTCAGCCTGGGCTTTGTCAGCTCTTGGGGTTTATGTAATCTTACATATTGGGGCCGCTGTAATCTTACATATACACACACACATATATACACACACACACACACACACACACATATATATGGAATGAGGAGGCAGCTAAGCAAAGTTTTAAAGATCTCACCATTATCACAGGTTGCATCTGAGCCCCAAAGGTGCCTGTGGATCTAATAATGAAATGAAAGCCTCATTTTCAGTTAACAATAAATAACTGATTTTATATTTTGAGTGCTGTCATTTAACGGATATTTAGCCTTTCGAATCTACAGGGCAAGACAGGAGGCAGTATGGTTTCAGAGTGTAGCAAACACTTGACCATGTAAACATCTCCAGAGTTTAGACCATGGTTACAACGCCTGGCTCGGAACACAAGCATGAAATCTTGACTTAGTCGTTTAAAAAAATATATATTGAAAAAAATAGATAAAACCAACCTCTCTCACTAGTTCGAGTAACTCAGCTTCATAAGCTAGCACGTCACCCATCGCTAAGCGTTACCGGTATGTCTCATCGTAGATAAGCCTAGAAAATCGTGCAGAAGGGAGGTGTCAGCAGACAGCACAGCGGTTCGCACAGCCCCGCACCGCCCATCAGTCATACCATCTCCAAACTAAGCCGCGTGAGGAAGACATCCCACTCCCCTGTAAGGCACCTACAAAGCAGCTCCGAGGCCGATTCTCGCCAGGCCGCGGGGCGCTCACGTGGGCTCCTCACGCATCAACCCACGGATGCAGCCCGCCGCCCTCCCACCTGCCCCCAGGCTGACGGCGCTGAGGCCGCCTCCTCAGGGCCGACGTCGAGCGGCCCAACCCACTCCTGAGCCAAACAGAGGGGAGAGAAGCGAACCAACGCCGAGTGCCGCCGGCACGGCAGCGGCATGGCCTACCTGCCCCGCGGCCCCGCGCCGCCGCCTCCCGTCGCCTTGGCAACAACGGCCCCGCTCCGCGCCGGGTACCCTCCCGCTGCACGTGATTCCCCTCAGCCATTCCTAGGCCGGGAAGGGTGCATCACGTGACGAGGGTGCGGGTCCACCTTTCCTAAGCGCAGCGCCCCCTGGAGCGCGGCGGGTGGAACCGCAGCTCCGCGCCGGTTGTAGCGTGGAGTTCAATTAGCCGGTGCCTGCTGTCTGACGCAAGCTGAACAGAGTTTGGGTCAAGTTAAATTTTTAAAGTTACCTACTGAATTAACGCATATTTTTGTAGCCCACTCCCATCCTGGGCAGGCCAGGAGAGCTGTACACACCGCCTTGTCTGTAGGCCTGCAGTTATCTGATGCAAAATTACATCATTTCTTAATTAGCCCAGCCACATTTGATCTTGCCACCCAGCACTGCCCTCTCTGAGGGGATGGAAAATCTAAGAGTGATTCCCACCCGGGTTAAAATAGCCCATGGTTGTTTTAGAGCCATGCTCTGCTCACTTCACAGCCTGGAAGGTTCTGTTGAGAAAGATCTTGGGCAACAGAAGCCAGAGCCTGGCATGTCATTGCCTCATGGAAACCAGACCAAAGCAAACAGGAGGGTTGGCCAAACACCTTATCAAGGCTTTGTGCCATTTTGAATTAACAATGGTGTTAATAAAGCTGTTGCTGTTCACACCATGTTTCTAGAAACATTTGCTGGACACAGCAAAACAATGTTGTGTCATCGGTGGGGTCCTGCCCATGGTTTCTGTCTCGCCCCATGCAGCCCTGTTTCCCACCATGAACACCTGAGAAGACCCACGTCCTCTGCACATCCCACAGCCAGACACGGCACCATCTTTCTTCCTTTAAAAGGTTCCTAAAGAAGATAGCTGAAACTGAATGCAGAGATTTGCATCTGCACCTCACATGTGGATTTTAACCCTCACAAAACCCCAAAAGCTCATCTCACTAGCTGGCTCAGAGGCACTTCTCTCCACCACGAACATTTCCCAGCCAAACCTTAACTTTCCAACACCAGCGTGGGTGGACGCAGTTCAGGGTGCTGCCTTCCCTTGGCTTGGTATTCTTCTGCTTGTGCAATAAAGAAAAGGGAAAAAAAAAAAGTTAAGGAACAGGGCTAAAATATCCCATTCTTGAACATTCCACCAGACCTAACATTATCAGCCTGATAGGGGAAATGTTGGGAAAGGGTGAGGTGATGGGAAGCAGAGTTATGACAGACGGTGAGCAGGCACTAAGTGCTCCATCCATAACTCATGGGAGTTATTTTACTACTGCTCCATGGCCAGCCAGCAGTGGGTTGGTATTTGTGAACAAAATACTGGGACAGACTCTTCCTTCTGTTTGCCATCTGTCCCTCTAACTTTTTAAAGGGGTAAAAAGTCTCTCTTAGAGGGTAGACCAGCTGCATCTGTCCTTCTTACTTGTAAAGGCAGGTGCACCATCCTTTGTGCTCCCTCTCTCCTGCCTCGCTTTGCTTTGGTGGTGATCAAACACCATGCAAGAGGAAAGAGAGAGGGATTTAATGCTGATTTTCTCCTTTTCTCATCTTCAGGATGATGTGCATCCAGCTGGCTTTCTCCTCCAAGCAGACAAACAGGACTGACATCATGCCCTGGACAGGATGATGGGGAAAGCTGTGTGGAAACTGAGCTTTGCTTTATCATATATTTTAATTAACTTTTTCCCCTCCCATTTTTGTAGAAGTCCCCTTCCAGTAAGCAGGCAAGGCTGCTGTGCACACACTGCCTTGCACAGGTTTTGCCATGCTCCTTGGGTGCTTGGGCACAGACATCTTGAACACCTACCTGCTGGCCAGCACTTGGAGTAAAGTCAGAAAGATGCAAAGCTTGGGCTTCAATCCTGAAACCTTCCACTGCCCTGTGTGTCTGTGAATGACACTCATCACCTGGGGCACCACCCCAGCTCAACAGTTCAGGTTCTTTTGGGGCAGGTGACCATGACCTCTGTCAGGGGCTGAGCATTCTTGTGGCTGGGCCACCAGCTGTGTCAGCTGCAGGTCCCAGACTGGATCATAACCTGTTGCCTGATTAAGAAAGCAGAAAGCAATTCTCTGTGCCCAAGTGGAAGATTTTGCAGGAAGTGTCTTCTGGCAGTGACCTTTCCAAGTGGTTGCATTAAAAATAAGAGCAAGTGGGCAAGAGAGGCACATTTTTCAAAGCTTAAATATCCTGCTATTTTCTGAGTCAAACTTCAGCTTTTAGTTGCCAAAAAGGACTTTGGTTAAATATTTTGAAGGGCCACTTAGGCAATAAATAAGTAAGTATGAAGTAATTTGAGTTTTCAGTTGGTGGCAGATCATTGTTAGGTGGGTGGGAGCACAGATTAGCTCCTACTGGGACTGGCTGGGGTCAGAGAGATTTGCTTGGACCGACATCCTACACCTGTGCAGGGCACTTGCCCAGCAGTTCAGACTGCTCACATAACAGATTACACATCAGTGCTTCTCCAGGGCCCTCTGCAAGGAAAACCAAGGCAGTGGAATTGCAAAACCTCGCTGTTCTCCCCAGTATAAAGCTATCATACAGCTGCTCTGTATCCCTTGGATGGGGCTTGCTGCTGAGCCTGAGGTTTCGCCTTTCCCCACCTCTTCTCAGAAGGATGTGGTCAGCCCATGACAGACTGTTTATATGCAGACTTTTCTTTGGTAATTTCCTGTAACCAAAGTCCCTGACTAGGAGAGGCACAATGGAAACTTTGATTTTGTGCCACAGGATTCATGAAAGAGGCGATGGTGAACTCACCTCTCCTTGAGAGCCTCTTGGCTTGCCCAGTGCAGAGCAGGGAGGGAGGAGGCACTAGCTGGTAGGTCCCCACAAAGCTCCTTTCAGGTCTGGAAAGGTGGAAAGAGCTGGGGATTTCTTCTCCAAGAAGGACATTCTGGATGAGGACAGGAACATCCAAGGCCTGCAGCCTCTCGCCCTGCAATGTCAGCTCTCCGTGTCTCTCAAGTGCACGCCTGGAGAGCAGACGCTGTTTTCCCCACCCTCTGTAAAACCTTTTAGCCGCTGCCACCACACTGGCGTGGGCTCACCAAAGCTCAGCCCAGGTTGCAGGAAGAAGTGAGTCCTCCAGCACTTTCTCTGCTCATCCATCCTAATAGATCAGTCCATGGTACCTTTCCACCTGTGACAGAGATCCCCTTTCAGAGATCCTTACAGGGACAGCCTGCAACCAGGAAAGATCAACTGCCTGTGATCTGGGGCTGGGGGTGCCTCTGCAGGGGATGACAGCAGCTCAGCGCCCCAGGCCTGAAGCGCGCCTCAGATGGACTTTCTGGCATGTGCTCATCTAAGACATGGGTCATTAAGCCCCCAGCCAAGGTGAACACCAATGCATGACAGGGCTTGGCTTGCAGTAACATCTTTCCAGCCAAAAATTGCAAGGGGCTGGGAGGAGGAAAAAGCTAGAGACGCACCATTACAAAAACCAGCTCTGTAGAAAGTAGTCTGGGAAACTGGGTACACAGAAACAGCAGGACAGAACTTCATCACCAGGAGAAACATCTCCAGTCCCAGCAACAGCCTTAGGGAACCTCGCTGCCTTCATCACATGGACACAGCCTTGATATTACCACCAACACAAACTGATGTCCATCTGTCCCATGCCAATGAGACAGACCGACAGCCACCTGCCTGATCACTCAGGGACCAGTTGTAAAGCCTCAGGGCCTGCAAGAGGAGCAAGCAGCACGTTTCACTTCTGAGTGAGCCCATGAACTCCACTGTCCAGTTCAGGTGTTTCCAGCAAATTATTTTCAGCTCCTTCTTGTTCATTCCTGAACCCCAGATTTCATGCTTAAGATAAATATCTCTATGTGAAATTAAACAGAGAATTTGCCCATCCCTACAGGACCTATCTCAGCTTCCCCTCTTGGAGGACATCAACAAAAAGTTAATCCATCTTGGTGCTCATTGACACAGAATGGAAAGAAACAATTAGGTGGGAGAGCCAGCCTAAAGCTGAGAACAAAGGCACTGCACCAATATTTCAGGTCTTTTTCCTTCACTCTGAAGGGGAAAATATTGCTTTATGCTTCATCCCTTGCAGGTTATCTTTGGAGGAACAATGTCTCCATAATTTCTGCTGACAATTAACCTTGCCTGGGCAGCAATTCTTCCCTGGGTCACCAGAGCAGCTATTTATACACTTGGCGAGGGAATGCTGTTGCCACCAAATGACTTGGCCAACCCTGTACCAAGGCAGTAGGCAGAGAGCACCAGGGTGTTCCTCTGTGCACCCTGCCCTGCTTGCCAGGACCTGCTTCATCTGGACCCTCATGGTACAGAGCCTCCACTACCCATTTTCTGCACATGCTTTGCAAACACAAGGGAAATAAACCAGAGTTACATGTTGCTTACATACGTGGCACAAGGGTGCCAGGCAGCAGGGTCCATTAGACCCTGCACAAAGTGCAGGACTGGGATGTCTGAGGTGGTGGTCTCCAGGACCTTTGGTAAGCTCATCTCCAGAGCACTTAGGCAGAAACAGGATTTGCCTTTAAAGACTAGTGTTCATAGCTGCAGTGACCTCTCTGCAGTATGTGGGTAACACTGATTCCCCCATGCTCTGCAAGAGACACTGATGGCTCATAGTACATTGCAATGTTTCTGAGCAAACAACCAGAGCTTTAACTGTGCAGCCGATGCCAGCGGCTGGAGGACAGGCCTCCACACCTGGGCTGCTGCCAGCTGGACCATTTGCCCATGCAAGGCAGGATTTCGGAGGCCAAATCAAACTGAAGTAGAGCCCAATAGCAGGTGCAGCTTCTCCTTCTAAGACAGAGTGCAGGCCAGCAGTCCCACTAGTGCTGGGGAACCATGTTGAGCTGGGCCTGAGTTATCAGTTATCTTCACTGAGGGAGCAAAGAGCCTTGCTCTGACACGAAGCCACCCTGGGGTTAGATCAGCACCTTTGGGTGAAGGCCTGCAGACTAGTTCAGAGGTTGCAAGCAAATACCACAAACCTTGCACAGTCCTGTTATATCCATGCTCCTCATCTTCCTCACCCTGCTGTTATTGCAGGTTTATGGTGGGCCTGGAGCTGGGGTGAAAACCCAACCCATCACCAACTCCAAGAGCAGCAGGCTGGGGTATAGCGGAGGCAAGGGTGGGGACACTCGAGCCTTCAGGATGCAGGGAGATAAATGGCCACCATCATCATCATTATCAGTGGTGCCCAACCATTGTGCTGAACAGCAAGGAGGAAGAGCTTTGCCTGACCCTGAAGGGAAAAGGAAAGATAGGGAGGGTGGCACTGCTGTGATGGGGAGATGACAAGATCTACTGAGGGACTGCCAGGGCAGAGGAGTGATGCCAGGGGGCTGTGGTTTCCCTCCTTGAAGACTTCTTGCCCTGGGAGCTTTACCTCCAACATCTGCATCCCCACTTCAATATCCAGTGCAGTGGCAAACTGGAGGCTTGTGCTTAAGTCAATGTGTGGAAAGGGGAGGCTGCAGATATGTCCAGGCCCTTCTGGAGGGACTCCTGGACTTGTCATATGCAGCATGCTTTTAAAGTGATTTATTTCTCACCAGGGTTAAGGGGGATGAAGCCCATTAGTTAGGAAGGACAGAAGTGTGCTTCCTGTCACCTCAGCCTCTCCCTCCAGCAAACCCAGGAGCATTAGATCCAATTAGGCCCTGGCAAACACCCCAGGGGTGGGTCCCTCCACAGCATCCCCAGATGTGCCCAGGAGAGCAGCACTTCCTAAGAAATCAGCTTTAATGAGGCACTGGGGCTAAATGACTATTTAAAGCAGCATCAAAGCTTTCCAGGCTCCCATCATTCCTTCTCCAAACTGTGGTCTCTGTCCCCCAAGAACAGCATTGAGTTGGTCTCAGTTACTGACCTCAGCTGGTCACCAAAAGCTCCTCTACAAATCTGACTGCCTGAGTGCAACCTTACCACATGGCCCCAGAGCAGCAGCTCAGAAATCATTTAAAGGCTATCTGAGTTTTTTTACATTTCCTTGTGCCAAGGGAGCTACAGGAAACATCAGTGAATGAGAAAATCATTTAGCACAAGAATCAAGTCTCCTGGATGGTGCCTCAGGCAGTACATGGCGCAGTGGGAACTGCTCTGCTCAGCCACACTGAGCACCAAACCGGTAGCAAGTGCCAGGAATATACTGGCTGTCCTGAAAGGTCTGGTTTAGTATGAAAGGCCTGGCAAAAGGTCCTGTTCACAGCTTGGCCAAGGCACCAGTACAGGACTTCAGGTCCTTCTGAGCCAGCTAATCTCAGCATTTCCACTCAGATGCCACAAATCTCCCAGCACTATCTGGCTGCCCATCAGGTTGCTAAATAACATGAAATGAGTTTTTGTGAATCCCCTCAACGTCCTCTCCCCTCTATACAGGATTTGGAAGATGACACAAGGCATTACTAATGAATTCCCTAAAAACCCAGACTAGATGGCATTAGCAGAACGTGCAGGAGTAAAGGACACAGGTTCCTGTTCAAAGGCAAGGGCTTACAGTACTCGCACAACAGATACCTGTCCTGCTTCTCTGTTTTGCAGCACAGTACCAGGTCCCACTCTGAATGACCATGAGATAGGAGTAGTGATTCCCTCTGTTTCCAGCTTCACTGACAGGAACATTGTCTGTAGCCTTTTCAGGTTCATTCTTGGCTCTGCTCCACAGCAGAACATCTGGAGCATGCGGAGAACTGCAAACCCTGACCAGCACCCTTACTGAGAGAGGATTTCAGCTTCAGGGACTTGTGACTGAAGCCCAGGACTCAGAACTGGCTTTCAGTTACATACTTTTGCTCTGTATTACTTAAGCTTTGCTGAGAACTAATTAAGGCAGACTATTCTATTCCTATAGCAACACCAAAATAAACCAACTGCTGGGCAAGCTCCCAGGCACTACGTGCAAGATTTGTGTTCCATTATTACTGATGCACATGAACTTGTAGTATGTTCACATGAAGCAAAATATTCCCAACATATATACAACCCCAGCCTCATTCCCTTTAAGTGCTGTTTCAAGTGAGGGGGCTTTGCCCAGCATTTGGCTTACAGCTGGTCAGGGTTGCAGAACCTGGCTTGCTAGTGACACACCCTTTGAAATGTTACAGCCCAACAGGTAAAGGGCCAGCTAGGCAGCAAACAAGGGTCCAGCAGCATTCCTTCCTTCAGCCTGCTGCTCATTCCATCCCCCTGACTGCAACTCCCCCCTGTGCTAATGGTGTACATCAGCATAACAACCTGCATGTCTGGATTCACCCCATCTAGGCCAGTGATGCATTGCTAGCTGCCTGCTCACATCAGCTGTGCTCCTATTTAGTGAAAGCACACAGGGGAAGAAAGGGATTCTCTGAACCAAAGAGAAACATGACCCCCATTTCCCCACTGCTTACACCCAGAGCCCTTCTGTCAGCCCAGCACTGTCACACAAATACCAGGATGAGCAAGGAGAAAGACCAGCACAGTCAGTATCAGAGAGGTGATCTGAAAGCAGATCTCCTCTGGACAGCTGCTCCTCAAGCATCAGTGCTACAGCTGGGCCAGACTGGAGCTGGTGCCCTTGCCCAACCTAAACAAGTGCTAAAGAAAGCAGAAATGTACACAGATCCCAAGGACTCCACAGGGGAGCTGGGTCAGTCAAGCTGTGTTGGAAGGAAGATGCACAACTTGGGCCTAGTGTTCAATATTTGGGGCGAGCGGAAAGGAGGGTTGGTAGGTTTCCTTTTGGGGATCTTTTTAAGCAGCAAGTTCTCTGTCAAGAGTTTTTAATATATTTATTTGAAAACAAGGTTTTGTGAAAGAGTACACTAAATAGCATATATCTGTTCTTCAGCCATAAAACACAGACTATCAGCTGTAGCTCAGCACAGATTGGGGCTGCATGCACTGAACGGCAGATCTCCATAGGAAGGTCTTCATGTCTGTCTTTCTGATATCAAGCACTGTGTCTTCTTTAGAGGACATGATCCTGGAGGAGGGGGAGAGAGAAACAAATTTAACTAAGGCTTCTTGTGGTTGGCCCCACACGCTGACTGGGAGCCTCCCGCTGACACAACATGTACAATTTTTAGCAAGGAGTTTGTTTTCCTGCCCATCAACCAACTCAAGTGCACAACCTTTGCTCTTGGGAGCACTGGGACATGCCAGCCCATATTTGGAAATAGAGCAGCTGGGTTTCTGCCTCCCAGTGAGAAGCTTGCACATCAATTCAGGCACTTTAACCAAGGAACCTGAGAGCTGCTCCAGTCATTGCCTGGAAGAGATCTACAAGCATCACTATGTTGGACTCAGAGCACCACAGAGCCCATGACTGAAGTGTCTTTAAATTCTGCTAAGAACTGCCGTGAAGACAAGACAACTCCAGAAAGTAGAGTAGTAGCTCTCCTTCAGCCACTGAGGTCAAGTGGATGACAGCTTCATTAAATAAACCACTTGCCCCTCTGGGAGCTCTTTCATGAGCTCATTACTCCCAGCTCAGTTGTTGCCTGTAACCTCATGCACTGCTCTAACTGCCCAGCAAGAGGCTCTACTCAAAAGAGTAGCCAAGCCTACAAGATTAGAGACCACATCCAGTGCCACTGGGTCAGGACTGACCCAGAAGAATGGACTTCTTTTTTATTGCTGTCAAACTCTTCAGCTCAGGACAAAGCATGTCTCTGAGTCTGGTTCAGAAGCCATCAAAGAGCTAAAACGAGACTGCTGGGTGATGGTAACTTTAGTTGACCCAAAGAAGTTTTTCCTTCACTGTAATTAATAAAGGTGACTATGTACACTACACTGTACCTTAAGTCTTAATCATCAATGTACTCGAAGGGCTCTGGTGGTTCAGGTTCCTGCTCCTCTTCTTCAATCTTTGGACCATGAGCTGCCACAGGTTCAACCAGCTCCTCCATATCCTCACTCGTGTCCTTCAGAATGATGATTCCTCCGATGGAAAGCTGCAAGACAAATGCAGTGAGCATTAGAGCTGCTTCCCTCTGTCTTGTGGTGGAATGTTTGTGAACACAGTATTTATCCTTGGACATAGGAGATACCTCAGAAGTAAAAGTTTAAGAGAGCAAAACATCTCTTGCTCACCTGGCTCCCTGCCTGGTAAGGGGATGGAACAGACAGAACCTGTTCAGGTTACCTTTTCTCTTTTCACTAAGTCTCAGTTTGATAGAAAATGACATCTGGATTCACAGTTTTACCCCAGTCTGGGGCTTTCCACATGAAAACTAACTGAACCATAATTGCTTTATATGGCTCATCTTTTCAGGGCAACAAAGTGGAGCCTCTCCATGTAGCCACCTCCCAGGAGGCTATCTGAAACAGAGACTAATCTGATCACCAGCTTCCACTGACTGAGGAATGCTATTAGCAGAACCTTGTAAAAACTAAAGGGGAATTAATTACAAGGCTCACAACCAAACACCCTGGGCAAGCCGAAGCAAATCTGTGAGCCTCCAGGACAGGACTGAAACACAAGGTGCAAAGAGGCAGTGCTGTGTCATGCCTGGCTGGGATCAGAGCTTTGACCACAGCAGGCTTCCAGGCTATAAACAGCATTTCAAAGAAGCCTTTTACTCTGGCATTCCCCAGAGCAGCTCCGTTTCGAGAGCCTCCTTGGTTCCACAACCTTGATCTCAGCAGAAACCTGCACTGTTCTGTTCTCTTCAAAACCTATTTATGGGGGTCTAAGGCACGAAACTGCACTCCCCTCACCAAGGACTCAGCTTCTTTTGAAATTGAAGCAAACAGCCACACATGTCCACATTTCAGCTGGATGAGTGGACACTTACTGGACCACATAGCTGATCTTCCCAATTGTGACCGGTTTAGGCTGTGCCTTTAAGAAAGAGACACTTTCTGAACACTCTAGCCAAATGTTTTGATATTAGAATGAAAACAACGATATGCTAATCCAATTTCATTGGTGGAACCCGGTTGTAGATTTTTGTTTAGTCTTTCAGTCGGGGGAGTCAGTCAGTAGTCGTCTTCTTCTTCCCCCTGTGCTGTGAGCTGGCTTGTTTCTCTCTACGATTCTTGCTAACCAGATAAGAGAAAACTAACTTTTGCATCCGCTTTGAGCTTTAACAAGTTTTCACCCTTTTAATTACCTTCCTTTCTCTCTCTCTCTCTAACCCTTTTGGGAAAAAGGGGAGGTAGGGAGGGAGAAGGGGGGAAAGGCCGAACCCCCTGGCCGCAGGGGGGTTGGGGAAAGGTTTCCTGTTGCTGTATATTTCTGTATATATTGTAAATATTGTATATTTTTGTACATATTCACTGCATTCCATATCTGCTTGTAAAATACAGCTTTCATCTGCTTCTCCGGCTGAGTTAGCTGTGGGATTCTTCTGTGTGTGTGTGGGGGGAACCTTCCTACTCCACCACACCAATCCAAATACCAGCTGGGTCACCTCCTCCTCTTAAGGGGTAGACACTTAAGAAAAACGTCCTAGCTTTGCTAAAGGAGATCTTTCAAACAGGGACAATGCACAGAGAATTCCAATGTGCTGATGGAATTCCAGGAAATCCATTTATTAAAAACATGACTATTTTCCTGGGAAAAAAGTATTACTTCTTGTGAACATCATTTTCCCATGCACAATCCTGCAAAAGGGACAAGTCAAGGGTTTTATCTCTTCCACAACAATAAAGGCCAGAAGCACTTGATTCATGCTACTCAGAGGTCAGGGGCAAGCTTATTGGCTTTGCAATGTATCTGAGCATCTCACAGAAGAGTTAGTTACCCCTTGAGCTTAATGCTAAAAGATCTCTTTTGTCCTCCATCTGACAATCACACACTCTCTCTTAGCTATGTTAACAGCAGGTGAAGGCACTTTTCTAAGGTAAAATGTAACCAAATAGGCAACCTGTTTAATGAACAAAACAACCCTTCCATTTAGGTATAAAACCCTCAGCAGAATAATAAAGCTACAGTACAAGTCCTAATGTATTTCACTGCTTTGACAATGAGCCTGGACAAACTTCTCAGCTCTTTGTCAAGATCGTGGCTCAGTGTCTATGTCTCCAGTGATACCTTTAAAACACAGGTTATGTCTGTCTGGTTTCCACATTGCTGTGTTTGATGTCATTTAGAAGAAGGAAAATAAAGCAGCATTAGCATGGTGGAAAGGTTTGAGGCAGCTCTGGCTTTCCCTCAGCTAGAATTGCACGTGATCATTTGGAGAGACATTAAAAAGCAAATCTGACAAGAGTGACGTTGCACATCTCTGTAACACATTACAGTGATGCACTAACTGTGGGTGACATTCTCAGGCACATACAGAACATCTGGGTCCTTATGCACAAACCCAGCCCTGGGAACACTATCAGGTACATGGACAAGAAGCTGACACTTACTGGTTTGAAAGGCTGATATCGGCAGCTCTCTGTCATAGTGAGAACTTTGAGCTGAGCAGGCATGACTCTGGCTGGGTTGTCCAGAAGCTGGAAGTTGGGTTCAGGCTCTTTTTTCTTTTCTTTTTCATCCTTCTTTTCAGTCTCATCCTGTGGAGGGGGAGGAGAACATCAGCATGGTTTTAACACTGATCTCTAGCCCTTTCACAGTCCAGGACGGTAAGATACAGCCAGGCAGCTATCCCAAAGAGCGGTGAGAAACCATTCTTCTGCTGAGGAATGAACTAACACACATCTATCAGCTGGCACAGGCAATGTCAGTGTGGATCTAAGTGCTGTCATCAAGGCAATGCCTCACTCTCAAGTGCAGGTGAAAATACATTCAATGGGAGGTGGTAGTGGAACAGTTTACTTCACAGAATCACAGAATCAGTCAGGGTTGGAAGGGACCACAAGAATCATCTAGTTCCAACCCCCCTGCCATGGGCAGGGACACCTCACACTAGATCAGGCTGGCCAGAGCCTCATCCAGCCTGGTCTTCTGGTTTCCCTGATACTTTTTTGAAAACTCAGCACTTTTTGTTTACAGCTGCAGATTCTTTGCTATCATTACTGAGCACATGAAAATCGCTCAGAGCTGCCCTTGTATTTTTGCACTGACGTTTCACACCAACCAAAATGACTCGACCTCAGTGTCTCTCTAGGGAATTGCAGTTAAGCCCTGCTTCACCAATGACTCAGCAGCTGGAGGCAGAAGCTCAGAAGGGAAAAACACAGCATCTTTTACAGACTTAAGAACATGGTTCATGGTTTCCCTCTTGCTTGGCAACATCTGAGTTGCAAACAAAGAAGACCTGGGAAAAGACTGAAACGCCCAATAGGAAGTGATCAGGAAAACCCCACCAAATGCATGGCACACCCTGTAACAGCAGATGGGACTTCTCTAGCACAGTGCCTGCTTGTCATTGTGCAGGTCTCCTGGAAGCTTTGTATTACCAGTCATAAACCAGCAAAGCAATTGCACCTCGAAAACATTACAACAATGGCAAAACACTCGACTAAAACACAGCAGGTGGCAGCAAGCTCCCTTCTTACTATCCTTGTTTTTCTGCTTGAGTCAGCCAAGAAAACTTTTCAGACATCTGGAGCATACACACAGACACAACACATGAATGCCTCCTAATATATCGCTTCCTCTCTACACCTGTACTTAAGTGTAAGTTGTAGCAATCTGGGGAGAAACAAGCATCTGTTCAGCACATTTTGCTTCGTACACAGAGCTGCAGGAATACTACAAAAGAAAGGCCATGTCTGATGACAAGGAAACCTTGATCAAGGAGCAAAAAGACAAAAAAAAGAAAGTCATTCTACATTGCATGCATGAGATGGTTTCTTTTCTGGGCCATCTGGGAAGTCCCCACAGACTGGAAAACATTGCTCCCATTTTCAAAAAGGGTAAGAAGGAGGAACCAGGGAACCCCAGGCCAGTCAGTCTCACCTCTGTGCCCAGAAAGATCATGGAGCAGATCCTCCTGGAGGCACTACTGACTCAGAAGAATAGTGAAGAGGTGATTGGGAACAGTCAGCATGGCTTTGCCAAGGGCAAATCCTGCCTGACAAACCTGGTGGCCTTCTCTGAATAGGTCACAACATTAATAGATGAGGGGTGAGCAACTGATGTTGTTTACCTGGATCTGACCAAAGCCTTTGACACTGTCCTGCACCACATCTTGGTCTCCAAGCTGGTGACACATGGGTTTGATGGATGGACCACTAGATGGATAAAGAACTGGCTTGATGGCTGCACCCAAAGAGTGGCTGTCAACAGGTCCATGTCCCAGTGGAGGCCAGGGACAAGCAGAGTCCCTCAGGGATCAGTCCTGGGACCTGTCTTGTTCAACATCTTTGTGGGTGCCATGGACAGTGGCATCGAGTGCACCCTCAGCAAGTTTGCTGATGGCACCAAGCTGTGTGGTGCAGTGGACACACTGGAGGGAAGGGATGCCATCCAGAGGGACCTGGACAGGCTGGAGAGGTGGGCACAAGCCAACCTCAGGAGCTTCAACAAGACCAAGGGCAGGGTCCTGCATCTGGGTCGAGGCAATCCCAGGCACAAACACAGGCTGGGCAGGGACTGGCTGGAGAGCAGCCCTGAGGAGAGAGACTTGGGGGTGCTGGTGGAGGAGAAGCTCAACAGGAGCTCTCAGTGTGCACTTGCAGCCCGGAAAGCCAATCAGATCCTGGGCTGCATCAGGAGAAGTGTGGCCAGCAGGTCAAGGGAGGTGATTCTTCCCTACTACTCAGCCCTGGTGAGACCCCACCTGGAGTACTGCCTCCAGTTCTGGAGCCCCTATTACAAGAGGGATATGGAGGTGCTGGAAGGTGTCCAGAGAAGGGCCACGAGGATGATCAGAGGGCTGGAGCACCTCTCCTATGAGGACAGACTGAAGGAGTTGGGGCTGTTCAGTCTGGAGAAGAGAAGGCTCCGAGGTGACCTCATTGTGGCCTTCCAGGATCTGAAGGGGGCCTACAAGAAGGCTGGGGAGGGACTTCTCAGGATCTCAGGGAGTGAGAGGACTAGGGGGAATGGAATGAAGCTGGAGGTGGGGAGATTCAGGCTGGAGGTGAGGAGGAAGTTCTTCCCCATGAGAGTGGTGAAGCCCTGGAATGGGTTATCCAGGGAGGTGGTTGGGGCCCCATCCCTGGAGGTGTTTAAGCCCAGGCTGGATGAGGCTCTGGCCAGCCTGATGTAGTGTGGGGTGTCCCTGCCTGTGGCAGGGGGTTGGAACTAGATGATCCTTGTGGTCATTATTCATTCCATCATTCATTCCCTCAGCTTGCTCCAGGATGATAATATTCACAAATGAGGATGACAAGTTTCAGTGTCAGGTCTGCGAGCTGGAGGAAAGACCAAAGACCAAAGCAATCACCGTAGCTACTGAGCAACATATGGATGCTGTGCTCAAAGCTCAGCTGGGCCCTGAGGTGTGGCTGAATAAACGTTTGGCATTTTGACAGATGGGCAAAGCACATAAGAAGCTGCTGCCAGAAAGGTGAACGTTTCAGAATGGGAGGTTAAGCACATGCAAAACCAGAAAAATTAAACTCTTCAGTGTTCTTAACCGAATTAGACAGCATCAAACAACTGCTCTTTTTGAAAAGGGCAGAGGTACCAAGGACAAGAAATTATTACAACTTTTTCCACATTAATATGAAGTACACAGATAAGAGATAAAATTCCCCTGGTCCAGAAGCAGCAGGCAATGAAATAATGCACTAAAAGGGTCACGCGGTTAAGGGTGCATAAATGTGTCAAAACAAGCTTCTGCCCTTAAGGAAGTCAGTCAGCTAACAATATGGAGGAAGAGTTATTTCTCAGAAATAATGGATTCATGAATCACACCACTTCTTGTCTTTAGCAGAATGTACACACAGAGAAGAAAGCTGCTACCCAGTGTACGCAGGACACCGAAATGTGCGCTCATGCTTTGCTCAGAACTCACAAAGATGGCAGGGGGCACTGAGCGAAGTGCTTTCATGACACATCCTTCACATTCTAAGGGAGGGAAAAGGACATTTAAGGTTCAATGTTTACACCCACCACTTCCATCTTTTCCTCTTCCTTCTTCTCTTTCTCCTTCTCCTTTTCCTTCTTCTTGGCTTTTGCAGTGATGGACAGCACGGCAGTGGAAACCTGGACATGTCAACAGAAGAGACAATCAGTGCGACCGAACGCTGTACGCTGCGCTCCATCTCCCCAGGCAAGGGAACAAAGAGAAATCAGTGTTAGGTCAGTTCTCAGTGCAGGTGTCAATAAGATCAATTCCATTTCCTACTCCCTGCTCTGTTTAAAAGGCACATACACCAGTGTCAAAGCAAATAAATGGCACCGATGGGACACAACAATCTGTCACGAATGCAGACTGGGCACAGCCCCATACCCAGTGGGAGAGTAAACTTCCCAATTTAGAGATTAATTATTACTGTCTTGGCCTCTGTATGAGAGGTTTCTTGATTTCTTTTTAACAGAGCAACAAATGGAATTCTTGTTACAGGAAACCCCATTGCTGGAGTCTCTAAGGTAAAGAAACACATACAGAGATACTCTTGAGAGTGACCTAAGGCTGTTCCCTCATCCCAGTCAGACAGCTGTGGTGCTCATCGATCTGAAGAAGTGGATAGGCAAAATGCCCTATGGAGGAGGCTGCAGGAGGCTTTGGCACTCCTGAGCCAGGAATTACCCAGAAGCAGCACTCTAATACAGGAATTCAGCACATCTGCCTTCCAGTGAGCACCTCTCTCTCCACAGCAATTCTGTAAGGCTTTCTGAGAGGGACAGGGAACAACCACATTTGTCACAAAGCTGATGAGACTTTCTAGGTTAAATGGGAGCTCTTAGCACATTCTAATTTTGGCCAGAAAAGTATAGAAGAGAAAAGATTGATCCAATTCCCATCTTACTCCAAAGACAAGAAGGCAGCTATGAGCAGCGAGCTTTGCCTTTCATCAGAGTTCATCTCTGGGTTCCTTGGTGGTTTGGAAATCTGTCCTGCCCAGTATTCAATTTTTGTTAACTGCTTTAACCAGTTTCATGCAATGTGATTCATCAGCATGACATGCCTGAGGGTCTCCACTGCTGCAATTGATCCCCAAGGGCTGCTTTGCCTGCTGCTGTGGTCTGCTCAACAGCTTTTACCATCCTGTGCCAGGAGGCAAATTGCTTCCACTATTGTCCTGCTTGTCATCCCACAGGTGTCATCTCTTCCTTTTCAATACCTAGATATACTCAGTTCCACACTTACCTTTGTGCAACTGATAGGCCTGACAGCCATTATTCTAGCACATGGGCCCACTGCCCTGAGACTAGGTACACTTCTGTCCTATTTGAGAAGCGTCCTACCTAATATTCTCAATGTTTGTACTTCAGTAGCATTTTGGAGCCCATGTCATGCATGAGGACCCTGCTGTGCTACTTCACAAAGATGGAGGACACAGAGAAATCAGTAGGGCATGGAAAGCAGTTTTTTCATTTAATGCTTCTGCTTTGACCACCGGGGACCAGGGAGGTTCCAGCAACTCGGTAGCACAGCACTTGTATATCGGTAGCACAGCACTGATCTGATCAACGGTTCCCGGCACAGCAGGAAGAAACAGCTAGAATTCTACTTCAGAGACAATAGTGCCTGCCAGTGCTTCTTTTGCTCTCCAGATTCCCTGTTAGTGCCACCAAAGTCAACGTTTATCCTAGAAGGGAGAAGGGCTTATACCATTTACAAGACCAAAAGTGAGTCCAAATACCTTTTCTTTCTCTTTTTCCTTTGGTACCTCAAGAGGTGGAGGGTAGGCAAACGTGGACGGCTTACAGTTGGACTTGTACTGGACTTTTGGCATCTAAGACAAACAGTTAAAAAAATGATTAGAGACAAGAAAAGCAGAATAATTACTTTAGCTTCATTTTCCTTCCAGCAGAGACAAACACAGATCCTCTAAAGAATACAAGCTTCCCCTTCTCCAGCTCCGGAAGCTGAAAAGCTGTTATCAGTGGCAACAGTTCAACTAGAACAATGTTATTTAATTATTCTATAATTCAACCCTGGCAAGCTCTCCTAGCCTGCTCCATGCACTCCACACTATTCACACCATGCTTTGTTTTCCTTGTTTCAAAGCTTTTGGGGCTTTGATGTTGTTGCTGTGGCCTGCTTCCATTAACACAAAATTGGTTTAGGACCTAAGTGAAGATCTGCTCTGTCAATGCATGCTAGGGCAAAGCAAGTGTATCACAGTATCAGTCAGGGTTGGAAGGGACCAACCAGAAGGATCATCTAGTTCCAACCCCCTGCCATGGGCAGGGACACCCCACACTACATCAGGCTGGCCAGAGCCTTGTCCAGCCTGGGCTTAAACACCTCCAGGGATGGGGCCTCAACCACCTCCCTGGATAACCCATTCCAGGGCTTCACCACTCTCACAGTGATGAACAACTTCCTCACGTCCAGCCTGAATCTCCCCACCTCCAGCTTCATTCCATTCCCCTAGTCCTGTCACTACCTGATAGCCTGAGAAGTCCCTCCCCAGCCTTCTTGTAGGCCCCCTTCAGATACTGGAAGGCCACAATGAGGTCACCTCAGAGCCTTCTCTTCTCCAGACTCAACACCCCCAACTCTCTCAGTATGTCCTCACAGGAGAGGTGCTCCAGCCCTCTGATCATCCTCGTGGCCCTTAGTGCTGCCTAACATTCACCTCTTGCAACAGGACAGTACATTGTGGAGGTGGGTTACCAATGGCACGCATTTTCTTACTCTCAGCTACTCAAGCAAGGGCAGAAAGCATCTTTTGACAGCCAATCCAAATTCTTAAACTAAATTAATCTCCGCAGTATCTCAACTCTCTTCCTTCACACATCATGGAGCAACAGCAGAAGAGGCTCTGCTCTGAGGAAGCAAGGTGGGTGTGGTGCAGCCCGTAACATACATCCAGCCTGTAGCTGGCTTTAGTACACAAGCCAAGTTATACAACAGAACTACACCTACAGGCATTTGGGCTTGCTGGAAACTCTAAGGGATGGGGAGAGGGAGTCAAAATGGCAGTACAGCCATAAAGTTGATGAGCCTATCACCATTAGAGGACACAGTCTCAAGCTGTGCCAGGGGAGGTTTAGGCTGGATGTTAGGAAGAAATTCTTCATAGAAAGAGAGATTGGCCATTGGAATGGGCTGCCCAGGGAGGTGGTGGAGTCACCATCACTGGAGGGGTTTAGGAAGAGACTGGATGGAGTGCTTGGTGCCGTGGTTTAGTTGATTCAATAGTGTTGGACAACAGGTTGGACTTGATCTCAAAGGTCTTTTCCAATCTGGTTAATTCTACTCTACTCTACTCTACTCTACTCTACTCTACTCTGTCAGGGAAGTGTAGAGACAAGCAGCAATGCAGCCTCTGTGAAGCGGTCAGGACAGAAAGGGGAGTTAAAAAAAAAGAAGGGCATTTTCATGCAAACTCTGTCTTCACACAGCAAGAATTTTGAGCTTTGTGTAGATTAACTCAATGCTCAACCTGAGGCAGGTGGAGAAAAGCAATCTGAAGCCATAGGTTTTGGTCCAGAGGCTGCAATCCAGCAAGCTGGCTTAGTCCCACTCTCAGAAGGTCTCTGAGAGTATGCCAGCCCTATGCATGCTGTATGCATTGCAGAGTCAGGCTGTGGCAATGACAGGAGGGGGCTGCACACCCCCACACTGCCACATTCAGAAACCCTTTTGTGGAAGTTACTAGCTTGGTTTTTCAGTGCAGAAGATCCAGTGTGGCACACAGCCTGCAGGGGCCATACCACAGCTGATCAGCTGAAAGCACAGAGGCATAAGAAAAGTGCAGTACCCACGACTGCTCAGTTTAATGTTTATTCCCCAAGGAATCCAAACAAATCCCATTTTCCCACTGCTAGCTTTCCCAGGGGAGGACATCACATAATTTATTTGAGAGGGCAAAGGGGCAACACTATTTTTTTTTTTTTAAATAACCTTGACCCTCTGGAGTGATAATGGGATGGTTTCTGCCTACATACACTGACTAGAGCTCCTTTAGCTGTAAGCTGCTTTGAAGTGAAGGGGTCAAAGTCTGCTCTCTACATTTTTCATGTCCCTATTCCCACCATCAGCTCTGCTATTTAAGCCTGCCCTTCAGGCTCCTTCCAGTTAGTGCCTTTTCTGGCACAAACAAGCTGGAGACATGCAAAGAAAACCAACCAAACCATGCACACCCCTCGCAGACCACTCAAGTCTTCCAAGTAGCTACCAGCACCTCCTCTCCTTTCTGCACATTACATACCTTAAGATCCTTGTTAAGGCCAATGACACAGGTCGGGGTGAAAGCCAACGACAAGAAGTGTGACAGGGGGAACCAAAACCAGAACTGGGTGAAGACCAGAACCCCCACCACAGATGGCATGTGAGTATGTCCTGTCCTCGACTGCAGTGAAATAGTTACATTATGGCCCCCTGCAAGGAATCATAAACAAGACAAGTTAATGAATGCATTCCTGGGCACTCCAAAGACACCCAAGCGATGCACCTGTAGAAGAGGTGCTGTGAAGTGGGGTACACAGCATGAGCCAGGTCACATTGCTGTCAGCTTTCTCCTCTGAAACACACCTCTCTCCTTCACTACGATCTCAGCTTCGACAGTAAAACAGATGGGTAGTGTAACGGGCAAACTGCTCTGCTAGGTGCTACCCAAACAGGTTAAACAAAAGTACAATGCAGGAGGCACAAAGAAAGGGAGGAATAGGCAGACCTTTGCCATAAGCAGCTTTAAAACATAGCATAGAGGCAATCCAGAAGACAAAACTCAGAAGAAGAGCAGTGCATATAAAGCAATGCATACAGAGACTTTTCTTTCTGTGGCTGCCTCCTTGAACTGTCAGTTATTCAGAAGAAATATGCCTAGGTTTTACCCTACACCATCTCAGCAGAAAAAAATGTAAACAGCAGCAACTTCAGAAGTTGCTCCTAGAGGTTATCAATCTAAGCAGCAGAGAGACAAGCTCCTGCAGCCTTTGCAGCAAAATTACATTGCTGCCAGACAAGTCTCAGCCTTGTACTTGCGAAGCAGAGACCAAAACAACTCCGTACGTTGATGTAGCGCAGAAACAACCAGTTAGAAACTAAACTGAAAGGCTGGGCTTACAGACAGAGTAACAAAGGGTTAATCTGAGCTTCAGTCGTCTGGTGAAAAACAGTGAATTGAGTTGAAGAGGGCACCAGGCAAGTCCATTACCGCTGACAAGACCAGGTGCAGGGAGGTTAACTTTGTTAAAATACAAACATCAACTCATGGCAAACTCAGGCTGCTTTGCGGCTGAAAATCCCCCACTGGAGTTGCATTTGCACTAACAGTGTGACCGGTTTAGGCTGTGCCTTTAAGAAGTGGACACTTTCTGAACACTCTGGCTGAATGCTTTTGATATTTGAATGAAAACAAAGATATGCTAAACTAATTGCATTGGTGGATTTGGTATAATGCAACTTTGAGTTTTGGGTTCAGTAGGTTTGGAGTCAGTCTGTTCGTCTCTGTCCTGGGGGCTGGCCTGTTTCTCTCTCTGAAGCAACAGCTTGCTGGGCAGGAGCGACCTTGCTAACCAGAGAAGAAAACTAACTCTTGCATTCGCTTTGAGCTAACAGAATTTTCTCCTTAATTGCCTTCCTTTCTCTCTCTCTAACCCTTTTTGGGAAAAAAAGGGGAGGTAGGGAGGGAGAAGGGGATAGCAGCCTGGGGGGGGGCACCCCTCGTCCGGCTGTGGGTCTTCTGTATTACATACATTGCTGTATATTCCTGTATATATTGTAAATATTGTAGATTTTTGTATATATTCATTGCCTTCCATTTTCTGCTTGTAAATATAGCTTTTCATCTGCTTCTCTGGCTGAGTTAGCTGTGGAATTCTTTTGTGTGTGGAGGGGGAACTTTCTCACCCTACCACAAACAGCTACCTTGATAGGGCCAGGCGTGGTGGAGCTGCCTCAGTTTGACCTTTTGCTGCCCAATCTAATGAAAGCTTTGAATTTTAAGTATCTGTCACTGTTAGTCCCGGGAGCAGTAGAAGACAGAGGATTCTGATGCTCTCCTGTTGGGATATTCCACATACATATTTATCTCCTTGCTTTTCCTTTTGTGGTAGCAATAGATCTCCTGCTGACTAGAGAGCTTCTTCCAGCTGCCACTTTGGAAAAAGGCAATGATATGTTCTCATCTTTTACTACTGCTAGGTCTGCTCTCCTTCTCATTAGATTGTCTGATAACAATCTCTTGCTCTTGAATTTACCACAGCATTAAGGAGGAATAGTCTGAGGCCTTGAGCTCTTGAGCTATCCTTATATGTCAGACGCTGCACACTGAAGTTTCTGGGCTTCTCCCCATCTTTACTTTGATCTTTTCTTCACTGCATCACTGTATAAGGGCCAGGTCAGTAATCTGCAGGTAATCTGAATCAAGCAGCCCAGTGAACATTGCACAAGCAACTTAACTAGACTTTAGTTGGACTGGGATTTTCAGAATTTGTGTTAACCTTTAGAATGGTATTATTCAATCTCTGGAATTTCCTGGATGAGTAACAGATTTTGTATTCAAAGGATGCTGTCATGCTACTTCTTTCTGCTATTGTACACCCCCCACACAGCCCACCCTTGCTCCCAGGGTTTTGCAGAGAGCAGGAAAGGTGTGGAAACATGATATTGCACAACTGTGATTTATCTTCATGATTAAGTAGCAGCCCTGAAAGCCTGGAAGGGAATATGTCTCAGATCTTTGGCTAGATAGATGAAAGCTGTGACATGATGCCTGGAAAAAAAAAATATTCAAAACCCACACAAGAAATATTTTCAGGGCACATTGGGTAAGTACTGTAAGGTCCATCTCCCAGAGTTCACATTGCCAGTATGGCAAGGTTTGCTGGAATTAAAGTGGCTTTTCTAAAGGTTATGACAATTTGCTGAGTCATGTTTAATGTCAGTTAACAAGGGAAAGAGTGCAGCAAGCAGATGTGCATTATTTATACACCTTGATGAATTTACTCCTTACACAGTCACAGTGGTACTTGGTAGTACTCTGGCAGTATAGCCCAGCATAACACATCAGGACAACAGTCATTAGATAAAGATGCTTTATGGACTTTGGAAATTAAGTTTCCAAACCTGGCCTAGGCAGCATTCCACTTCCAAACAATATCACACTGTTACTTTCTCCATCAGCAATGATTCATAATCCATTTCATTTACACTGTGAACAAAACCAATCTGGGCTGTCAACGGCACCACCAGAAAGTGAGAATCTCCCAGCAAGAGCCATCAAACCCTATCAGAGTCAATCTCAGCATGTGCAAGTGATTTGATTCACCCAGGCAATGAAGCACAAGGCAGCTCTAGCACAGGATAATGGCCTTTTGCCAAACTTCCAGAGTTAGACTCAACATGAAGAGCTCAAGTACAGGGACAGGCAGGAGAAAGACAGAAAACAGTGGTACCAAATTCAACACATGGGAGATCAGACCTTATGCAGTGAAGTTGATGTTTCTTGGTAGTAAAGTCTTTTAACATCCAAAACATAACGTCCTGTGAGAGGTGCCCACTTGGTGAGACAGTAATGAGGAGACAGGCAACTCTTTCCTCTGTGTTTGGGGAACACTTTATTTTTCACTCATTCATTCCAAATGTCTCTAAACTGTGGAGAATCCACTGCATTCATATCAGGTCGTTAACAGCTTCTCTGGCATCAATCTGCACTGCCCAATGCTGCACTCTGTCCCTAGCCCAACTGCACAACCCATTGAATGTCATTCACACTGAAACCTTTCCTGAATATTGAGAAAAGGGTTTTCCAGCTACATTACAAAGATATTTGTGTAGTGAATGCCGCTCCTGCTTTTTTCCCACCGGTTGAGAGACGTGGCATTAAAAACCAGACAACGTATCTACAGTCCAGAGGGAAAAATACTTTCCTAGCAGGCAAAATGCTGACATTTAATTAGATCTGTATATCCCTTCGGTAGCTCACATTTACAAATACGTGAAAGTATGTAAAGCAGACTGATTTTGCACAGAACAGAAAGGGAGTCGTCAGTCTGAAACAAGAGAGCATGTTGGCACACGAAGGGAAGCATTATAAAAGTTCAGAGATTTGGGGGGTGGGGAAAGATTATCCCTAAGTTTAAATTTAGAGTATCTACATTTTTCTTATTTTATTAGAGATGTAAAATTGTAGCTGCTGGGGCTTAAGAATTAGACAAAGAGTACTGTGTCCAGTTCTGGGCCCCTCAGTTTAAGAAGGACATCGAGACACTTGAACGTGTCCAGAGAAGGGCAACCGAGGCTGGGGAGAGGCCTTGAGCACAGCCCTGTGAGGAGAGGCTGAGGGAGCTGGGGTTGTTTAGCCTGGAGAAGAGGAGGCTCAGGGGAGACCTCATTGCTCTCTACAACTACCTGAAAGGTGGTTGTAGCCAGGAAGGGGTTGGCCTCTTCTCCCTAGCAACCAGCACCAGAACAAGGGGACACAGTCTCAAGCTGCACCAGGGGAAGTTTAGGCTCAAGGTGAGGAGAAAGTCCTTCACCCAGAGAGTGATTCGTCATTGGAATGGGCTGCCCGGGGAGGTGGTGGAGTCGCCGTCCCTGGAGGCGTTCAAGAGGGGACTGGATGTGGCACTTGGTGCCATGGTCTAGTCGTGAGGTTTGTGGTTACAGGTTGGACTCGATGATCTTCGAGGTCTCTTCCAACCTTGGTAATACTGTGACATTGAGAGACTTGAATGTGTCCAGAGAAGGGCAATGAGACTGGGGAGAGGCCTTGAGCACAAGCCCTACAAGGAGAGGCTGAGGGAGCTGGGATTGTTTAGCCTGGAGAAGAGGAGGCTCAGGGGAGACCTCATTGCTGTCTACAACTACCTGAAGGGAGGTTGTAGCCAGGAGGGAGTTGGTTTCTTCTCTCAAGCAACCAGCACCAGAACAAGGGGACACAGTCTCAAGCTGCACCAGGGGAAGTTTAGGCTCGAGGTGAGGAGAAAGTTCTTCACTGGGAAAGTCATTCGCCATTGGAATGTGCTGCCCAGGGAGGTGGTTGAGTCACCATCCCTGGAGGTGTTCAAGAGGGGATTGGACGTGGCACTTGGTGCCATGGTTTAGTCATGGGGTCTGTGGTGACAGGTTGGACTTGATAATCTCTGAGGTCTCTTCCAACCTTGGTGATTCTGTGATTCTTCATTTTTATTTCAGCATTCCCAAGGTACCCTGCTCCTTCCATGAAACCACCACTCTAATGACCGCCTCATTGTCAGGAAAAAAACCCCACAACACCTCCAGTGCATCATTTCCCTGGAAATCTTGCACTTTTAATCAAGGCCTGTCATTTGAAGAGAATGAATACTTTTCTCCTTCCCCAACAAGAAAACAACCCAACAACAACAACAACAAAAAAAAACAAACCCAAACCAACCCTCAAATTCAATTGCCCCAACTGTGGCAGATGACACAAAGAACCTTTTCTTCCTGGTAGTGATAATTAAATTCTATAGCTCATTGTTTCAGATAAGCACTTGTAGTTGTATGGGAGAGAGAAAACAGATTTTACTCTTTTAGGAGGCTCTAATGAAAGTGGCAATAGGTTAAGAAATGGTAGTTCACCACCTTCCCCCAGCTGCTCAGCAAGAAATAAAGAGGCTAAAGTTGGCACAAATTCACATGTAGCTTATTAAAATGGGATGCTTCTGGTTTCCAAGTCATTATAAAATACATGAGTGACACAGGAAGCAAATAAGGTTTTAGCTCCATTTCTATGGTTTAATCTTAAAGGTTGGAATTCAAAGTAGGTCTGCACTGTTGAGAGAAAATTCTGAGCCAGCTGGGCTCTGGCTTCCCAGCAACATAGTAGGAATATGGAAATGACCAAATATTGCTCAGTCTGAGCTGCAGGAGGGGTACCTGGGAGGCATGAAAGATAAAGAAGGTAATTCCTGTTGCTTTCTTCTCCCAGTAGCCCTAGTCACAGAGCACAGATCAGCCCAACTGCCACATGCCCACCAGGAAGAGAGCTTTTTAAGTACACTTCCATCCAGATAGGTGCAGGCAGCCTGAAGTTTTTCTCTCCACAGCACATGGCTTAGAGATGCAGTAATTTCATAGAGACACCGTGTAACCACAGTGCATGGTGCTGTGCTTAAGCCACCGAGACAAGTATATGAGATTCCTTTGCTTAGGTGACTTCAGGACTAACCTTGATCTCAGAGTACAGGAAAAAAACAGCTTGTTCTACCCATCACAAGGAATAAGGAGGTGGATGGCAAGGAAAGGCCACAGCACAGGAGACCAGATGAGAGAAACTGTGTTTGGGAACTTGGGAAGGGGGTGCTTTTGCCACACACCCACTGCCCTGCTTAAATCTTAACCTCAGCAGAAGGAAAAATTCAAACCAAAACATTGTCCTCTGCTTACAGAAACCTTCCTTAATGGGCCCTGAAATTCAGGCCTTGTGAAATGCTAATGCCTTCAGAGAATCCCACCCTGGTTCAACTTTTAATTATTAACACTAAGGAAATGTCTCCTATGGTAGAAAAAGGTCTTTGAAATGGTCTTCTGAAGCAACACTGACGCAGTTTGTGCAGCACTTCTCTCAATAATGAGAAAAGAGGCAAACCCAAGCTTCTTAGTTATTAAAAAGGTATTGAAACCTAGTTATTAATCCATAAATGTGTATTTCAAACTTGTTATGTCTGTTTTTAACAGAAAAGGCAAACTATGAGTGCTGTATGCCACCAGCTTTCCAGATTTCTAGAGCAGGTGCTTACTTAGAAAACTAAAGAGGGAACCTATTGTGCTATAAATCAACATTCGGGGCGACGAAACCGACAGAGGAAAAGATCTCTTTGTCCAGACTTCAGGACACAAACTCTGCCCTCATGACTGGGTTCAATGTCTCCTAACAGCAGCACACTGACACAAGCCAAAGCTACAAAGCAGGGTTTATTTCTTTAATAAGCAAAAATTGCTTGAGATGTGGGATTTCTCGCTGTGATAACACAACAGGCAAAAAGCCAGCACCACACCTCCCAAATGAAATTTGTTATTCCAGCTACTGCAGCCAACCAAGTTTTAAGAGGTTTTGACTGCCTTAAATGTTTGGGGGAATTACCTGCATCCAAAATGCCTTGTGCCAGGATCGCTCCAAACTTTGCCATAACATCATCATGCTTGTCATTGATCACTTTGGAATAGAGCTGTCTGAACTGGCTGACCTGGATGGAAAAAAAAGAAACAAAAAAAGAGAGAGAGAAATTATAAAACTGACTGCATGAGTCAAATATTCAGTCTTTTATGGAAGCATCCTGGATTTCTGCATCCTAGGATGACATCTGTCTTTTCAAGTCATTGGTGTTGCAAATCATAGAATCATAGAATCAGTCAGGGTTGGAAGGGACCACGAGGATCAGCTAGTTCCAACCCCCTGCCATAGGCAGGGACACCCCACACTAGATCAGGCTGGCCAGAGCCTCGTCCAGCCTGGGCTTAAACACCTCCAGGGACGGGGCCTCAACCACCTCCCTGGATAACCCATTCCAGGGCTTCACCACTCTCATGGGGAAGAACTTCCTCCTCACCTCCAGCCTGAATCTCCCCACCTCCAGCTTCATTCCATTCCCCCTAGTCCTCTCACTCCCTGAGATCCTGAGAAGTCCCTCCCCAGCCTTCTTGTAGGCCCCCTTCAGATCCTGGAAGGCCACAATGAGGTCACCTCAGAGCCTTCTCTTCTCCACACTGAACAGCCCCAACTCCTTCAGTCTGTCCTCATAGGAGAGGTGCTCCAGCCCTCTGATCATCCTCATGGCCCTTCTCTGGACATGCCCCAGCACCTCCACATCCCTCCTGTAATAGGGGCTCCAGAACTGGAGGCAGTACTCCAGGTGGGGTCTCAGCAGAGCTGAGTAGAGGGGAAGAATCACCTCCCTTGACCTGCTGGCCACACTTCTCCTGATGCAGCCCAGGATCATCCCCATAATAATTAATTACATATCTTTTCCCCACTTGAAGGTGCCCATACAGCGATTTAAAAATAGTCAGGATGGGCAAGAATTTCCAAGCCACATTCTGCATGCCTTACAGGAAGAGCCTGAGAGTCTCTGGAACATCACTGGAATAAAAGACCAACTGATGAGTTTGCAGTGAGAACTACTAGATGTTCTTAGGTCCCTGGCAGTGTACTTTGTTAAATATCCTCCAACTCCGACTGCTGAAAACCTCAAACCTCTTCTGTTTTTCCCCTGTATCATATAACTTCTGTTCTGATAATGCCCCATCAGTGCATCAGCAGCACATTCTGCCATTGCACTGCTACCTTCTAAGTAAAAATCATTAATGAAAACATTTAATAAAGTAACAGTTTATGTCATGGTGTGTTCAGCACAATATCCTAAGCTCACGTTAGTAAGGGAAATTGCTAAACCTTTGCTTATATTATCATTATTGGTTCAGCTTCATCTTTTATTAGCTCACTAAGTGCTGAAGGGACAGAACAGTCTCATATCCAGCAACAGCTAAGGCTTTATTACAAATTAATAACTTAATGTCTTTTAATACATACAGTGGAGCAACAATATAGCTCAAGCAGTATCCCAGTCTGGAACTCAGCCAAATCCTGGGAAGCTGCATGCCACCCACAGCACGTCTGGAAGAATCTTTTGTACCTCTCCCACAAATTAATTTTAACCCACATATCCATGTGATATTTTGTTTTCTTTCCTTATTTTTTTCCCCTCTGTTTTCACACAAAGTCTTCACTTGACAGGCACAAAACCAAAAGGAGGGCTTTTCAAAAAGGCTCCCTCCAAGATGTCTTGAACAAGCTTCTCCCTTCCGGTCCATTTTTTGGTGGTATCCAATGTCTTCTTCCCTACAGCTGTGGCCACAGGTAAGAAGGGAAACTTCCAGCTCAAGGCAGCAGGACCAGACACAGCCACCAGAGACACTGAGCAGTTCCTAGTACTGCAAATGCAGTTAAAGTTTCCCAGTATAAAACCCTAACACCACACAAGCCCCTAGCCATTCTTTTCACAGCCAGAGAGCACATGCCGCTCCAGGCACACAGTGACATCTGCTCAGTGACAAGTGTCTGAAGAAAGGTCCTGTCTTTCAGCTCCAAAAGACACTTAGTGTCTGCTGTGGGAAAAGAGGTCAAGCTTCAGCACCACCACTGGGAATGTTTTGCACAGCTTTTGATGCTCCTAACACCCAGTTATACCAGTGAAGGAAGCTTATACATTGACTGCAACACTCAAGGTCCTTCTGGCTTTAACAGCACACAGCGAACAGTCCGTATCCTGCCTGTGCAGGACAGGAGCTTGCTAAGAGTGAGCAGCACTGAGCACGAGGGGCAACCTTCAGGCATGACTCCTAACACATGGCCCAGCTTGGGATGCCCTGGGGAATCTCAAAGTGCTTACAGAAAGAGTTTTCACACCAGAGGAAAAAAAGAACCATTCATACAACTGAGTCAGTGACATGAAAACTGTGCTGAGAATAACATTTTGTAGAACTGGGATTCATCAAGGTTAAAAAACTATCAAAACAGAACAAAGAGCTGACTGAGGAGACAAACTGCAGGGCTTCTCAGCAAAGCATGAGATCAGGCTCCCCAGGAAAAGCACATCAGAATCATGAGGTAATGCTGCAGCCAAGGTAAGGCTAGCAATAAATCTCATGTAGTAAGAAATTAGGACTACCTTTGAGAAATT
Source organism: Picus viridis (assembly GCA_033816785.1). Taxonomy (NCBI): domain Eukaryota; kingdom Metazoa; phylum Chordata; class Aves; order Piciformes; family Picidae; genus Picus; species Picus viridis. The sequence continues at coordinate 27,649,894 of CM066589.1, forward strand.
ATGTGCAATGTCTGGGATGGAAAGACCACAGAGGTTGCCTCTCCAACTCCTGAGGATTATAACCCAGAGTTGCAAAGATGCCTGGCAGCCCAGCACACTTAATGAATGGATTAAAATGGTGTCTTCTGCAAAACAGTTCTCAGTGCAAGTTAACTCATCACACCACTTAAAATGCAGGTGCTCCGACAGAACAGATGCTCTCTGGTCAATGACACCTTTCCTGCCTTCACTGTTTCAGCCACTAACCCAGCTGTAGTACTTGTCACCTCAACTCCTTCAGCATTGATGGCATCTAATCCAATGATATCTGAACCAGCAAAAGACACTACCATTTGTACATGTAAATTATGACCTGATAAACATGACCGTAGTAAGGTGACTTCATTTGTTTCAAACAAATGGACAGTCTCACTACTGTGAAGCACTGGAGCAGTCAGTCACTTTTAAATAAGAGTAGCAAACACTTCTCTAGCAGAGCAGAAGGTATTTTTCAAAACAGACATTTTTCAGTCTAAGTCAGGCCAGCAATTTGTACACCAATATTCTCTATTCACCAATTCCCCTTTGTCTTAAGCAGTTTTTAGTTACACTAGTCCTTGTCCCCCAAAGGAGATGATTTAAATCTCCTTTCATTTGTTAAAGCTAAGTAAAAAGCTAAGAAACATACCTTTTCAGGGCAGTAACACAAGACAGATGTGTGGCAGGGTGCTACTGCACACACACCACAGGGTTTACTCTGGATATACTGACCAAAGTCTGCTCTTGCTTCACTCCATTTAGGCTTTTTCATGCTCTCCTGATTTTAATTTATAAAAGCTTACCCTGAGGTTTACACTTTTAATGTAAACAGTTTGTTTCTTATACCCAACCTCTACCCACACTGGAAAAAGACCTTAGTTTGCATTTGCAGACTGGAAGGGGGCCTCATGCAGTATCAAGGGCAACCACTTGCAGAGTAGGTGAAACAATGCCTTCAGATATTATATGGGACATACACAGAGACAAAGAAGCAACATGCAAAATTTCTTCCTCTGGCTGAGCTGTGCTGTATGTTTCCAGTGCCTTTTCTCAAAGTACATAATTCCTGTGACCCTGGGCTCAGCTTCTGGGTTAGGAATATTTATAAAAACAGATGGATGTTACAAAGCTCATTGGGTGGACTGTAGTCTGGAGCTTACACCATAATCAAATCTTCAGAGAATGAAACCCTGGGTGAGGCAAGATGACACTCAGCAGAACTGGTAACATTCACACTGGCTGCACCCTTGGAAGAGAGGGCAGAAACACCTCGCTCAGGAAAGGCCAGGCAGGGCTAGTAGGGGAAGTCATTCACCTCCCCTGGCCATGATGCACCACCCTGGTCAGCATCCTTTTCTTAATATGCCTTCCACAGCCTCTCCTTCTGTGTTTGTTAGTCCAGATCAGCTGAAAGAAGTACATGGGCAACACACTACCAAGAACCCACCCTCTGTAGCACCAGGACACTGTGCAGGGCAGTGAGCCAACCAGGACACCAACAAATGCAGGGGACCAAGGGATGGAAACTTGGCTGTTAACAGTGGGCAGACGGATCACCACCTCTTCAGGCAGTACAGAGAGGCTACAGCAGGGCATCAGCTGAGAGCCAGCATTCAGTGAACAAATGCTGAACAGCTACAATAAGAAATAGATCTTATACCTTCTACTTCTAAAAATACAAACCATGTGGTGCCATATTAAGAATGTTCTGCTTTCAGATAAATTTGGCATACCTGTGTGTCGAGACATGGACCACTGCCAAGCCTGGAAGATGTATTGAGCAAGTGTGCTCTTTCCAAAGTTTAACATCATTGGAAGTAAAACTGTTGTATGAAAGGCTGGAAGACAACCCTCCTGGCCTGAGGGATGAGGCAAACCCAGATCAAAGGATGGTCTCAATGCTTGGATGCACAGCAGGCTTGTGTGCTTCAGGCTGTTCGTATAAAGCAAATACCTCACAGGAATAGGATTTTTGGCTGGATCAGGTCCCAGTTGAAAACCTTCCTTGGTGCTGGGGAAAGCCTGCTTTGGAGGCTCTCCTGTAGCAGTTCAGAAAGGTATAGTCCACACATGGAGCCACTGCTCCATCTCTTTGAAGAAAGCAAGATCAGTACAAACAAAAGCTCAGTTTCACCTTTGCTGTTGGGGCACTTGCCTCCTACAGAATGGAGCAAGATGCCAACAGACAGAAATTTATTAAGCTCCTGAAGCACAATCTGTCAGAGTTTGTCTAGTAGAGCCCTTTAATGTACTGCTACTATGTACTGCTATTTTCCCTTCAAATCACAGCAACAAACACATTCCAAACTACTGAATAGGTTTATTTAACATTCTATGAAATCCACAAGCTCTGTTTCTCCTTTGAAATCTTCAAGCACTTAAAAACAATTTTATGGCATTTAGAAACGCTATCAAAAAAGTTCTCTGGGTAACTTCCAGGAGGAACACTGAAACGTAGGCAGTGACTCATTTAATCTTTACTAACAATACAACACCCACCCCCCCCCAATTCTGATAATTAATGCTGACTGAAACAACATGCTGCTAATTTCAAACGAGGCCAAATGCAGAACCTTGGAAACACTGAGGAAGCGACACAGGCTTTAAGACTTAAGGATGACACAGCACCATTTCCTACCCAAAAGGCTGCCAGTTCTCAGGTTGTTCATCACTTCTCCCCAACCAGTCAACATTCATGCACACAAAGCCCATGAGATTGTTAAGAGTAAGACTTAATAAATGACTAAAGGAAATTATGACACATGATGTGCATCGTGGTTCTTGCAAGTCCAGAGAAGGGCCACAAGGATGATTAGAGGGCTGGAGCACCTCTCCTATGAGGACAGACTGAGGGAGTTGGGACTGTTCAATCCAGAGAAGAGAAGGCTCTGAGGAGACCTTATTGTGGCCTTCCAGCATCTGAGGGGGCCTGCAAGAAAGTTCATGAGGGAGTTTTTAGGGTGTCAGGTAGTGATAGGACTAGGGGGAATGGAAATAGAATAGAATAGAATAGAATAGAATAGAATAGAATAGAATAGAATAGAATAGAATAGAATAGAATAGACCAGACCAGGTTGGAAAAGACCTTTGAGATCATCAAGTCCAACCCATCATCCAACACCATCTAATCAACTAAACCATGGCACCAAGTACCTCATCCAGTCTCTTCTTAAACCCCTCCAGTGATGGTGACTCCACCACCTCCCTGGGCAGCACATTCCAACGGCCAATCACTCTTTCTGAGAAGAACTTCCTCCTAACATCCAGCCTAAACCTCCCCTGGTGCAGCGTGATAGAAATGGGTAGATTCAGATTGGATGTTAGGAAGAAATTCTTCACCATGAAGGTGGTGAGACACTGGAACAGGTTGCCCAGGGAGGTGGTAGAAGCCCCATCCCTGTAGGTTTTTAAAGCCAGGCTGGATGTGGCTCTGAGCAACCTGATCTAGGTGAGGTGTCCCTGTCCATAGCAGGGGAGTTGGAACTGGATGATCCTTGAGGTCCCCTCCAACCCTAACAACTCTATGATTCTATGATACATGTGCTCTCCTGAAAGAGCACACAGTACACAGAAGCATCTAACAGATATATGAAGGAATGTGAAGGTGCTACAAGTCATTTTTGCACCCTATCAAGATCCTGTATTTCATCTAAATTTGGTCCTGGCTTCTTCACAACATTTTAAAGGCCAAGATGATCAAAGGAGGCTGGAGGAAAAGCCTTGACATTGCTTATTATCTTCTAATTTTTGGCTAGATGACTACACTATCACAAAACCAGGAAAAAGTAAATTCAATTCAAGATGTTAGGCATGCAGTTTGTCTCCAAAATTGCTGTCTTAATTGCCCCACAGGTCACAAATACATAATGGAGTTGTCATTGATTTCTGTTACAATGATCTCATCACATCTATAATTTAGGATTCCATTTCACAACATAAAGTTGTTATCACTCTCTATCCTGCACTAATAAGGTTCTTAAGCATATCAAGAGAGCTCAGAAAAATCCATGCTGGCTGCACATGCAGGAATTGTGTTTCAACTCCAAAGGGACCAGATCAGCTTAAATAAAGAGTGAGCACAACAAACACAAACACAAATGCAAGAGGATAGCAAAAGGTGATTCAAAGGCATCCTCTCACAACAAAAATGGCTTCTTTTAAATCAAAATGACATAATTCTTAAAACTTTTTATTGCTGGCATTTCAGCACTGATCTGTACTCACAGATTGCATTGGGTTGGAAGGGAGCCTCAAAGGTCCTCTTGTGCAAGCCCCCTGCAGTGAGCAGGGACACCTCCAACTGGATGAGGCTGCCCAGGGCTGCACTGAGTCTGTTCTTGTCTCCAGGGATGAGGCCTCAACCACATCACTGGGCAACTGGAGTGTTTTACCACTCTCATTGTAAAGAACTTCCTCCTTACATCCAACCTAAAGCTACCCTGCTCCAGTTTCAAACTGTTGCCCCTTGTCCCAGTGCTACAAGCCCTTCTAAACAGTTTCTTTCCAGCCTTCCTGTAAGTCCCCTTCAGATACTGAAATGTAGCTATAAGGTCTTCCCAAAACCTTCTCTTCTCCAGGCTGAACAGCCCAAATTCTTCCAGCCTGTCTTCACAGCCCTCTGATCATCTTAATGGCCCTCCTCTGGACCCACTCCAGCAGGTCCATCTCCCTCTTGTACTGGGGGCTCCAGAGCTGGACACAGTACTGCAGGTGAGGTCTCACCAGAGCAGAGCGAAGGGGCATAATCACCTCTCTTGACCTGCTGGCCACATCTTTTAACGCAGCCATTGGTCTCAAAACTCTGAAGCTGTATTCTTGAAAAATATAAATCTATTCCAGGAAGATCATTTGCTGCCATCTTAACCCCAAATTATCACCGGAGAATTTAAAGCCCTCCTAACCCAAGCTCACAAACAAGAAGTTTACCCAAACAGAACGTGCGCAAATGAAAAGTAATAGAATAGAATAAATAGAATAATAGAATAGAATAGAATAGAATAGAATAGAATAGAATAGAATAGAATTACCAAGGTTGGAAGAGACCCCGAAGATCATCGAGTCCAACCTGTAACCACAACCTCACAACCAGACCATGGCACCAAGTGCCACATCCAGCCCCCTCCTGAACGCCTCCAGGGACGGAGACTCAACCACCTCCCCGGGCAGCCCATTCCAATGGCGAATCACTCTCTGGGTGAAGAACTTTCTCCTCACCTCCAGCCTAAACTTCCCCTGGTGCAGCTTGAGACTGTGTCCCCTTGTTCTGGTGCTGGTTGCTAGGGAGAAGAGGCCAACCCCTTCCTGGCTACAACCACCCTTCAGGTAGTTGTAGAGAGCAATGAGGTCGCCCCTGAGCCTCCTCTTCTCCAGGCTAAACAGCCCCAGCTCCCTCAGCCTCTCCTCATAGGGCTGTGCTCAAGGCCTCTCACCAGCCTTGTTGCCCTTCTCTGGACACGTTCAAGTGTCTCAATGTCCTTCTTAAACTGAGGGGCCCAGAACTGGACACAGTACTCAAGGTGCGGCCTAACCAAAGCAGAGTACAGGGGCACAATGACCTCCCTGCTCCTGCTGGCCATACTATTCCTAATGCAGGCCAGGATGCGGTTGGCCCTCTTGGCTGCCTGGGCACACTGCTGGCTCATGTTCAGCTTCCCATCAACCAGCACCCCCAGGTCCCTCTCAGCCTGGCCGCTCTCCAGCCACTCTGACCCCAGCCTGTAGCGCTGCCTGGGGCTGCTGTGGCCAATGTGCAGCACCCGGCACTTGGATGTGTTCAATCTCCTGCCCTTGGCCTCTGCCCATCTGTCCAGCCTGTCGAGGTCCCTCTGCAAAGCCTCTCTGCCCTCCAGCAGATCAACTGCTGCCCCCAGCTTGGTGTCATCTGCAAATTTACTGATGATGGACTCAATGCCCTCATCCAGATCATCAATAAAGATGTTGAAAAGCATGGGGCCCAGCACTGATCCCTGGGGCACACCACTAGTGACAGGCCGCCAGCTGGATGTGGCACCATTCACCACCACTCTCTGGGCTCGGCCCTCCAGCCAGTTCCTAACCCAACGCAGTGTGCTCCTGTCCAAGCCATGGGCTGCCAGCTTGGCCAGGAGTTTGCTGTGGGGGACGGTGTCAAAGGCCTTGCTGAGGTCCAGGTAGACCACATCCACAGGCCTCCCCACATCCACCAGGCGGGTCACCTGATCATAGAAGGAGATCAGGTTGGTCAGGCAGGACCTGCCCCTCCTAACTCCATGCTGGCTAGGCCTGATCCCCTGGCCATCCTGTAAGTGCTGTGTGATCGCACTCAAGATGACCCGCTCCATAATCTTGCCTGGCACTGAGGTCAGGCTGACAGGCCTATAATTCCCCGGCTCTTCCAACTGGCCCTTCTTATGGATGGGCACCACGCCAATGACAGGAAGGTGTTCAGACTATATGTCACAATCTATTGAAATCACTATCTGTCACCTGAAAGCATCACAAAACAGCACTGAGGTGATGTAAATGTAAAATATAGCTTGTCTCTGACCACATCAGGACCACAAGTACAGTTTGTGGGATAGGAAATGCATCCTGCTCCTTTGGCCAGCTGCTTATTTAGCAATGCAAAATCTCCCGTCCATGAAGTTAGACACTTTGGCACGCAGTGCACCAGTGTGCCACTCAGGAATCTAATCAGATCAAAACATGTCACTGCCATCCAAAAATGGTTTGTTTTCTGAACTCCACCCTTTCACATCAGAGTAAAATAACTTTTCTTTAGACTGGCAGACCACACCAAAAAAAATGTTCCCATGGGTAACAAGTAACTTAATTGGCAGCATATGCCTCGAAATATTCCTCTTACTTCTGAGCATTCAATTATATTGGTGAGAACTAATTTCTGGGGTGTTCAAAGCAAGTACAACTTTCATATTCTTCAAAACAAGTAGAACTTTGATATTCTCTAGTTAGTTTCTAAATTAGCAGAATATTTCAAGGATTATTTTACTTTATAACCTGTAGTTTATTTGGGGGGGTGTTTGGTTGGCTTTTAATATCTCCTGTGCTTGCATGACCAGGTGTTGAGTTGCTTTCTGTATCTATAACATGTAATACCACACAAATTCTGGCTTAAACAAGTGTTTGCCCTGAAGGCTTTTCAGCTCCTCTCCCCATTTTGAAACAAGCCACCAATTCCCAAACTACACATCTCATTCTGTATTTGCTAGGCAACTATTTTAATCACTCATTTAACAAGGCAAGATATGACACCTTGCTCTGAAGTAAAGGTTACCATGACTCCTTGGGGAAAGAGATCCAATTTTATTACACACCTCATATAATCTGTAATTTTGCTAGCTGTCCTCCTGTCTGCAGTTTTTAGGACACACAGACTCTTTCACCTGTCATCTCAAAAAGACAGAAACTGCGCTAGACAGACTCAGCAACTAACACTCAGATGTCCAACTGATTCAGAGCAGTCTGCAATTCCCATCCCAAGAGGATTAGGGTGCTTTGTAACCCAAAATGAATTTATTCTTAGTATGTCTTTTCACAGAAGAAAATACCATGCATCTTTCTCCCAGGTTCTGGGAAGCTGAGGAGAGCTACACCATTTGTCCAGCATTAGAGGAGGAGCACGGAATGATTAAACCTGAACTCCTATATTGAGGGCTGCCATTCCAAACATCTGATCAAGGAGAAAGCAATAAAAACAAGAAGCAGTTTCCATCTATAGAAAGATAAAGATAATTCAGCTTCACTTTACACAGACTTTGTATCTTGGAAGATGAGGGGATCTAACAGAACTCCATTGTTCTCCACTGGCTTATTCAGTTGAACTACAATTCTCATAGTACAAACACTGCTCCCAGATTCTGCTCAGTGAAAACTGTGGTGGGTTTTGGTTTTTGTTGTATCACAGTATCACTAAGGTTGGAAGAGACCTCGAAGATCATCGAGTCCAACCTGTAACCACAAACCTCACGACCAGACCATGGCACCAAGTGCCACATCCAGTCCCCTCTTGGACGCCTCCAGGGACGGCGACTCCACCACCTCCCCGGGCAGCCCATTCCAATGGCGAATGACTCTCTCGGTGAAGAACTTTCTCCTCACCTCGAGCCTAAACCTCGAGCCTAAACTTCCCTTGGTGCAGCTTGAGACTGTGTCCCCTTGTTCTGGTGCTGGTTGCTAGGGAGAAGAGGCCAACCCCTTCCTGGCTACAACCACCCTTCAGGTAGTTGTAGAGAGCAATGAGGTCGCCCCTGAGCATGTTTTGTTTCTGTTGTGGGTTTCTTTAATGATTCAAAGGAACAAAATGTTTGACAGCAAATCTTCCTGTTCCCTGACTTGGAAATAGCCAAGCACCTGTATTTGTAGATTTCCTCTCCTGACCTTCCCAGGTGAAACTTTCCACTGGATAATGAATTTTTCCCCCCTTCCCATCCAGTTAAAATGTGACTGGTTTTAATCACAGTTCAATTTCTAAAATGACATCAATAAAATCAACCCATATCTGACAGATGATTAGCAAAGTACCAGCTACTGCTCCACCCCAGTGCTCACCAAAGCAGATGAAATGTGGAACCTCAGAGCTTCTATTACTGTAGACTTTTAGTCTGTACAAATGTTTGCATATCATCATCTGTCATATATTCACAGAGCAAACTATTTTTAAAAGCTAAACAGCATATGCAATCCTTTTTGCTTTCTGAGTAGAAACAAAAACTCCATTAAAAAATGTACTTGCTATAATGCCTGGAAGCCACTTCTGACAACAGAAAATGTTTCACCTGCAAAGTGTAAGACTAGCTACAAAAGGAACACTTTAATAAGAGTACTTCCCTGCAAGGTGACTGCATCCAAAACTAAGTTTATTATCATCAAAACCAACTTCTTCACTAAGTAACAGTGTTCACATAAATCATGAGCACACAGGCCTCAGCACTTGTTAGTGGTAGACAGTCACTTTTATATCATTACAAGATGCTTTAAGGGCTTTTCAGAAAAAGCATTTATTCCTGTAGCACCTAAAGTCACAGTGCTGTCATCCATCAGGTGTGTTTCGATCAGTGTGCACCGCTCCCCCTTTCCAAACTGCATGCTCTGACCCACGCAGGAGCTTCCTGCTGTGCATTCAGCTCTGGCTCTTTAAAAGGCACATACTTGTGCAGCACCAAGCACTCAAGATTTATTATCCCAGACCATTCTTCTTCCACCTAACAAGCCAGTATGTAAGGTATGCCACATTACCTTTGGGCAGGTAATCTCAGTCTGCTGGATCATGATAAGGGCAGATGCAATCAGAGCTCCTTGACGTACATAGTTGACAGGATCATTTGTCATTGGTTCAAGCAAATTAATTGCTTCCTAAAAAAAAAAAAAACCCAGAAAAAACCCAAACCACCATTAATTAAGTAGTCAGAAAGTTAATACTAATATTTTTAGTATCCTAAAATTCAGTACCCTGATGGAAGGTTTATGCTGTCAGATATACTTTAAAATACATTTTGTTTGTTGTTAGAAAATGAGGCAGAAATCTGCATTTCGGTGGACTTCAATCTAAAAATAAGGAAGAAAAAAAATAAACCACAATAACCAAGAGATGGATGGAACAAGATCTACCTGCAGAAATAGGGCAACAGATAAACAATTGCTGTTAGCAACAGATGCCTTCATCAGAAAAACTGCTGACACGTCTAAAGAACTACACAAATTATTCACACATTTCCTTTGCCATTCTTCCCAGGAAAATACATCAGAGTTACCTTCATTTCTGCATAAGGAACAAATGAATCAGAGATATCAAACCCTGGTTTGAAAATGAGATGGTAAAACAACCTGGGTCCCAAATTCTTGGCCTTACACTTTATCTGTGACATTTAGCATCACGTGAAAGCATTCATTTCAAACCTACATCAAGTGAGGCTGTCTGTCTCTGTAAATTTACTCACATGGTAAATTTAGGGTTTGTTAAAGTATTTAAAAGAACTCTCTATTGCTTCTTCAAGTTCAGTAACTTTCCTGCTAAGCACAACAGGAATGTGATCCACAATGATCTGTCAAAAAGCATTCCTTTCAATACAGTCACTGATTATGAAAAGAATCTATTGTAATAAATACTGCTTAGATGCACTTAAGACCAGCAGGGGCAATCTGCAGGCATCTCAGACTAAATCAAATGTTTAGACACATTTTTTCATCTCCATTCACATTTCTGTCACTTGCCAAGCCATGACCTAAAAATACATAGAATTAATACAGACACCTTTTGTAACATGCAAGGTCCTCAACACACACTACACAGGACAACTGAGCTCATGTAAACTCACTGCCAGCAAAATGAGATCACTCTCCTTCCTCAGTTTCCCTTCAGCTATCCAGCTCCATCCCTCTCCCTGTGCTAGCTGCAGGCCTTGTCTCACCTCTCAGTGAGTTTTTCCAGCCTGATAATGCAACACAAACTGCTCTCTTTTTGCTGTTATTACCTGGTTCAGTTGTCTGCAAGTTTGCGTCGGTTCACCAGGGAGCTGGACATAAACGACAGCAAAAGGTGCCAGGGATGCATTCCTGTGCAGCCTGGTCTAGGTGAACCTGCCTTAGCAGGGGGGTTGACTAGATGATCTCTAGAGGTCCCTTCCAAATCTACCACTCTGTGATTCTGAAACTATCTGTTTCAACGGCAGTGGGCTCAACCAGCCTCCAGCAACCACACTTTTCAGATCTAGGTAGAATAAACCTAAGACAGCAGTTTGTACGGCTGCAGGCTGCACAGATCAATCTGGGCTCTGGCAACACACAGGGTTTCTAAAAGCACTCTGAAAGGGTATTTGAAGCAAGCTGTTAAGATGCTCTTTGAAACATGACTGGTAACAGTTAGATGTCCACCTGAAGAAGTTCAAAGAGCTCTTTTAAGCTATTATTTGACCTTCTCATTAAAGAAGTCAGACAGAATAACTTGGCAATCTTTTGTACAGAGCTTTCTCCTGTCCAGACTTTAAACTAATGACAAGAACAAATGCAGCTGAATGTATGAGTCACCCAGCACAGACCCCTCTCAGTGTTACTTATCTCAGGCTGAGGCTTCTAAAAACAAGTTGCTTTTATACAAACACCACCATTCCTAAGAGCCACTTCTAGAATAATGTCTTCAAGTAGGTTGCTTTTGCCAATTGAGCTATCTGGGAGGCTATGCTTCTCCACCTGAAAGTGACTCAACCATTCCTGGGCACACATTCAACACCATGCATGGAACATCCACTATGACAGAAAGCTGAACTTTCCAATATATTTGGGCCTTCAAAACCTACTAACATCAGCTCTAAAAGACATGCCTGCTCATATCAGATAGTTCAGGTCTTTATCACACAATGTATCTGGAAATAAAACAGAATTCGTTGTGTCACTAAAAGCATTTCTACTTAAATCAACTTGTCAGATGAAGCAGGTTAAACATATTTAGCAACCTGATTCTACCTTTCACTTTAGAGTAAAGCAACCTGGATGAAAACTGAACTTTCAGTTTGCTTTCAAGTCTGCAGACATTACATAGCCACTGCTTCTGGTATTTAGTATCAGCAGTTTGTGTATTTCAAAACGCAAGTGATGTGTTTGGGACCACTCACTTGCAAGAGCCACAGACTAAGTGTTTTAACACTAGCAGAGGAGGAGATGATACAGTTAAGTGTGCAATTTATTGAAGACTTGGAAATATTAAATATTACTTCTTCTTGGACAGTCTGTGTACTTGTTTCTGAAACTGTGATGCAGTACACGTGTGAGTGATACAGAGGAAGTTTATCCCAACCACTTGCTGCTTGTGGGAGGGCTCACTTCCCACAGCAAAAGCAGAAATCCTACTCTGAAAAGCCCCTGCTATCATCTGTGAGAATTATCCTTCCATGACACTTATAAAGTGAGAATAAAATTTAGTGGCTGTGAACTACACTCCTGAAACTACAGCACATTTCATCCAACTTCAGTGCCCTTGGCTTTACTACAAGGATCTTCCATGAATTATGTATCACAGGAGAGAAGAAAGGAGCTAGAAGTTGTGCAAAGCACTTGCTGATTTCCTGTCGCTGGCATCCCCTTGTTATCCCCAAACCTACTCCAAGGCCAAAGGAGTATTGCCTTTGGAGTATTGAACACTTAAAGTTTAGTGGCAGCATGACAGTAAGAAAACTCTAAGAGAACTTTTGAAAACAAATGTATAAAACCGTTGCTCCAGTTTACCTATTCTGCACAAGCCTCTGTGCTCAGGGCAAAGACTCTAAAGTAGTACTGCTCTATTCCAGCTGGCTAGTGGTGTACATGTGCAAGAAATTTTATCTCTCTATGTGACATTTCTGCACAAATGTCTTGGTGGCATGAGAAACCATAAAGTCTAGGGCAGCAGATGCTTCTGGTCCTCACCTTGTTTCCAGTGCCCGCACAGCAGATACCCAATGCCATGGCAGCTCCGTAACGCACATGGGGATTGTAGCTCTCTGACAGCAAAGAAACCACACTTGGACACTGCTCAGGAGTCCTAAACGAAGACAAAAAAGGGAATGTCATTTATTATTGTTGTTCTTCAAAACAGTAAGACTTCACTCTCTTCACACTGGAAAACTTAAACTTGTTCCTCCACGCCGTATGTTTGGCATTTCTCAGTGTAAGCAGAGGGGTGGAACAAATGGGCCAAGAAGAATACAGGGAATTGCACCAATGAATGAGCTTTCCTACCACTGCAGATACCATGCACAGTTCCCAGAACTAAAACCTTCCTTTTTTCCATATTTTGACATACTCTCTGCCTTCAAAAGATTGCATATCAGAATGACATATCTACTGAGACCAAGGTCTTTTCACTAGAACAGGTTTACTCTCCATGAGACACAGTATTAAATCTCTCATCAGTTGATATAAAACCCAACTCCATATTCAATCAACCCTCAAGGTTGGTGGGTCCCAAACTCCTTTCTTAATCACTGCTTCTGCCAATGTCTCCTCACCCCCACCTACTGCTATAAATCAAAGCATGTGAGGAAATTCTGACACAACTCACTTGCAGTCTATCAGCAATGCCTACTGTTGCCTCCTTACAATACTATGATGTGATTTTGCTGCCTTTTAAAAGATCTGAAATAGGAGTATATGCTCCACACTTCACTAACTGGGAACTCTTGTCCCGTGGTCATTGCAGCAACAGAAGTTCTAGTGGTGGGGAGATGAAAGGGAAGCCTTTAATTTCCTACAGCAAGAAGTACATGCTGCTAATGCAAATAGTCTTCTGAATATTGAGTAGAATCATAGCATCACAGAATCATAGAATGGTCTGGGTTGGAAGGGACCTCCAAAGGTCATCTAGTCCAATCCCCTCTGGAGTTAAGCAGGGGAATCCTCAATGAGATGAGGCTGCCCAGAGCACTGTCAGGCCTCACCTTGAATATTTCCAGGGATAGGGCCTCAATTACCTCCCTGGGCAATCTGTTCCAGTGTTCTAGTAACTTCATGGTAAACAACTTGTTCCTAACATCCATCTCTAGCTTGAAACTACTGCCCCTTGTCATATCACTACAAGCCTTTTGAAGTAGGGCAGAGTTCACTTCTAGGTGTGGATGTATTTCTTTCCCTCCTGTCTCTGTGCTCATGTTTATCACTCCATTAATTGTGATGCCACACAAACCACTTTGTAATATAGTATACTGCCAATTTCAGCTTTTCTAATGCAGCAAAGGCAAAACTATCTGTAAAATAAGCACCTCTGCATCAGCCAAGTCTTCATTCTGAACTCAGAGGCATTGCAAGCACATCCATTAAAGCTAATCTCTTCAAGTATCCAGTTTCCTGACACCATGAACAAAGAGAAATGCAGGAATGTGGTTGGCAAGCATATGCTCATGAAAAAGAAAGATAAACTATAAATGGTGAATTATTTAATTATGTCTGTTTTCAAAGTGCACATCATCTGGTTATCTACTTCATCTCACTGCCCTGCAGCTTGGACTAGCTTTTTAATTGTCACAGTCATGAGCCCCAAAACAGTTCTGCAAGTCATTTACTTTGACTATAAACTGATTTCAGACTGAAATGTACAAAGGAAGAGCCAAGAACACCTTAGTTATAGCTTCTCTTCTTACATGTGCTATACTGAAACAGAGAGGTTGGCAGCTATATCTGCTGTACACAGGAATTACAGCATCATGTAGGATCATTAAACGTCTCCCAAAGCACTCAACTCAGGAGGTAGAAAAGCCACTACAGAAGGTGCTCCAACATTGGGTTCCATTAAATGAATACCCAAATTATAGAAAACAGTAATAAAGACAACCTTAAGCACTAATCTAGTCCACTCTCTTCTTTCTTTGTGATTGTGGACAGAAGACATGCCACATAACCACACACTCATCCTTCAGTTATACTCTATAACAAAATCAGTTCGTTTCTACCTTAGCTGTTATATCTTTCCATTTCAACACTTTTCCATAGTCTCCTCTAATAACTACAGTCTTTTATACTCCTCTCTCCTGCTCTGGTTGATCACATACAGGCACCACCACCACACAGGCTCCAACCCTCCTCCAGCATTGCTGGAGACTTGAAGGCAAGGTTTCACAGGCTATTCAACCCCTTGGCAGGATTGGCAGCAAGATTTTCTACCCCTTCCTGGCTTCCAACAGTTGTTTTCTTTATGCGAAAAAAAAAACCTGCATGGGCAAACAATCCCTTCTGCCACTACCACCACCTCCCCAAAAAACTCCCTCCAAACAGCACCAACCCCCCCCAAACAACCAAAAATACACCAGAACAACAAAACACACAGAAGAAGAAAAGAGCAAACACAGAGTTGCTAGAAAACTGCTGCCTCTAAGAGGCAGCCACAATGACAAACAGTATCACAGTATCACAGTATTACTAAGGTTGGAAGAGACCTCGAAGATCGAGTCCAACCTGTAACCACAAACCTCACGACCAGACCATGGCACCAAGTGCCACATCCAGTCCCCTCTTGAACGCCTCCAGGGACGGCGACTCCACCACCTCCCCATTCCAATGACAAATCACTCTCTCGGTGAAGAACTTTCTCCTCACCTCAAGCCTAAACTTCCCCTGTTGCAGCTTGAGACTGTGTCCCCTTGTTCTGGTGCTGGTTGCTAGGGAGAAGAGGCCAACCCCTTCCTGGCTACAACCACCTTTCAGGTAGTTGTAGAGAGCAATGAGGTCACCCCTGAGCCTCCTCTTCTCCAGACTAAACAACCCCAGCTCCCTCAGCCTCTCCTCACAGGGCTGTGCTCAAGGCCTCTCCCCAGCCTTGTTGCCCTTCTCTGGACACCTTCAAGTGTCTCAATGTCCTGTTTAAACTGAGGGGCCCAGAACTGGACACAGGACTCTAGGTGTGGCCTAACCAAAGCAGAGTACAGGGCACAATGACCTCCCTGCTCCTGCTGGCCACACTATTCCTAATGCCGGCCAGGATGCCATTGGCCTTCTTGGCCACCTGGGCACACTGCAGGCTCATGTTCAGGTGGTTGTCAATCAGCACCCCCAGGTCCTTCTCTGTCCGGCCGCTCTCCAGCCACTCCGACCCCAGCCTGTAGCTCTGCATGGGGTTGTTGTGGCCAAAGTGCAGCACCCGGCACTTGGACTTGTTGAATTCCACCCCATTGGACTGTGCCCATCTGTCCAGCCGGTCGAGGTCCCTCTGCAGAGCCCTTCTGCCCTCTAACTGACCAACATCTGTTCCCAACTTGGTGTCATCTGCAAATTTGCTGCTGACTGTCTCAATCCCCTCATCCAGATCGTCAATGAAGACATTGAAGAGGATGGGGCCCAGCACTGATCCCTGGGGGACGCCACTGGTGACTGGCCTCCAGCTGGAGGTGGCACCATTGACCACCACTCTCTGGGCCCGGCCCTCCAGCCGGTTCCTAACCCAGTGCAGAGTGTTGCTGCCCAAGCCACGAGCTGACAGCTTAGCCAGCAGTTTGCTGTGGGGGATGGTGTCAAAGGCCTTGCTGAAGTCCAGGTAGACCACATCCACAGGCCTCCCCACGTCCACCAGGCGGGTCACCTGATCATAGAAGGAGATCAGGTTGGAGAGGCAGGACCTGCCCTTCCTGAATCCATGTTGGCTGGACCTGACGTTAAAAAACAGGAAAGAGCTGGGAAGTGGAATGATTCTGTCCTGCAAGCAAGCAGTAGAAGTTAAAATTATAAACTAAAAGGCACATTTTAAACTACCTGACAGTCTCTTGCTCAAATAACAGCCTGGATGCTGACAATGGGGTTTTGTTGTGGTTTTTATTTTTTTTTAAATGAGCTGATGCAGAAACCAGGAGTCACAAATCCCATAATAAATGAGCCCAAGCATTCAGCTGCACAGAAGACTTCAGCTCTTGCACAAAGAGTCTTAACACCTTTGTGTTTGCTTTACTTCAGCAAATGTTAAACAGGCAGATTGTGAGCCAAGGAAGAGAAAAACAGCTTCTGGCAAAAATAGAATTCTACACTTTGAAGCATTAATCATTAAATTGGACACATCTTTGTGCCTGCAGGCTCAGAACTTCCAACACAATTTTTAAAACAAGAGCAGAAATAATGTGTGCTAATTGAATATGGATTTTTTTTTTTTTTTAAAGCCAGATTTACATTATTTGTGGCTGTTATTTTAAATGCTTTAATCTCAAACCCATCCATAAAACAGTCAAACATTCTGACAGGGGGTTTCCTGTAAATCCCTTTTGGGAATTAAAGCTACTTCGTGGGACCCCAGTAATGCAGTCTTCTTGAACCTGCAGTCTTCCAAAAGTGTCTTCTCACATAACAGAGGATGAGAAGGCAGAACCACAAGAGGGCTGAGGAAGCAGAAGAGTCTTGTGAGAATGCTTATCAGAGGAACAGGAATTCAGAATTCATGATCACTGTTGGCACTGATGCTAAAGCAGTAACATTTGCTTGTTCGTTTTACTGCTGAGACACTTATAAAATCCTGCACTCTGTTGCCAAAGGTTCCCCCATATAAATCCAAAGGCAACTTAATACACTTCATAAAACACAAACCAATTCTGTCAAGTGGTCAAAAGAAAAATAAAAAGCCCTCATAAGCAGTTACAGGCTGCCATCATGCTCCTGTGCCATTACTTCCAAATGAAAATTCAGCTGGGGAATACATTTAAAGTATGAGCACATTCTCTTCCTTCTGGCTCAAGGCTTTCACCTTTCACCTAGAGCACAGCCACACAAGCTTCTGTCTTGACATCCAGCACAAGAGAGGGGCAGTCCTGCTTCTGACAGATCCTTTCCACTTCCCTGATACCAAGCCCGATGCAAGTTTCCCAACCAAGTTCACCCCTCCAGCTTCCTGCTGGAGACCTCCATCACACTGTTGTGCTGGTGGCTGGATCAATGTGGTTACTTCTCCTTTGATAGGAGAAGTAATGAAGAGTACAAGAAAAATCAGAAAGAGTACAAGAAAACTAACTCAGAAGTTAGCATTAAACTACTCTTAGCACACATCTGCCATTACTACTAGTTAAATACAGAACACCACATAAAATACCAGGACACCACCTGGAGATATACCGAGCAGAAATTTCATCTCCAGGCACAATTTTTTGCCCTTCCTGAAAGTCACAGTAAAAATTCTAAACCTGGAATGTATTTAATATATTTTGAAGACAGTAGCAAAGTGCCATAGTTCTCTAGCCAGAGCTTCCCATAACACAGGCCAGTAATTTCATCTAAAAATTCTGACATTACAGCCTAGGGCACGTCTCTAAACTGGGCAGTGTATCTTAGAAAGATGAGCAATGTCTATTTT
Source organism: Picus viridis (assembly GCA_033816785.1). Classification (NCBI taxonomy): domain Eukaryota; kingdom Metazoa; phylum Chordata; class Aves; order Piciformes; family Picidae; genus Picus; species Picus viridis. The sequence goes on from CM066589.1 coordinate 27,667,697, forward strand.
TAAAGACCAAATTATCTTTAATGCACTGGTTCCTTCCTTCTTTCCTAACACTGGTTTTGCTCAAGCAGTTTGCTTTTGCAATTACATTTTACTACAACAGCAAAACGACCACAAAAGAATGGCCTAATTATTTCCTTCATTTTCATCTGAAAATTACTCAGCTGCTCCTACATAAGCCGTCGAAACACAGACGTCAGTGAACCCAGACCCATGTACGAAACCCCAACACCACAACTCGCTTCAACTTTGTGCTGTTCCTAGAAACTAAATGAATCCAGAAGCAAAAAATGCCTCAATGTTTCTTCTACAGGGCTTCAACACAGCTCTGTTTCTACCTCACAGGAGGACAGGTTTTATTGTTGCAATATATGGGATGCGGATGAAGGACTTCCTCCAAGAGCCAGTTTGGTTTGTTTCAGAAGTCATAAACAAAACCCTAAAGGAGAGTAAAGATGCACCAAGACACTAATGAAGGGTTTCTTAGAAAACCATAATAGTTAGCATTTTATTAATTTTTCACTTAACAACTGGTTGAGCTCAAAACCTCCACAAGAAAATGACAACCTAAGCCAAGGATTTTGTATATGCAAGGAAACCAGAACTAGAGGGAACACAAAGGATCTGCCTAACTCCTGCCCAATGAGCTTAGCCTTAGCCTCAACTCTGGTCTCATTCCTCAGGATGTTCACCTCCTGGATATAATTAAATGTAAGTGACTTAAGTGTTATATTCCCTCTCCATAAAGCTTGCTTAGTTTGTAAGCATCCTTCAAAAAACAGAAAGGAAAGAAAGTTTTTCCTAAGCCACCAGTGCAAATGTTCACAAAATTCACCAGAAGGTTGATTGTTACTAACACAGACTAGTATGAACATAAGCCCCCAGATCAGCTGGGCAGGGAAGGAAGTTGATTTTCCTTTCAATTCATGATACTGACCATGGAAGGTTCTCCACAGCTTGTAGAGAACCTTGAAATCTTATTTCCTTTTCACTACAAAACATTTCTTAGATCAGCATTATTAGGAATCTGTAGGAATCTAAACTGGGGTTTTCTTCTGAAGGTTACAACAACTGCAACATCCGCATACACTGTAATTCTTAATAGGCTTTGCCTCCAAGAGCCATATTGGGCTAGTAAAAGTTGAAGAACACTGCTAGTTTCATCAACTCTGTTTAATAATCCACTTTAATCTTTTTTCCAAAAGGCATGCAACAACACCACAAGACAAATGAAGAACTCAGATTGCCCTATCTTGAAGCACAATCCACTTAGTTTTAGACCACAGCCCGGTTAGAACCACATCCAAATGCCTCTGTGCAGTTTATCTCCAATCCTGTAAGCTGCACATCTTGAAGGTTACAGGACAATTGCCATTTCACTTTGTATTTCAGCAGTATTTAAATATGAAGTCCTCTGTATGTATCTAAGGTAGCATCGATAAGTAAACAAACAGAACACAGAAAATAAACCATCACATTTGCCTTGTGATCAAGACTAAAAATGGAAGTGTCTGAAGCATCACTAACGTACACTTCTTTTTTAGTCTAAATATTTAAGGACTTCACAACTCATTGAAAAATGAAATGTCAGAGAATTAAAGAACAGTGTCAAATACATCTTTAACATTCATCATTAAGTCTCTACAGTCATAGTTCAAAAGATTCTAAATATTTATGACTTTCTAAACTCCTGGACATGAATTAATCATTTGATACAGAACTATTTCCACAAGTTGCTTTGGTAGTGCAGTGACAGATACAAAAAAAAATAACAGAAAAGCTTAACAGAAGTTTAATTTAATCCATGAATGAGTTAATAAAGGAGGAATGCAGATATTTAATTGTATCATTTGCAGTCATTTATGAAGGGGGGTTGTGTGGCAGAGGGTGTAAACCATAGAAGACAGAAAATCTGCAGAGGAAAATGGTGTAGATTAAGCACAGATGCATGCCCCATTGCTTTTTCTCTTGACAAAAATGATCTATTTCCATGACAGGAATTTCCTGCAGCTATCTCATGTGCCACACAGCCTCCTTCTCTGAAATGCTTCCTGGTTGCCTAAGCAAGACTTGCTAAAGAATGAGAACTTCCAGGAGGAACCCCCACTGTCAGGAGGGTGAGGCTGAGTGCTGCCAAGAGGTGCAGCAGATGAATTTGAGGGATAAGCACCATCTGAACAACACTGTCACCAGTGTTCCTATCTAATACAGACATGGCTCCATTCACATGATAGTATTGGCAATTTGAAAGCAGAAATAACAGCAAGAAGTGGTGGTGGTGGTGGTAAATTAAAAATCTATGCATGGCTCAAATATCCTGGTTATGGTGAACCAGGAGTAGGGCCTAGCAAGATTTCAGGTTTAACACTCATTAATGCAGAAGAGGAACTGGACATGGGGGCAGGACAGTGGCTTGCACAAAAAGTGTGGCTAGAAGTAATGCAGTGAAGAATCTGCTGCAGATCTGTAACATACAAGATGATGTGTTCCTCATAAAGTATTCAAACCTGGAAAATCTAAATAATTAATAATAAGAAGAAATCACACACACACACAAAATATATCACAAAAGACAGATATTTCCGAAAAGGCAGATATTTTCTAGCCATCTGCAATGAAACAATGTACCAATATGCTATGCAAGCCTACATGCAACTAACTCCTATCATCTTTCACTGTGAGTTCCTAAGAAAACTCTGGTTTTATCTGTATTACAAAAACACCCAACCCAACCCCACAAAAATGTTGCTTTCAATTAGATATGAATGCTTTCATAAAGCTTTCATCAGAGCAATCCCCAGGCAGCAGCACAGCCTTCAGCCAGTGCTTCATCGGGGTGCCTCCCCCTCCCAGTTTACTTAATTTAGCCATTCTAGTGGCTAAAGAGGTTCTTTTGTCATATAAATTACATTATAACATCCACTGAGGCATTCCAGAGAAGTGGGAACATTTGTTCTTCTTGTTGACCAAAACAGCACTTTACTGCAGTAACCAACAATGATCTGTGAACACAGAACTTCGGCTGCCAAAATTACATTTCCATAACTCTGATACTTCTCCCGCACTGAAGCGACTGAGGGGTAGGATCTACCGTGCTGTGAAAGAGAAAATGTCAGATGTAAAAAAGAAATAAACCTCTTTCAAGATAAAGTTTCAGCTCCAACCAGTAGCTGATGCTGATGATTAGCAGATGGCGCTGATAGAAGCACTGTTTATTTTTTCCCCCTGAAAGTTTTAATTCTGACAGGCTGGACTTGATGATCTTTGAGGTCTTTTCCAACCCTGTTGATTCTATGATGTGACATGAAGACCTGTACACAGCCCACGCAAGCAGGCAACTGAAATTAAAGGATTCACCTTTTACTGTATTTTGGTGGGTTTACTCCATTGAACTTTCCCCCCATTTACAATACAGACATACTGCCAATAACTTCAGACACCTTTCAACAAGGAAAAAACTAGCTCAAGTGTCAATGGAGAAGGAAAACAAACTTCATCTGTACCGTCAGAAAGAGCCAACACTGGCTGTGATTAAGCCAATGGAAATTCTGATAAAGATTTAAAGCTTTCAGGATACACAAAATAAAACAGAAGTTGATTAGACACAGTTGGAAAAATGACTCCACATGCTCATTAGCCCCAATTCATATTGTCCTGTCTCAGAATTTGCTTTTTGTTATGTTTTCATCTTCTCTACTCTCTCAGTACTGTCAGGAGTAACAATGGGGAGGTCATCAGATAAGGAAACAGAATTATCACAGTTGGATTAATCATTTTTTCCTAATATATATAGTTTTGTGAAAAATTAAGATATGAAAAATCAACTGAAATGAATGCAACATGCACTAATAGCAAATATTCCTTTTAAAGAGGAAACAGAAAGAGCAAGTGAAAACTACTTGCTGGAAAGTCTCCTGTATGACTGAACAAACTTCAAATCAAGTATTTCTATTAATTTCTAGCAGCAGCTTTCTCTCTTTGGCCCCAAAGTAGCTGTATCTTAAAGATATGACTGCTTTTTCAATTAAAAACCAACCAAACAACCCCCACAAGCAACAAAACAAACAAAACCAAAATCAAAACCAAACAACAAATATAAATTGATTCACAACTCACTAAGGATCCAATTTCCAGCTCAAAGCTGGTGAGCACTAGAAATTCATGGAATGCAACAGCCAGTGAGATACAGAGTGCCAGATCATGACCTCATGGTCTCCCCTAGCCCTGAACTAAAGGACTCTATTACACACTTGTCCAGTTAATGTCCTTGGAAGTGAACTGCAGTTCCATTTTAATGCAGAACTGTAAGATGATGCTAGAGACCATACACACATCTGAGTGAGAGCTGGAAGGTAACAGAAGAGAACCCTCATGATAATAAAACACAGCTGCATGAAGAAAGATTTAAAGTAACTGCACATATTTAAAATGGTGTGCTAGGTGGTACTTTTATAACATCAGTCAAGAAAACAAATTGGAGTGTTTACAGGGCAGCAGAAGGTTTTAGGGTTAATTGTGCTGCCATCCAGACAGTTAGCGAGTGCGGGCTTAGACAGGCAACGGCGCGTACAGCTACAATACCGCGGTGTGAAGGGTCCTTTACAGGATCTGCACATCCTGACACAGCTACAGGGAGCACATGTTGCAGCACCGGAGCACTGCATCAATTAACCTTCTCTGGCTCTTCTCCAGCCAAACCTCCGCTCGTTTATTTCCCTGCTTTTCAAGCACCGGGGCTGGATCTGCTGGAATGAGTCAATCAACAAACAAGGGTAGAAGCGGCCGGCGAGCCTAGCTAATGAACAAAGAGAAAACCGCACACAGACTCTGCTAATCACTTCAGTTAAACAGTCACGAGAATGGAAGAGGAAGGACAGCAAAGGAAGAACACAACCTTATCTTTATCTTTTTTACAACAAGTGACGAGAATGATTCTTCTCCTCCGTTCAGAAGGTGGAGAAAATACCTGGGTGAGAAATACCATTTTCCCCAAATAGAAATTCTGAAACTTGCTGTTAGAAGAAACACAAATGCTAAAGGAAAGCACACAAAGAGACAAGCTTGAGAGAAATGATAAAAACTAAAACCAAGTGAACAACTTCTTTTCCAGAAAGTAGTGAAAAATCTTAATCTTAAAATCCTCCGTGAGATGAAACACAAAATTACAAAGGCTCTTCCTGGATGCAAAGTGGACGCTGCTAAAATGCAACAGAAGGAGGTAAGGCTTTCTTCACCTGAAAATTGCAACACAGCAGATCTTCTCAGCAACGGAGCATTCGTTCAGCTTAACGCTGTGCCAGCTGTTTTGTTCTCTGCTTGAGGGGGAAATGTAAGCGTTAAGCCTTCAGCAGAGTTGAGAGAGAAAGAGAGAGGAAGAGCAAAGGCTGTGCTTAATAAAAGCACTGCTCAGATTACAAAAACAAGCGGTTTACTCACCCCCCTCTCCAAGCAGTGGGTAAATTTGGATGTCTCAATTCCACAAATCTTTACCATCCCCTTGAGACTGCCATCAGTGGTTTATTGTCTACAGCTTCCTGACCCTCACCTGATAAATTAGGAACCGCAGACATTCAAACGGAAACCTCATACATCATTTCTGAAGATATTTTGGGGGTGATCCTCTGCAGTGAGACAGGATTCTTAATAAGGGGAAATATGGGAACTGCTGCCTGCCTACGTACACGCTGCTGGGGACTGGACACCCGGGAGAGGAGGAGTTGCATATACACAACGTGAGCATCTGCCTTTGCATCAGTTTCTACTTACAAAGAGCAAATCTACGTACGCTCTAAAGGGAGCCTTTCGGCATCCGAATTAGCTCTCGCTTTTGACTGCTGTAGAAAGAAAAAATCCATTAGGAGAAGCCAATGCACTGCTTACTCTTCGCAGCTACCAACCTGTCTCCTACAACCTTCTGAAACCTGTACCACACTCTGAAGGGGAGACCTGACTGCTGAACCCTACCAACCAGAGATGGACACAAGACAAGAATTTCATTTTTAAGACCTAACTGTACCCACCCAGCAAAAGACAGGATAAAAAAAAAACAAACTGGATACCAGCTCAGACATGGTTTCAATATCTCAAAATAGCAGATGACCAGTTTACTGTACTGACCATGCTGGCCTTTCTTCAGGACCATCCTGGACCAGAGCGGAACAGTGAACTCTTACACGATACACAATTCCTAGGCAAGACACAGCTCCTGAATACATTCTGCTGGACACAAAAATGTCCCTTTCTTTACATTTCTTGAACGGGTCTGGAGATAGCAATGGATCTTTGTCGCCTCTCTCAGTAACGGCAGAACCCAAGCAGGACTACCCAAGTGACGAACAAGGAAACAAAGTACGCTGGGCGGCTTTACTGATCTTCCTGGTGATAATCCCCACCATTGGGGGAACATACTGGTCATACTGGCAGTGTCTCTGGAGAAAAAATTGCAATATGCTACCAACTACTTTTTGATGTCCTTGGCCGTGGCAGATTTGCTCGTGGGTCTGTTTGTGATGCCAATTGGCCTTCTCTTAGTATTATTTGGTAAGTACAGTGTGTTTGTCTCATCAGGCTAGCATATGGGGTACACTTTGGGGCCACCTAAGTTAAATAGAAAAACTGCTTGCTTTCCACCATTACAATTTTAAAAATCACTCAGATGAGGGGTGCTAAATTTTTTTCTCTCTCACCTTAATACAGCTTAATGTCTTTATGGGGCACATACCCACTGTGGATAGTCTTCCCTTCAAAGCAAACCATTCAAAAGTCATCTGAGACCTACAACTGTTATTAAATTCGAGGTGGACATGAAAAACTACATTTTGTATCATGTAGCATTTTTAACAACATCAGCACAATGTTGGTATCTGTTCTACTGGACATTACTAACTGCAGGTAATCTTCTCTTTAGAAATTTGAAATGCAGACTAGGTATCTGTTCAGTACAGAGGTACTGAAAAGGTTTTGAACTTTCTAGGAGTCAGGCACCTGACTTTACCTTAGTATTGATTCCAAGTTCCATGAGCAGTCAGAGATGGTCCCTGGCAACATCAGTGAGAACAAACTTTACCACTACCAGTCTCAGAGAAACCCATTTTCCCCTACCCTGGAGAAAGTGGCAAATACATAAAGTGTCCCAAAGAATTAACTCATCTGTCAAGCCAAGGAAGCCTCAACTCATGCACCTAGTATTTGAGACTTCGTGTTTAGTCTGGCTCATATGGAATGAAACAGGCATTTTTTTACAGGAGCACATACTGGGTGTGACATGTTCTTTCTCAGCTGTCATTACAGAACATTTCATTACAGACATTTTCCTATTCTCTCTTGCCCAGCTTTATTTCAGATACTACTTTTGACAACTTATCACAGGCAGCTCCATAGGGAAGTCTCTCTTACTCCTAAAGTGTCTTTAAGAATGTATTTTAAACAAGCTATTTATGTATCATAGAAACTGGGGTGGGGGGACACAGACAGGGGGACGGTGGGAATTAAACAGGTTTTTCAACAAAATTACTGATTTACCCGATTATCTTCAGGTACAGATAGCATTGGGCCCTAGATAATGAAAGGCTGCTTGAGTGCATTTTTCTGTGTTAGATGTCTTAAGACTTGCCTGAGCAACAAGCAAACACAATCATAAACTTTATTTCAGAAGGGCTACCAGTAGCTTTTGTTTGCTGCAGAGGATGGGTATCACCTTATTAACATATGTACTTAATCACTAAATACCCTGAAACTGAATTTCTCTAGATTGCAGACTGCTGTATCCTTAAACAAAAAAAAAAAAAAAGAACTAGGCATTGGACAACTGAATTCAGTGCTGAGATCCTAAAATAGTTTTTTTCAAGCAACAGTTTCTAGAAAGAAGAATGAATGTACATGACCAGGACAAAGATTTCCAAGTGGAAAAATCCATAGTCATTTACATATAACCCTTGCAATGTCATGTTCATGCACATGTGTGTGCAGAGGCAAGAAAGAGACGTGTGTGCACATATATATTTACATTCATACTTCAACTGCTTAGTTCCTGTCAAAGGTCTCATTAATAACAAAAATAAAACTACTAACCATAAAAAGTACTAATATTGCACTAGTCATCAAAGGGAAGAGAAGTTCTGGATTTTGGGGCATTGTTTTTTGGTGGTGATGGAGATTTTAGTTTGGATTATTTCACTATTTTCATGTTGCCAGACTAAGAAATCTTTTCTTTTTAACTTTATAAAGAGACTATGGCTCCTTAATCTCTCATTTAATTCAGTGCTGAGTCCTGGTGACAACAGTTTTAAAGCATGCTAGGAATCTTAATTTAAGAACTCAAACAAAAGTATCTTTCATGCTGTAGGAAATTTACAAGAAAGTAGCAAAATTACTTATAATTAACTCAGTAAGACTGCAACTGAATTATCTTGCACAGAAATCTCTCTTTGGCAGCCAACCAGAAAAACTGCTTTGCCTCTTCACCAACTGGGAGAAGATGCTGAGGTGTTTACAGAAGTTCAAGGCATGAGCAAACCATGAGGAGTTACTGGAATGATGATAGGAGAGCCATTTAAATACGTAACAAATCTAAATCTTGAGGCTACATTAGCCAGGCAACTACTTGAACATAGAAAAATCATTGACAGCCAGAGAGCAAATTAAATCCAGCCTCCTGGCACTTCCAGGCAGGAATGTTTCCCTAATAATGAAATAGCTGGGTGCAGCTTCTAGATACGGAACATAAATATTATGCTTCCGATTCGGGACTGATATCTAATTATGTGGAGGACATTTGAGGGAAGATGTGTGAACTGAAGTGCAGTACTTTCAATGGTCCTGACTGCAAAAAACAATGTTACACAGTGTTCAAATTCAAAACCTACTAGAGATACTGGGCTCCATATAATAGAAGAACTCCCCCTTCTAAAAATAAATACATACATCTCTAACTTGCTCACAGGTTTACTATCATAAGGGGCAGAGTGACCAACATGTACTCTGGTACAAACATACACTGCAATTTTAATTTAGGAGTGTGAGTGTCAGAAGATATAAACAGTTTATTGCTTTTATGGCTTGCTAAATTCTCCTCATTTCTTCCAAAAAAGGAAGGCATGGTAGGAAATAATTGCAACCTCTGCACCCTAGATTGCAAAAGCATTGTTCTGATTTCGAACACTCAGAAGTACTGAAGGAAAGCAAAAACGTTGCTATTCATCAGACAGTGAAATTAACAAATAAAACCTGAGACATCCTCTCATTTGCAAAGCCCACGCAGCAGGAAGGAGTCTGCTAGCCACATCTTGGTGGGCAATGGGTTACCTGGGCACAGTGTGTATAGCATCTTTTAAAGTATGTTCTCTATTCCTGATATTCATCCACTTACAAACCAGAAGGTAATGCTGATAATCCTGGGCTGCAAACCAGCATTTGAAAAATCTATCCCGGGTAATCTCCATCTTAATCTGCTCCCCTCACTGAAGGTGAACCACAGCAAATCTTTCCTTCTTGCTTGTGCAAACCACCAGAGAAGACTGCTTTAAATGAGGGCTACTAACCAAAATCTCACTGCCTTTAGATTTCAGAAAGCAAGATTTATACGCGGCAAAGCAATTCTCATTTTCTTTTAAGAAACACCAAATTTATTTTGGCTCAATTCACAAAAACTACATCATGGTGAAGAACTACTGTTGAAGGTATAATTGTAGTGGAGAAATAAAGGCAGGTGGCAACGGGGGACAAACAGCAAGACGGTGGCCTGGAAACAGCAGGCCCTCTCAGTACACAGAGCTGAACGCTGACACGAGGTAGAACACCACACACATAGGCTACAGATGCATTCACACCAGTTTGAAGACTGAAGCCTAGGCTTAAGCCAGCTAGTGACTGAAAATATCCAACTTCCATCTCAGTAAAAAGCATCCTTACCTAACAGTAACAAAAGCCTTTACAGGCAACACATTTCAGCAGCCCTTATAGCAGAAGTCTATTTAAAGAGCTCTCTTAATCATGCTTATAGCATGTACACAAGCAGTGCTTTCTCCCAAGCTTTCACAAAACCTCTTTGGCTTATATCAAGAGCAACTCTTCTGCACTTTAAGGATTACACATTTCTAAGGTATTTCCTATAAATAAAGCTTTTCTTAAATAAAGATTAATCCAGGGTAGACAGTTGTGGTAAAAGCTCATCCTACTCCTCTTAAGAGCAGTCCTTCAAACACTGGGAATAGAGTTTCTAATGAAGGTGTAACCAACGAATCAAAGTAAGTAAAAGCAAAATACACCACAGTATAAATCCTAGACAACTACCTGACTCTTTTGGACTTTCAGCTATCAGTTTCACAGTATTTATTTTGTTTAAATAATAGCCATATTCTTCAATTTCTATCAGGTACTGCATTTAAAACCTACTCTGAATTTGTCTGGATTTTTGTTTTGTATCATCTGATACACACCAATATAATAGTACATAATGCCAGAATCATGAATGTCTGCACCCAGTTCAAACAGAGACAAAAATAAACAACAAAGCTTTCTCTGTCCAGTTGCACTTATCAACTAACAAAAGCTCTTACAACTCATAAAACCAACAAGGTGGCTTTATACCAGATAGCTGTTCAAATGTATCTGTATTTAAAAGAAGGAAAAGAGCTTTTATGTTTCAAAACATTCAAGGGTATTCTTCTGCAGAGAGCAAATTAAGTGGGGAAGAAAAAAACAAAGCATTTATTATGCTGCAGTTCTCCAGAAAGCAAAGCAGTTATAATCCAGGGAGTGGCACATAAGTACTCTCCAACAGAAGTATTAGCTGCTCACTTGAAATGCAGCTGTGTTATGTACCATCCTTTGAGATGTAGAAGATATTTTCTATTGTTCACATTTTGTCTGAACCAATCAGTCATCACAGAATCAAAAGTAGTAGCCTTAATTTTCTGGGGTGAGCAAAAACATTTAGAGCCCTTCACATAATTTCTTTCTTTTTTCCTTGCCTATTTTTTCCCCCTCTTTTTAAACTGTTATATGAGCCACAAGACATTATTTTTTTTTCCTTCAGAAAGGCACCACACCTTACTGCCAGCTGAAAGTGTAGATAGCAAAATTAAATACAAAAAGCAATTCATAATATACTAATTATAACTTTCTCATACCTGCCTGAGTAGTTTTTTGAAGCCTAGTTTAAATCATACCTATTTTAGGAAATATGCAGCTAGATGATAAAATTTACTGGTTAATGCTTGGAACAGACCTCCTCTTTCCTTTCTGCCTCACTGCCTACATCATACTCACCTGGAGTCCACTGCTTTGGGGATGGGTGAGGTTTGGTTCAGGGCTCCATCCATCCCTGGCAATGGATGGAGCAAGGTTTCTCAACATAGGTAACAACTATGTGCTATGTCTGACTTTATCAAATTTTCCATCCTCTAGAGTTTATAATTCCAGGCAGCACCATATCAATTCTGCCATCAGTCACATTATGAAAAAGCATGTTTTAATCTCAAACTACTGCAAAGTGACCACATTGATAAGACTGCACATTACAATAGCCCAGCTCATTTAGCATTCTCAGCACACAGAGATTAAAACCAATCAGATTTGTTAGAAACATTTTGGGTTTTTTCCATAACCATCATTCAAAGAAGAACTGATTCCTCTGGTACTACTATTTATGTGCCTGCTGACTGAGTACAGCTGAGATTTATAAAGAGAATATATTTATCGGTTCAATTCCTGCCATCAGAAACAGAAAACCCTTCTGTGTTTACATGTTCTTGCCTAGGCCTACAGAACATTCTTATAGACACACAAAACCAAGGTACACCCCAAATTGAACACTTGTAGCACTGGACTGCAATACAAACTACTTAGAAGTGAAAAAAGGCAGTTAAGAAAAAAACCCAACAGCTTTATTAAAGTTAATTCCATGCACTCTGTACTATAGACACTGACATTCAGCTCTCAAAAATATGAGCTTTTTGGAAAGCTGAATGGTACAAAACTTTTATCTTGGATACAGTGCAGTTGATGGACCCTATCTATATTCACTGTAAGATTAATATTAACATTAAAGGCAGATAACTAATGTAAGAAACAGGATGCCAGACTTGAAATCCAAGACACTGCTCTTAAAAACATGCATGAAAGCCCTTTAGTTTTTACAAAATCTTTACTGAATCAGAAGGGCCTTGCTTAGCCACAATTGTCCTCAACTGTACCTGCTCAGATGACACAGTAAAGTCAATTTAGAAATCTGTGAACTATATTCAAGATCACCACTAAGATTCAATCATGGTTCTGCAATGATTGAGTAATACACTGCATATGATCCCTGAATCCTAGGACTATCAAGGAGATATAGCTGCAAATATCATGTAACAGCAGCATGTAAGGACCCAGTACAATCATGGACCAAAGACCTTATGACAAAGACAAAATGACAGGGAAAGGCTTTTAATGCACAAGCAGCCTGATCAGTGTGATGGCAGTAACCAGGCCAGTTAGGAGCTGACTGAAATATAAGACAGAATCCAGCTGGGGCAGCAGCAAAGCTCAGTTCCTATAGTACTATGAACTTCTCAAAGGTACCAATGCCAAGAGAAATGCCACACAATGAAAGCTCTCAAAAAGTTTAGATTCTAATGATTATTCTGTTCTCTTTCAGATAATGCCTGGCCTTTACCAACTGCCTTGTGTCCCATCTGGCTGTTCCTTGATGTCCTGTTTTCCACAGCTTCCATCATGCACCTCTGTGCCATCTCCCTAGACCGCTACATTGCGATTAAAAAGCCAATCCAGGCTAGTCAGTACAATTCATGGGCTACAACAATCATCAAAATCACCGTAGTCTGGCTCATTTCAATAGGTATGTGAGACTTGGAGACTGGAAAAGGAATGCAGAACCTTTTTATGTCCAAAACAATAGGTGAAATCTGGGCAAATGGAAAATTTGGCCAAGTACTATTGATTATCAGAGTCTAACACCTGGGCTGACCTGGATCATGCATAACTACATCATCAAAATCTGCCTGAACTGCTGCTCCTTATCAGGTTTACCAGAAAGGGAAGGAGGATTGAGTAGGGATAATCACCACTCTTCCTCATGGTCTAAAAAGTCCAAAAATCAGAACACCCTATCTGTATGCATAGCATGTCTGCTGGCAAAGCAAGATTTCATGCTCCTGTGGTAGTATATTCTGTCCCAAACGTAACTTCGAGTAGATGCTGCTACAATCTGTGCCTTGCAATTGTCCCATGAATCAAGTTAACAAAACAAAACAAAACAAACAACACCCCCCCCAAAACACAACAACAAAAAAGGAAATTAATTACCTACATCAAAGGTTGAAAGATAAATGAGTGGCTGGTAACAATCACACTGAAGACTAAGATGCCCTCGCAATATAGCATATAGAAAGGCTAACTTCTAAGCAAAAAAGCCCAACCACAAACCCTGAAAAGCTTATATAAAGGATGTCAGTGTAGAACTTTAATTCTATTAGCACCTCACCTGTTTTTAAGACAAAAAAACCTCTGTTAAATGGGCTAAGATGAAAACATTTAAACAACTGAATGTGAACTGCAGGCAGACACAGGCATCAGGCACTGTGTGCAAGAGGAATAATAGAATTATTGTGAATTATTAAGACCAGTGAGGAGCATAGGGCAGTGGGAGAATGGGTACATCCACCTTCTTGGCTGAGGCATACACACCTAAATCCCAAAATTCCAACTTTAAAGAAAGATTCTAGAAGAACTGTGATGATAGAAGAAAAGATGGTATCTCTATTTTATCACCAAAAAAGGGACACTGTTAGCATGACACGACAGTTACAAGTTGACCTTTTAATGCCCAATTTATTGTTATTAATCAGTGCTGTACTTTTTCATTTCTATTTTATCCAACACAAAAGCACTCTGCAGCTGAGCCAGCATTCTCCAAATCAAGGGCTAATTTGGTCTGATCCTCATTTTAAGTGTCTGCTATATCTGAAAGTTTGCTTCTCATTAAGAAAGGGATCAAGCTGCTGAAGGGTAAACCATTTTGCTCTTGCTGCCTTCACCCAACTTCAGTAAGAGGAATACAGTAAATCTCTAGATCTCATTAAGCGGTATCAGGAAGCATAGCACAAATAACCTTTACCAGACAGCAAGGAACCTGATGTTTTTGTTGTAATGTCAGACTGCTGGCAAATAAAGTGCTGACTGTAATTTAGTGGTTATAAAAAATTCATTTAAAAGACAAGATTGCTAACATTTTTATGTTTTAAATGAGTGGTGAATTACAGAGCTAGCTTGCCTCATTTAAACACTCTTAAATATGCAAGAGACTTTAAACAACAAATCCATCTCAAACACACACTGCATAATTCTGGCTTCTATTTAACCACTTGTATATACAAAAGAGTCAAGCAGGGTGAAAAAAAAAAAATCAGCTGTCTGTGTCCAGTCACTTGATGTGGTTAAGAAAAGAGGGAAAGACAAGTCTTACGTATTTACAGAACTGTCCTTCAAAAAGTGCAAAGGCTACCTCAGGGGAAAGGGGGAAAAAAGGCAGATGGCATCAGGGAAACACATTTCTCTGGAGGAAAAGCTGTAACAATTCAAAGAACCCGAGTTAAAGTAATTCATGTGTTTTGCTCTTGAGAAGTTGGCAACTTTATGCCGCTTCCTCAAATGCTATGGGTTAGGCCCAGTCTCCTTAGGAAGTGCACTCTGTGAAAGCTCAGCTTGCCAAGTACTATTTGCCCTATTACCCACGTGAAGCTCTCAACAATTCACATTCCTTCTGTCACCCCATGCCTGCTCTTGAGCTCAGGAACTACCTTCTTTTAGGGACCCTTTTTGGGCTTCAGGCCCAAAAAAAGAGATTGCAACCGATTACCACGTGCTAAAGTACTTGTTCTTTCTCCTGTAGGCATTGCTATTCCAGTTCCTATCAGAGGCATTGAAGACGGAAATGGCAACTCTAAAAATATCACCTGTGTCCTGATGCCTGATCGTTTTCACGACTTCATTCTGTACGGGTCAGTGGCTGCATTCTTCATTCCCCTCACCATCATGATAGTCACTTACTTCCTGACCATCCAAGTGCTCCGCAAGAAGGCCTACTTGATCAACAAACCCCCGCAGCGCTTCACTTGGTCAACAGTGTCCACGGTATTTCAGCGCGACACAACTCCTGCCTCCTCGCCGGAAAAAGTGGCGATGCTAAACGGCTCCAAAAAGGACAAGGCTTTGTCCAGTGACGTGCCTATCTGCAGAACATCTACCATAGGGAGGAAGTCCATGCAAACCATAACCAATGAACAAAGGGCATCAAAAGTTCTGGGGATTGTATTCTTTCTTTTCTTGTTGATGTGGTGCCCCTTCTTCATCACAAACATAAGTTCGGTCCTGTGCAACTCCTGTGACAAGGAGATTTTTCAAAAGCTTATGGAGATATTTGTTTGGATAGGATATGTATCCTCTGGAGTGAACCCTCTGGTCTACACACTTTTCAACAAAACATTCAGAGAGGCTTTCAGCAGGTATATGACTTGTAACTATCGGACCACAAAGCCCATCAGGGCCCTTCGGAAGCGCTCCAGCAGGATCTCTTTCAGAAGCTCTGTGGCAGAAAACTCCAAGCTCTTTGTCATGCATGGGATGAGAAATGGAATTAACCCCATTATGTACCAGAGCCCAATGAGGCTGAGGAGCTCACCCATTCAAGCATCATCAGCCATTCTGCTGGACACTTTGCTGCTCACAGAGAATGAAGTTGATAAAACAGAAGAACAAGTCAGCTATGTATAGTGGAACAGCAGCCATGTCCATATCATAGTTATTACTGTATGTATTATTCTAGGTAAATGTGCTATAAGAGGGTATAAATACTATTGTTTTCTGTTATTTATGCAACCAATACCTTATAAATTTATATTAATTCCTCCCTTCCAAAGCCTCCTCTACTTTAACCTCAATCCTGCGGTGGCAACCACAACTTCAGTCCACCATAAATGACTAATGCAGAGCTGTAGCCTTCCAGGAAGAAGGAAATAAATAAAAGTTAAATCAGTTTGAGTATCTGACTTCAGTTCTCATCATCTTCAGTCTCTTCACAGAACATTTTAATAAGAAAAGCATCTCTGTACAAACACTATTTTTAACATTCACCCTGGCAAGACAGAGCACTCTGTAGGCTGATGCTCTGTGATGAAATCAGAGGGGTGAGGATACAAGCTTGCTGGTTTTACTTCAAATCTATCTATACTCTGTGTAAACAAAACACTACACACTCACTGCATTGCCTCCCACAAATAAGTTCCTCTGCTGAGACGATTGCTGAAATTATCCCTTTGTGGTTTTACCACAGTGTCAGGCAGAATCTCTTTCCAACCTGAATTTCATCTCTGTTACTCTTACTTGGTATTGTTAGATTTGTCACAGAAAACTGCCCTTTGTTCTTCTCATACTAAGACAATAAGAGTATTTAACCAAAATAGGACAATACCACATCAATGAGCACGAGCAAAGCAGGACAGAAAGTGCCTGGAACATCCCTTTAATTTACATGAACAAAATGCCATTTTTACAACCAGTGGAATTTCACTGAAAGCCTTCCCTCACCCAATGTAGTTCACACAAAGTGGAAAAATCACAGACAGAAACAGAATAGCTACTTCACTTGAAAATAATAGCAAGTGTTTAAGAGCCAGCAGAGACAAGAGTACTGTCTAGACCTGCACACATTTGCAGCTAAGCTTAGCTCAAAATAATTTCATTGGCCTAATGGTGTGACATCACAGGTGCAATCTGCACTCTCTCAAACGTGCTCAAGCCTTCCATCAGAGCACAAAATTCATTGCAAGAAGCGCTCCTCACAATCCATAAAGGTTGCCACAGTCTGTCACATGGGAAATCAGGAGCTTCCAACAGTTCCAGACCATCTCTCTTTGGAAACGGAAATCAGATTTCCCCAAAGCAGTGGAGTTCTGACCATAAGCAGCCAGATCACCTTTTTTGTTTGGTTGGTTGTTTCTTTTGTTTCCATTGACAGTAACATTTTCAGATCGGGTTTGCTTTAACGTTTAATGTTTTCAAAGCTCTTCAGCGGCACACTAAAATTACGCGGAGCAAAGGGATTATGTTTTTTTTTTTTCATCTGCAGAACAGAAAGTACTACAGAAAACTGTGTCCAGTTCTGGGCCCCTCAATTTAAGAAGGAGATCGAGACACTTGAACGTGTCCAGAGAAGGGCAACAAGGCTGGGGAGAAGCCTCGAGCACAAGCCCTATGAGGAGAGGCTGAGGGAGCTGGGGTTGTTTAGCCTGGAGAAGAGGAGGCTCAGGGGAGACCTCATTGCTCTCTACAACTACCTGAAGGGTGGTTGTAGCCAGGAAGGGGTTGGCCTCTTCTCCCTAGCAACCAGCACCAGAACAAGGGGACACAGTCTCAAGCTGCACCAGGGGAAGTTTAGGCTCGAGGTGAGGAGAAAGTTCTTCACCGAGAGAGTCATTCGCCATTGGAATGGGCTGCCCGGGGAGGTGGTTGAGTCGCCGTCCCTGGAGGCGTTCAAGAGGGGACTGGATGTGGCACTTGGTGCCATGGTCTAGTCGTGAGGTTTGTGGTTACAGGTTGGACTCGATGATCTTCGAGGTCTCTTCCAACCTTGGTAATACTGTGAAAAAATACTGTGAAAAACCTGTCCTTCCAACATGTATTTATTGATATATTTAATTTAAACCACATGCAAGTTCGAAACAGAGCCTAACGTAACGACTGCCAGGCAGTTCCAGGAGAAAGTATTAAAAATACTTCCATGGTACTTACAGTAATCTGCCTCCTCCCCACTCCCCACCACCAGCCCGTTCAGAATATGCTCTAGCAGCTCTTATTTCTCATTTGTTACCCAAATTGTGTTTAAAAAGAACCCGTAGCTAAAGGCTAGAACTGATGGATTGCTGCAGCTGTTAAAGATGTCTACATCTAAAAAACATTTGAGAATCGAAAGCTTTAATAAAACCTAGTTTAGTTTGAAACTCCAGGGAGGAGGGAGTAGGAACAGAAGAACGTCCCCCCAAATCCTGTCTGTGTCCAGTCACTTGATGTGGTTAAGAAAAGAGGGAAAGACAAGTCTTATGTATTTACAGAACTGTCCTTCAAAAAGTGCAAAGGTTACCTCAGGGGAAAGGGGAAAAAAAAGGCAGATGGCATCAGGGAAACACATTTCTCTGGAGGAAAAGCTGTAACAATTCTAAGAACCCGAGTTAAAGTAATTCATGTGTTTTACTCTTGAGAAGTTGGCAACTTTATGCCGCTTCCTCAAATGCTATGGGTTCGGCCCAGTCTCCTTAGGAAGGGCACTCTGTTAAAGCTCAGCTTGTCAAGTACTTTAAAAGCTTTAATAAGACCTAGTTTAGTTTGAAACTCCAGGGAGGAGGGAGTAGGAACAGAAGAACATCCCCCAAAATCCAAAACTTCCAGGCATGCAGCTGAAACCATCCCAGGCTGGTGTCATATTTAACCTAGACAGGCTCTCTAGAAGCAGGTAAAAGTGCAAACATATCTATGCAGAGAGTGATCACAGCAAAAAAAAACCCCACAATTAAAAGCATCATCTGTAGTGCAGGAATCAGCCTTCACAAGTAATAACACCAACACAGCACTGTTATTGAGGGACTATTATTTCCCAAGCAGCCACAGAGCAAGTAGCAATCCTCTTTGAAGTCTCTTTTGCTACTTAAATCCATGCCAATGAAACAACACCCATTTGTGCAGCAGGCAGCAATCATTTGCTTTGAGCAACAACTTGAATTTTCCCTTTCCAGCAGAAACATCACAGTTGGCTCACAGCATCTGGAAAGAGCAAGAGATAACTTGGTTCTCTTCTGCCTGACCCTGCTCTTGTACAATGGTTAGTCTGCAATGACATCAGAGGCAATTTGCCCTAAATGTCCCACAAAGAATGATTTCAAGGCCTCTTTGTAATCAGAGGTTAGACTCCACCAACAGGAAACAATCCTTGAAAAAGTCTCACCCAGCAAGTATGTATTTTGTCAAGCCAGCATCTACATTTCTGTTTAGAAGCCATAAATAGAAGCTAAACATGTTCCAGTTACTGAATTTAGTCAGCAACAATAAACCTCAATCAAAAGGACTAGTGACTAATCAAATATTCAGCCTCCTACAGAGAAAGAAAATTTCTCTGTAGACAGAAAAACGTCATCAAGAAAAAATGCACATTCCATTTACCATGCCAAGTGTAAAAGAAATTGCTTGTCCACTGACCAAGCAAACAAGCTAAGTAGCCAGGTAGCAGCCTTTGCAAGCATGAGGACAAAGGGAGAAGAAAGAGGAAGAGAAGATGCATAACTGTGGAATAAAAAGACAACATAATGGACAACAGAGATTTTGTTTTAGCAACTGTATCTACAAGGACAGATCTGAACAAAGTCATGACCTTCATTAGCAAGGCATGATTGAAAACAAGAGTCACTGCAAGCTAATGTAAGGAAGCACAAGTTTGTTGTATGGTAACTAAGGATGGCACTATTCATGCAGTACTTGCAAGCAAGACAGGAGGCTTGGAACTAACTACATCTGTGAGCATCTTTAAGTAGCACAACTATATAAAAGATATTTCTACATGTTGGCTGTGAAGTGAGAGCATTTTCATAGCTTCCAGCTTCCTCCACAAAGACAGCAGCCTAAATAATAATTGATGAAAGGACTGTAGTCACTTGCTAGCAGAACACAAGACCTTTTTACAGGAGAAGGGGATCCTGCAGTTCCCATTTAACTCAGAAAAACACATTCCTTTCTCTGGAAAAATTTGGCCCATGCCAAACCAACTACCTGGACAGCTCTATGGCCTCTATATACCACATAAAATAACAACTTACACAAGGTACCCAGTTTAACTCTCCTCATTATCACAAAAAAAAAACTTTTATCCAGCATATTTAATTGCTCTACAGAAGCAATACAGACAAAAGTCAAAGCTGAGCTGCAGCATATAAGCACTATGGGAAGAAATGCAATTTAGAAGAACTATGGACCAGCTTGGTTGTTTGTTTTGTTGTTGTTCAATTATTTAAAATACATTAGGAGGTATTTAGTCAATGTTCTGGCTGCCTATCTAATTACAAATTACAACACAGACATGAACATAAATATATCCACCTCAGCAGACTTGCAGAGATAATGGATAATGGAGTTTGAAGCTAAACATCGTAACTCCCTTGTAACTCAAATAAAGGGAATACCTAGGGGGGAGGAAACAAACAAAGTAACAAAACAACCCAGACAAAACCAAGCAAACCCAAACAAAATTCCAGCCTTTAAGCCACCCTAAGAAACAGAGAAGGGAGAAATTCAGCTAATCTCAACTGTGGTGACGTAAAACACATTTCATGAGGCCCATCCCAAACCACCTGATGTTCTGCAAGCTTCACGTTCAGATTCTATCAGAAAACTTTGAGGACATCCATCACTTATTTTGTATTCAACCAAGCGTAGAACTCTTCCTAACCACAGCACAACTGGCCACACTTGCATAAATTTTCAAATGCATCAAAATACAGTGAAAAAGACAGTGTTAAGCAAAAGCCAAGGCACTGAGCTGAGAGACTGATGCTGTAAAGCTGTTCTCCAACGTATAAAGGGCAAACTGAATTTTTATGGTACTTCATAGAAAACATACTTATCCTACAACACTTTCGTATTGTGGAAAAATCCACAGCACTGCAAGCTGGTATGAGAAAGCAAAAAGGCATTACATCCCTAAATCTTCTAGGCTGTCATATGTAACATCAGCCTTAAAAGGTAAAGCAATGCAAGTACAGTAAACCTGGTAAAGGCACATCAAAAACCTGGGATACTGGAGCCCAAAGAGGCAGGATGCTCGCCAAAGCTGTTCTGGCTCTTTGCCTTGCAAGCCAGAGCCAGGAGTCCCAGAGTTCTGGACAGTTCTCAGAACTGAGTTAGTATTACTATGAAGCATTAAATTTCTTCCATCATATTGATAAAGATGCCTACATATAATTGCTGAGCACTCCTTTGTTTCACTTTCCCCTGAGGCTCTCTAAGTTACCATCAACACTGCAACAACAACAGTCAGGAGAGAAGTAACTTCCGTATTTTTGCTTTGACATTTGACACCATGGTGCTGACTGTCAGCGTCCATTCCCATGGGACAACTGTTTTCCCCAGTTGCAAAGAAAGGCTTTTACCCTGCACAACAGAAGGGGAAGCTATTTTTATTTTTAAATGGGAATCTAGTTTCAAAAGCAGGAAAGGTGGTCTGCTAAAATGTCCACTTTTATTTTTACAAATTCATGGCAAACCCTATTTGTTTAATCATAGCTAAGATTTTTTGCACCCAGGTACTGAGGTCCTTTCCAACCTCTGAAAGAAATCATCATGCTCTTAAAAGAGGGAGAGGGACTGCTTACAAAGGCCTGTGGTGATAGGACAAGGGGCAATGGCTTCAAACTAGAGAAGAGCACCGCATCAAGTCTCCTCCTGAACACCTCCAATCATGGTGACTCCACCACCTCCCTGGGCAGCACATTCCAATGGGCAATCACTCTCTCTGTATAGAACTTCTTCCAAACATCCAGTCTAAACCTCCCCTGGTGCAGCTTGAGACTGTGTCCTCTTGTTCTGGTGCTGGCTGCCTGGGAGAAGAAACCAACCTCCACCTGCCTACAACCTCCCTTCAGGTAGTTGGAGAGAGCAAGAAGGTCACCCCTCAGTCTCCTCTTCTCCAGGCTAAGCAACCCCAGCTCCCTCAGCCTCTCCTCATAGGGCTTGTGTTCCAAACCCCTCACCAGCTTTGTTGCCCTTCTCTGGACACGTTCCAGCAAGGCAACATCCTTCCTAAACTGAGGGGCC
Source organism: Picus viridis (assembly GCA_033816785.1). Classification (NCBI taxonomy): domain Eukaryota; kingdom Metazoa; phylum Chordata; class Aves; order Piciformes; family Picidae; genus Picus; species Picus viridis. The sequence goes on from CM066589.1 coordinate 27,689,549, forward strand.
CAGAACTGGACACAGGACTCAAAGTGTGGCCTAACCAGTGCAGTGTACAGGGGCAGAATGACCTCCCTGCTCCTGCTGACCACACTGTTCCTGATGCAGGCCAGGATGCCATTGGTCTTCTTGGCTGCCTGGGCACACTGCAGGCTCCTGTTCAGCCTACCATCGACCAGCACCCCCAGGTCCCTCTTTGCCTGGCCGCTCTCCAGCCACTCTGACCCCAGCCTGCATGGTTTAGGTGGGTTGGATTGGTTGATAGGGAATGAATTAGTGCCAGATGTCACTGAGTTTGTTTGAAGCAATTCACAGTTTTGTGCAACCTGACTGTACAGCTCCACTTTTCATTAGAGGTTAGATTAGTTTTGGAGAAGCCCCTTGGCATCTCTGGCAATGCACTATGGTTTGCTCAGTGAAGACACCCAGATCTATTTCCTGTTTCAGACCTCTAAATAAAGACATTTTTAAATCCAGAAAGATTTTAAAGGGTAAGGATTTTTCCATTTATAATATGGTTTCACTGAAGGGATCCTCATTCTTCTCCCACAGGAAGACTGAATGAAACAAAGATAAAATGAGCCACAGGGTAAGCAACCCTTTTAACCTTCCCTACAGAAGAATTATCAAGGTATGTAACACTAAATTATTCTTCTTCACAATTAATATACTGGTATAGATCATGTTAGAGTGACTTGTTAGCCTCATACTCAATTACCCAGATGATCTGCCATCTGCCTACTGGATAAAGGCAGGTTGTAGGAGCTCAAAAAAATCCAAACTGTCCCAGGTCTTCCTGGAACAAAATCTAAGTATCCAATCTATGTTTGCTTAAAAACAAATATACAGCATTAAAATACCAAAGCCTATGTAAACACAAAGAACACAAAAGCAGGAAACATTATTCCTGCTATTTCACTTGCATCACCTTAAAATGAGGAACTGAGCACAAGCCATGCTGAGTTCTGTGTCTGGGTAGCCTACTTATCAGATGAGGATACACCTTCCTTTTAAGAATCCCCAAAGGATGCATTGTTCCCTTGCCTGCCCTTAGCCTCTTCCCAACAATATTGCACCAAGGCAGAAGCAGCATCCCACAACTTAAATCCTGCTTTCTCATGACTCTTACTTTCCTCAACTTAACAACTACTGAAAGAGCAGCATGCCTTTCATGCTTTCAAGAACTGCTGCACCCCACGTTGAAAGTCTTCTCCCTAGCAGATTCGTTATCTCTATAAAACATTTACTCCTTCATTTCATATATAAAGTGTTTAAATACATTGCAGCATTGTTCTACCATATAACAATATGCTGTCTACAACTCCCTGAAGGGAGGCTGTAGCCAGGTGGGGGTTTGTCTCTTCTCCCAGGCAACCAGCACCAGAACAAGAGGACACAGTCTCAAGCTGCATCAGGGGAGGTTTAGGCTGGATGTCAGGAAGAAGTTCTTCACAGAAGGAGTGATTTGCCATTGGAATGTGCTGCCCAGGGAGGTGGTGGAGTCACCACTGTTGGAGGTGTTTAGGAAGAGACTGGATGGGGCACTTGGTGCCATGGTTTAGTTGATTAGTGTTGGATGATAGGTTGGACTTGATGATCTCAAAGGTCTCTTCCAACCTGGTGAATTCTATTCTATTCTAATATAAAAATAAAGCTGACCACATAAACCAATCCCATCTCATTCTGCAATATAAACAAAGATCAAATCATGAGCTAAAGTGCTAAAAATTAAGATAAAAATAATTCTTTCAATTCTTAAGAAGTAAACCACTTTAAATTCATTGTGTTTTCCATCTCACTGTAATAGTCTTAACAAAAAAACAGAAGAAGAAAAATAGTGACCAGAAATCACAAGCTCCTTAAATGCTGTTTTCCAACAGCCATGATAAATATTTTATAAACCACTTTAGAAGAAAGAAGGGCTAATATATAAACATCAATAACAAGGAAAGTTTGTAATCTGTGGTCATTGGCAAAAGTATCAGGCCTGGGAGAGTCTTAACAGTAGCCAAGTCAATACATCTCTTCTTGCTGTTTCAGAATACAGTTTCTTGTACAGCTCCGCATCCACACTGCAGTCTCAAAACATCTCATGCTTTATTCATGACTGTGTACCATTAGAGCAGGTTGCTCAGAGCCTAGCCTGGCCCTTGATATCTACAGAGATGGGGCCTCAACTACCTCCCTGGGAAACCTGTTCCAGTGTTCCACCACCCTCATGATGCAGAACTTGTTCTTAATATTCAATCTGAAGCTACTCTTCCCTAAGTTTGAAACCATTGCTCCTCATCCTATCAGGCCAGGCATTTGCAAACAGTTATGTTTTATCACATTCTGTTCTATCACATTTTACTCTCTCACTGTGCTGCTTTCATTAGCTCTAGCCACAAAAATGAAGCTGTGCTCTCAAATGTACACAGGTTGCATATATGTGCTAGCAAGGAAGACTCACAGAGGTAAACAAGGACAGAAATTCCTTACAGAATGTTCTGCTATGCAAACGTATTACCTAAAAATAGCTGCCTTTGTGACATTTATGACACTTTTAGTTCAAATCCAAGAAGAAGAACATTTATTCACAGACAGCTGTAACAAAAGGAGAAAACAAACTAGGTATCTAAGACACAAAGTAAATTTGCGGGCTCTAGCTGTGTCAGGAGCACTATCGTGTTCACCAACCTTTTGGTGGTTCTAAGGAAATTATCATTCCCTGTGTAACCTCCACCCTTATATGGGTTTTATTATTCCTATAGGAGAAACAGAAGAAGCACAAGACTCTGTATATTCCTACTGCTGCAGGGTACCACCCAGGAGGTGAACTTACACCCTTAGCACATTCAACCTTATAGCAATGGCATGAATTCCCCAAGAAAAATGCAGACCACATTAAACAAATTTACTCTCATATTTCAATCCTGGCTTCACAGTTCCCTTCACATATGAAGGATTCAACAAGATCTCTTCTCACAGGACCTTCAGACAAGATTTTCTAAGACAAGATTAATTTCTAAGGCTTAACTTGCTCAGCTTCCATCACAAAACACTTCATTCAAAAGCTCTTTATACCTAGCAGCTGACAGATCATTAACTTTTGCCATTATTCAATGCTGTATCAGTCACCTTTAAGACAAGCAAATCCAGTTCAACTTCAAGAAACAACCAGAAAAGAACATGAAAGATAGCATTTTAGTCATGAAATCTGAGCAACTCTCAGACCACGTTCTGTTTATGTCTCTGCATGCCTACAACGTTGTGATGGATTAGAGCACACAGTTTGTGCTAAACAGCAGTTTCAGCAAACAGAAAAGGAGAATGTAAAACCAGCTTCCACATTCCTACAGTGATGGATAATGCTTCTTTCCAGGAACTGAAATACGGCTTTTGCTTTATAGTTAAAGAGTAATGCAAGGGGTAACCTGTGGGGCCCTCCATTCCATCACTGCATGCAAATGCAGGCTTCTAGGCTAGACAAATCAAGGGCTTCCTCCAAAACTCTGTCTTAAAGCAAAACAACTACTCATGTATGTTGTGAAAGTTACCAAGTGAAAAGTGTTAGCATCTACAACAGCCTAACGCAAGCCTTCTGCTTCCAGAAACCAGTGATAATGGGCTACGATGTCTTAGTCCTTTTCTACCAAGTAAGGTGGACACTGAAGTTCACAAGGAAATGCTCTTCCCAACAGTGCAGCAGGTTTTGGACTGCAGCCCTCCAGAAAGGAGAGGGAAGAGGCAGATAAGATCTGAAACACAGCAGAGCATGTGAAAGAGTCAAAAGTTGTGCAATTCATTTCCTCATTGCTGGAGAGTACAGGCCCAGAACTATCTTGCTCCAACAAGATGCCAGCACATGGTAAATGGTTTAGCTCAAAGCCTTGAAAGCTTCTCATTTTGGTAGGAGATAAGAATGTCCAATTATGTTTTGTACTTGTTGAAAAGACAAATCACACTGAAATCAGAGATCACAAGTGCTTTGTCACAAGCTGTTTGAAAAGCAGATGCTTGGAACTATTGAAGGTCTGCATGGAATTTTCTTGCTGTACACAGAGGCAGAGAAGCCAGTTAAACAGACCCTTTGGTTTCAGGAGAGACACAGATTGCTAGGCAGCAAGGCAAGGTCTGCGCTCACGGAGAACAGAGCAGAAGCTCTTGAGAGACGCCTGCTGCCCACAGAGGGGATTGGCTCTGTTTGTAAGAACGAATTACAGCCAAAACATGGCTCAGTAACACAGAACGGAGCAGAGTAATTTCTACGTGAGGAATAACTTGGTTAATGACTAGCTGTCATATCAGTAACTTAGTATTTTTAATATTAGCTTTAAGCATCTCTTATCCTGCTTTTCAGGATGCATTTACAGGATGCTACTAACAAACTCCCTGTACATCAGGGAGGCACTGGATGCTGTTGAGATGGAGATCAGGGATGATAGGGTTGAGTGCTTGTGGGTGAGAATTAGAGGGAAGACCAACAGGGCAGACATCCTGGTTGGCGTCTGTTATAGACCACCCAACCAGGAGGAGGATGTCGATGAGGCATTCTATAGGCAGCTTAAGGCTGTCTCAAGATCACCTGACCTCATTCTCATGGGTGACTTCAACCTGCCTGATATCTGCTGGGATCTCAACACAGCAGAGAGGAGGCAGTCTAGGAGGTTCTTGGAGTGCATGGAGGACAGCTTCTTATCCCAGGTGCTGCGTGAGCCTACCAGGGGTAAGGCTATGCTTGACCTCCTCTTCACCAACAGGGAAGGGCTGGTGGGTGATGTGGTGGTCGGAGGGTGTTTAGGCACCAGTGACCACGACATAATAGAGTTTTCGGTATGCAGCCAAGCCAAGAGGGGGAGCAAGAAGACCTCCACTCTGGACTTCAGGAGGGCAGACTTCAGGTTACTCAAGGAACTAATTCAGAAGGTTCCTTGGGAATCAGCCCTTAAAAACAAAGGGGTCCAGGAGAGCTGGACCTACTTCAAGGAAGAACTATTGAAGGCGCAAGAACAGGCTGTGCCGGTGTGCCGGAAGATGAGCCGCCGGGGCAGACGGCCAGCCTGGATGGGCAATGAACTTTTAATAGAACTTAGGGAAAAAAAGAGGGTGTATCATCTTTGGAAGAAAGGGGAGGCAACCTACGGAATGTTTAGGGATGTTGCTAGGACATGCAGGAAGAAAATTAGGGAGGCAAAAGCCCATTTAGAACTTAGACTGGCCTCTGCTGTGAAGGACAACAAAAAGTCCTTCTATAAAAATACATCAATAGCAAGAGGAAGGGCAAGGACAACCTCCACTCCTTGGTTGACACGGAGGGGAACGTTGTAACAAAGGATGAGGAAAAGGCAGAGGTACTTAACACCTTCTTTGCCTCAGTTTTCACTAGCAGGGCAGAACATCTTCCAGACAGCTGGCCTGCAGAGCTGGCAGAAAGAGACAGAGAGCTGCATAGTTTCCCGCTGCTCCAAGAGGAAGTTAGAGATCTACTGAGCCGCTTGGACCCCCACAAGGCCATGGGACCGGACGGGATCCATCCTAGGGTGCTGAGATTGCTGACAGATGAGCTGTCCAAGCCACTTTCCATCATTCTTCAGCAGTCCTGGCTCACTGGAGAGGTCCCAGAAGACTGGAAGCTGGCCAATGTGGTGCCCATCCACAAGAAGGGCCGGTTGGACAAGCCAGGGAATTATAGGCCTGTCAGCCTGACCTCAGTGCCAGGCAAGATTATGGAGCAGGCCATCTTGTGTGTGATCACACAGCACTTACAGGATGGCCAGGGGCTCAGGCCTAGCCAGCATGGATTTAGGAGGGGCAGGTCCTGCCTGACCAACCTGATCTCCTTCTATGATCAGGTGACCCGCCTGGTGGATGTGGGGAGGCCTGTGGATGTGGTCTACCTGGACCTCAGCAAGGCCTTTGACACCGTCCCCCACAGCAAACTCCTGGCCAAGCTGGCAGCCCATGGCTTGGACAGGATCACACTGTGTTGGGTTAGGAACTGGCTGGAGGGCCGAGCCCAGAGAGTGGTGGTGAATGGCGCCACATCCAGCTGGCGGCCTGTCACTAGTGGTGTGCCCCAGGGATCAGTACTGGGCCCCATGCTCTTCAACATCTTTATTGATGATCTGGATGAGGGCATTGAGTCCATCATCAGTAAATTTGCGGATGACACCAAGCTGGGGGCAGCAGCTGATTTGCTGGAGGGCAGAGAGGCTTTGCAGAGGGACCTCGACAGGCTGGACAGATGGGCAGAGGCCAAGGGCAGGAGATTGAACACATCCAAGTGCCGGGTTCTGCACATTGGCCACAGCAACCCCAGGCAGTGCTACAGGCTGGGGTCAGAGTGGCTGGAGAGCGGCCAGGCAGAGAGGGACCTGGGGGTACTTGTTGATTGTAGGCTGAACATGAGCCTGCAGTGTGCCCAGGCAGCCAAGAAGGCCAATGGCATCCTGGCTTGCATCAGGAACAGTGTGGCCAGCAGGAGCAGGGAGGTCATTCTGCCCCCGTACACTGCACTGGTTAGGCCGCACCTTGAGTCCTGTGTCCAGTTCTGGGCCCCTCAGTTTAGGAAGGATGTTGACTTGCTGGAACGTGTCCAGAGAAGGGCAACAAAGCTGGTGAGGGGTTTGGAACACAAGCCCTATGAGGAAAGGCTGAGGGAGCTGGGGTTGCTTAGCCTGGAGAAGAGGAGACTGAGGGGTGACCTTATTGCTCTCTACAACTACCTGAAGGGAGGTTGTAGCCAGGCAGAGGTTGGCCTCTTCTCCCAGGCAGCCAGCACCAGAACAAGAGGACACAGTCTCAGGCTGCGCCAGGGCAGGTTTAGGCTGGATGTTAGGAAGAAGTTCTACATGGAGAGAGTGATTGCCCATTGGAATCGGCTACCCGTGGAGGTGGTGGAGTCACCTTCACTGGAGGTGTTGAGGAGAAGACTTGATGGGGTGCTTGGCTGTATGGTCTAGTTGTTGGGTGGGTTGGACTGTTTGATGGGTTGGACGCGATGATCTTGAAGGTCTCTTCCAACCTGGTGTATTGTATTGTATTGTATTGTAAACTTGAGTTTTAAAACTTACAGCCTGGGACCCCAGTGCGCATCGACTCCTCTCACACACTCAAAAGGCTGTAGCTTGGCTCAGTGCTTGGATTACACAGATTACTGTATTGAGAAATGAAGGCGTAGTCCTTGGGGAGACTTCTAATTCCCTAAACTAATAACAATTTAAAAAAAAACCCAAACAAACTCAGACATCTATTACCCAGGGAACTGCAGAGCACTACAGAATACCAGTAACAGACTTCACTCCAGAAAACAAAAGAAAGCATCAAGATTATGCTCTGATAGGCTTACACTACCACAATTTAACACCAGTGACCTGCCAGAGTTTAACAATGGATGCTAAAAGGCAAATACTATTTCAATGTCTTTTTTCAGGTTATTTTTCCCAAAGTCACGACTACAGGAACATTATAGATAGCAATCAGGCAGCCATATTTGTCTCAGTATTTCTGCCTTTAGAAGGCCTGGCACAAACACTGTATATTTAATTTTTAATTAACTCTCAATCTTGTAAATATCAAATTTTCATTCTATTTGCCAACTTCATCTAACTCTGTTCAGACAATTAAGCCCTAATTCCAGAAACCTACAGAAAGGCTCATTAAGCTTGTGATAAATGTTAAGGAAGGCTTCTGCTTCTTACAGGAAGTTTTATCCTATCTCAATTTTTTAACTTTTCAACTTCCATTCAGCCAGCAATTGGGTCATTTTGAGAAAACAACAGCATACACATTTCCTGAAAATGTTAAGAGACATCAAATTGAAGGCAGTAGAAGTGACCAAGGAAGATGATGTACCTGAACAGAATGAAACCAAGCGACTCAACAGCTGCCCGCCTCACGTCATCATTCACGTCACTCACCTACAAAAGGGAAAAGAGGACATTCAGAATGTAGTTCATACACTTGAGGGCTCGGCAACACTTCAAGCTGGGTGTCAGGAACACAAGCTAATCAAGAAGGCAGGACCATAGAGGGAAAAAGTTAACAATCATATTCAGCCTTAGCTGAAACAGCCTCACTCAGGTTCATACACTGTGCACTAAAGCCTACCAAAGAGCAGACAGAGCCTCACCTATTTTCCCTCTCCATCACTACCTGGAGTATTCACTGCAAACCCATTACCAACAACTTTAGGATCATGTTTTATTTTTTTAATAGGTTCCCTTTTTGTGACATCAGGTTGAATGTTCTCTTCCTGAAAGCCTACTTATTCTAAAGTCAGAAAACCCTGTTATTTCCACTCACAGTATTAAGGAAAGCTTTCGTGACTTCAAAATCTCCTACTCTGACTACACCATTAACACTGTAGACACAAAGCTTGTCAAACTGATGTGTTCTACTCTCCCAGCAAAATTTTCTTGCTGTGTGTTCCTGTGCCCACAGTACTGTTTAGGCTGTTCTTCACAACAAGAGTGATTGGCCATTGTAATGGGCTGCCCGGGGACGTTTTGGAGTCACCATCACTGGAGGTGTTTATGAAGAGACTGGATGGGGCGCTTGGTGCCATGGTTTAGTTGATTAGTGTTGGGTGATTAGTGTTGGCCACAGCAACCCCATGCAGAGCTACAGGCTGGGGTCAGAGTGGCTGGAGAGCTGCCAAACAGAGAGGGACCTGGGGGTGCTGATCGACAGCTGCCTGAACATGAGCCAGCAGTGTGCCCAGGTGGCCAAGAAGGCCAATGGCATCCTGGCCGGCATTAGGAATAGTGTGGCCAGCAGGAGCAGGGAGGTCATTGTGCCCCTGGACTCTGCACTGGTTAGGCCACACCTAGAGTCCTGTGTCCAGTTCTGGGCCCCTCAGTTTAAGAAGGACACTGAGACACTTGAAGGTGTCCAGAGAAGGGCAACAAGGCTGGGGAGCGGCCTTGAGCACAGCCCTGTGAGGAGAGGCTGAGGGAGCTGGGGTTGTTTAGCCTGGAGAAGAGGAGGCTCAGGGGAGACCTCATTGCTCTCTACAACTACCTGAAAGGTGGTTGCAGCCAGGAAGGGGTTGGCCTCTTCTGTCTAGCAACCAGCACCTGAACAAGGGGACACAGTCTCAAGCTGCAACAGGGGAAGTTTAGGCTCAACATGAGGAGAAAGTTCTTCACTGAGAGAGCCATTTGCCATTGGAATGGGCTGCCCGGGGAGGTGGTGGAGTCACCGTCCCTGGAGGTGTTCAAGAGGGGATTGGACGTGGCACTTGGTGCCATGGTCTAATCATGGGGTCTGTGGTGACAGGGTGGACTCGATGATCTTTGAGGTCTCTTTCAACCTTAGTGATACTGTGATAGGTTGGACTCAATAATCTTGAAGTCTTTTCCAACCTGGTTAATTCCATTCCATTCTATTCTAGTCTACTTACAGCCACATGCAGCAGGCGTCTGATAGCCTTGTTGTTCCCTGAGCCACAGTATGCCATAGCAACAGTGTACATGCCAGAACGACGGAGAATTGGATCCTGGAAGAGAAAGCATCAATATTTAACCTCCATCCAAATGGGGACTCAGTAATTCCAACCTCTAATCTGTTCCACTCTTGGGCCTGGAATATGCAAAAAAGGTAGCCTTACTGCTTAACACTTTATTAGAGAGGAGTAACAGGACAATTGTCAAAGCAGAGCTGTCAGTGCCCATTTCGAGTGGACAGAAAGTTGCTGAGCCACAGACTGACAAAAAAAGTACCTGGCAGGTCTGTCATTCTGCTCCTTATTTACTATCTGCTACTGACCACTACTAGATCCATGAGAATGGCTCCCAGCAAGTCTCATCTGTTTTAAACTATTACATCCTGTTCTGCTTCTTGTTGCTGCTCACATGACTATTAAGACTGAGTATGAAGCTAAACACAAAAGTATGCACAGTTCTTGTGGGTTTGATCAGAGTGAAGCAACTTGTGAAACTGCTCCATTTATGCAAGAACTTCCCTGGCTCAAAATGGCCAACCCACCACAGTGGAGATCTCACAAACGGGCTGGAAGGTTGCTTCTGTATCAAAAGGGCCAGGGATTAAGCCACAGGCAAACTTACCTTATCTCTGCAGAGACTTTCTATGAGAGCATCTGCCTCCTCCATTCTCCCATACATGACCAGAGCAATTCCAACCGCAAGGCCTCGCAGAATTTTTTTTTTCGTGCTGAGTTTCCTGTGCATAGCCAACCATGTCCTCAATAGCCTGGGCATTTTTAGATCCCAACATAACCAATCCCAGTGCCAGGCCAGCTGCCTCACCTGCACAGCACAGAAAAAAAAACAACAAACAAACAAAACAATCAAGCAAACTACATTCCCAAAAGCAGTAAATATGATATCTAGAGGATTACACAAGACCTAGGCCAACAGATGGCTTCTGGCCACCATCATGCCCAGCAAGCCCATTATTAATAGCCAAATGTGTTTGCAATGATAACCTACCAGCCACAACTTAGGGCTCTTCACTACCAATCTCAATTTTCTCTTCCTTGAGCCAAGAGCTGCTGAGATAATTTTCCTGTGAACCCCTGCCAGTGCAGCAGTATCCCCCACAAGATTCTCCAAGCCTACCTATCAGCCAAAAAGGGCACATGACTCTGGAGATCAACCCCACTAAATAAAAAGTGTATGACAAAGGAGAGAATAGAGCAAAATAAGGGACTATTTAAAGACCTAGTGTGTCTTATCAATGCATGGCATAGTGCCACAGACCACTCCTGCCCAGACCTCTGAGCATTACTTGCACGTAAAAACCATGCTGATCAGGAAAAGGTCAGTACATAAAATGCAGCTAAGGCAACCCAGAAGGGATCTGTGACACTAACAGAAAACCTGAAAAAAACCCAAAACACTAAAATACCCAGGTGTCTGATAAGGCCTCAGAGGATGTTTGCTTTGGAAGCAGAACATTTACCTGTCACTGCGTCATCCTGGTATAGATTTGTTTTCAGCAAATCATACACGTCTTGACGTGCTGTCCCCATGGCAGCCAGGCCCAAACCCAGGCTGCCACCATGTCTGACAATCTGGAAAGGCATATGCAAGTTTAGTCATTGAAAAACAGGGAACAACGTGGCTTCAGCTGAAGTAGACATCTTTCCATCAACATAAAGCTGCAAACTTTTGCTCAAAACCACCCAAAATGATCTCCTGACCTGTTGGTAATACCACTTTCACCATCTCATGCAGTAACTGATGAAAGAGGTAGAAAGCAGAATAGAAATAGCAGTTCAAAATCCCATAAGCAATGAATATCAGAAGCTTTACACACAGGACAAGAGTTTCACAGGATCATAGGATGTTAGGGCCTGGAAGGGGCCTCAGGAGATCATCGAGTGCAGACCCCCTGCCAGAGCAGGGCCATAGAATCTAGAGCAGGTTGCACAGGAATGCATCCAGATGGGTCTTGAAAGTCTCCAGAGAAGGAAACTTCACAACCTCTCTGGGGAGCCTGTTCCAGTGCTCTGTGACCCTCACAGCGAAGAAGTTCCTCCTCACGTTGAGGTGGAACCTCCTGTGCTGTAGTTCATATTCTAGTATCTGTAAGGTCTTTTTCCCAGCTGGGTGATTTATTTAAAAGCATAAATCTGTGCTTTGTGTAAAAAAATGCTGTCTAGCTGTAGCTTTTGAATAGATAGGTCAATTAGCACTCACTTGAACAGTCTATATCCCCTTTTGTTTTAACAAGAGATACAGGAAAGGCAGTACATTTGCAGTAAGACAAGTGGGATCCAAACAGAATTTTAAAAGTAGTCTGAAATTCCCCAAGGAGAAGGGAATATGCTGGGAAAATACTAACTTAACAAGAGAATTTCATAGAGGTCCTCAAATAGTTAGTGAAGTAAAACACTTCTTACTGTAAAAGATGCACTAAACCTACAGGGCAGCAGAAGCATTCTGTGGCTTATTCCTTTGACAGCTAAGCCATAAGCACAACAGTGCTTTAATACTGCAGGTCCAGAAGACAAAACAAAGCAGACAGACAAGCAGTAAGAAAGATGAAGCTAGATTCACTGCCAAATATGTAAGAATTTCCTAAAATCTTACCCAAGCCTTGAGCAATAGGTTGTTACAACCAAATTTTATATTTAAGGCCCACAGGAGGTGTTAAGTATCACACTGCTGCCACGGTCGTACCTCCAAACCCCAGTTCTAAACCAGCTATCACCCTTCCGCATATTCCCAGCAAAACAAAAGGTTCCTTACTGAACCCAGCACATACATCATTACTGGCATTCTTCAGCTGATTCAGCAAATAATCAATGATGTCTCCACCATGGTTAGCATGAATGAGACCCAAGGCATAGAGACCTCCACCTTCCTGGTAGGCCGACCCGGGGGAAGTGTCCTTGGGTAGGTACGTTGCCATTAGCTGTAGCGCTTCTTTCTCATGACCCTGTATGTCCATCAAGAAGGAAAGACAATGGGAAGTTAAAGGTGGAAAAAAAACACAACAGTGAATGCAAACACTTCAATACAATATTTAAACAAGTCAGGAGAAAACATGCTATAGCCATTACTTTCTCAAAACCAAAAAAGATTCAGTCTTTCGGTGCTGTAACATCAGCAAAGACTCTTTCTGTACGGAGTTTTTATTAACCACATGAGTATCAAACAATCACTTGGTCACTAATCTAAATCAGGACAAATATGGCCTGAAGCTACACCAGATTCATTCACTAGAACACTTTAATGAGGGCTGAGGCACATAGAACCATTACAAAGACTTCCTGCTATTTCAAAACATCTTTAAACACACCCTCCCTGTGAATCAATTTGGAAAATGACCACTGCCAAGGTTGCCATTCAAACTTACAGTCCCAAAACCACTTAAGAAATACATACCTCTAATTTTAGAGCTACCAACTATTGAGTCTATTCAGCTCAAACAGGAAGAGAAGAGCTAGAAAGGAGACTCTCTCCTTGAGTTATGTTACCCTAGCACATTTTTGATGATCAGCAAAACGTCCTGTGAAGTACATCGGCTATCAGATGAGGTGGCCTTGATAAAAAGCACAACTTTTCTTTAGAGCAAAGACAAATCTCCATTTCAATGTTTTCAGTACTCCCAAGTCAAGCATTTGTATTGCATTCATCTCCCTCTATTCAATGTTACCTTGTGTATAACACCCAAGCTGGCAGTAGCAGTAAACTTAGCCCAGTTAGTGGCCCGGGCCAGCCACTCCAAATTGTCTCTGGAAGACAAAAAGAGAAAGGTTAGACAAAAATTTTCATATAGTGTCTCATACTGCAAGCAGAGTTTCACAGCATCAAAGGCAGCTTTCAAAACAGAAAGCAGTTCCAGAAGGCAAGAGAGCTAACCCCATTTACAGTTTTTATCTGTCTCCCCTTCATCAGCCCTGATTTTTGGCTGGTTGTAGTCAAGTTACTAGATACTGGTGATCTCAATGAAAGATGGAGAACTCAGTATGGAGCCCATCAGTATGCAGCCCATCAGCTCTCTGGAAGCAACTCTATCCAAGTTTCTGGAGTCATCCTCAAGTCCCTGGAAAGGTCAGCCCTGACATTTCCCTTCCAAGAGTTATCCAGCACTGTCAGACTCTACCAAGAAGGAAAAATCATCTCAGAAATTCTCCAACTAGTAAGCAAAGAGAACAGAAATTCTCTGCCTCCACCCTCCAAACTGTGGTTAGCAGTCAAAGCCAGTTTGTGAGGACAGAAAAAAGGAAACAACTCCAGCCACTTCCCTTGGACTCCACATTAGTTTTCAAATGCTTTGTTTGTTCTTCTCTAAGCCCATCAGAGCTCTGCACCCACCCTTTCAGAAGTGACAAGTTAAGTAGGGCAACAATATGGTTCAAAGACCTCTAAATGACAGTAGAGCTTCCCTTGCCACAGATTTACCTGAGGAACTGGTCACTGGTTGTACCACAATGCATAAAGGAATTTGCTATAACCGTTGCGGTGTGACACACGGAATTCCGCACTGCATCCTGTAGGAACAGAAGCAACCAGTACCACCAGTCAGCAAAACCATGCCCAAGGCCCCTTAATGTGCTTACCAGCACACTACAACATGGGTTCTAATTATGCTCAATTTAGCTGGCAATTTCCCTTTAATCAAAGTTAATAGATTGCTAATACGTTCTAATGTATCCTGGATCCATCTTCCGAGTACAAACCAATCCTTTCTATGAGTTTCTGAAGGAGATGTGATTACTTCAACTGCAGCTTAACTGAAAATGCCTGGCTCATGGCTCCCAGAACTGAGCCCTGCAGAGTGTGTCCAGCTGACATTTTCAAACCATCCCTGGAACACTATGCAGGATCAATCCTAAGCACTTAACCACAGATGGAAAATATTTCCCAACACATCTGAAGTGCCTCCTGAAACAGATGAAGCCATTGACAAGCATCTTCTACCATTTTTGCTGATGAAGTGCATCTCATTTCACATATATAAAAAATCGCCTATGGTTTCTAATAATAATTTAGCTTAACAGGGTCTAATTTACTTGTAAGTTTTCATTTGTTCACCCTTGAGTAATGCCTTCCAAAATAAACCCAGTTACTCCATTCACTAGCACTACTTACATGGCAACATCTAACTGTTTTTTTCTTCAGTGTGGCAATGTTAGTCTCTGAGCACATAGAAGGTCCTGAAGGGAGGTTGCAGCCAGGTGGGGATTTGTCTCTTCTCCCAGGCAACCAGCACCAGAACAAGACGACACAGTCTCAAGCTGTGTCAGGGGAGGTTTAGGCTGGATGTTAGGAAGAAGTTCTCCACAGAAGGAGTGATTGGCCATTGGAATGAGCTGCCCAGGGAGGTGGTGGAGTCACCATCACTGGAGGTGTTTAGGAAGAGACTGGATGGGGCACTTGTTGCCATGGTTCAGTTGATTAGATGGTGCTGGGTGTTGGGTTGGACTCAATGATCTCAAAGGTCTTTTCCAACCTGGTGAATTCTATTCTATTCTTAGCCAAGCCGAAGGTCTGATCTCACATAAAACCTCAATCAGGACACCAACATACTGTAACCCACAGTCCCGGCTGACTGACTGCCTCCCTCCCCGTCCTGCAGCATTTGCAATTGCTTGGTCATGGATCTGGAGGGTGAGTTTGTCTATCTTATTGACCAAATGGAAAACAAATTTACAAAAAAGAAAAAAAATGATTAGTTTCTACAACCAATCAGGAAAAAACCCCAAACCCAACACAAGAACAGCAGCCTGGCTATAAGTTGAAAAAAACCTAATTATACAGCCTTCTCGGGGTGCAATCAACTCTTCTTCAGGCTCACAACTTCAAGTTTTAAATGCTAATTTATCGTGACTACAGCAGAGATTTGTGTCCTCAAGACCCAGGAAGGCCATGCTACAACATAAAATGATCTTGTTAAATAACAGCAACGTGGTGAAAACAAACACAGGATTAATCAGATGAATCTGAGAGACAATCATACCTAATGAAGCCTCTTACCTTTGTGTTTTTGAGGATCATGAGGTCAGTGTTGTTGTTTCGTATTAAAAACTGTAGATGTAACTCAATGGCCATTTCCCCACTTAAAATTTTAATCATTTTTGAGATCTGGTCCTTAGGCTCTGGGTTCTTCACATACAGGCAAAAAGAAGAAAAAAGGTGAGCAACCAGTTACGGCTCCCATAATAGAGAAGGAAGCCACTCCGGTACATTCCCGTCAACACTGTATAAAATCTATCGAGTTTTAGGACTAAAAGGACATCGTTTCTGCCCTTGCCACACAAGTTCACACCTCCCAGAAAAACAGTGTGCATAACAGTGAAAAGAAATGTGTTTTTTTCACTGAAAAAAAAAAGATGGTCTGCAGGCTGCTCTTTGACCTTACAGACACCGTCAGTCTCCTACAAGATGCAACCACTTTTGCCTGTGAACCTGTATTTTCATGGACTTTTTAATGGAGAGGACCACAAAGCCACAACACTTTGCATGGCCCTACTGAGCTGCAGCATCATTCTTGTGAGCTACAGGCTTTGTTTCCACCAATACTTAAAAAAACTAGGAATCTCCAATACATTCATCTTCCACCACTCTTTGAGAAAGCCTCCTTCTTCCTCATGATAGAACAATTTCCACAGATTAAGTTCCAACTGAAGTCTCTTCTGTGCAGGATGAAATGTACACTGCAGCTCTTTATACTAACATTGGTCAAGAGACCACTCACGCATGAGTAGTTCTGCCCTTAAACTAATCCACTGTCACCAAGGCATTCATCTCCTCAGCATTAGAAGCGTCAGAATTGCATTAGCAATTCTACATGCTGAAGTGTCATTGTATGTGTATGTTAGAAATTAACTTTCTCCAATGCTTTGGAAAAGAAAACAAACATTCTAACCAGCTGGCCCAGCAACACAGCCACCAGCCTAGGCAGATGGAACACCTTCCTCCTTCACAGAAAAGAAACTGTTACACCAGCATCCCCTCCTGCCCTTCCTACAGAACTACAGCCAGATTTCAAAAGAAGTTAAAAAACACATTAAAGCTCATTCATTAAAGCTAAGGTTCATTCAGCAGCAGTCAAATTTCAAGACCTTTCTTCTGGACTGAGTTGGTAATTTCAATATCTTCAACATCTTTGTGGGTGCCATGGACAGTGGCATCGAGTGCACCCTCAGCAAGGTTGCTGATGACACCAAGCTGTGTGGTGCAGCGGACACGCTGGAGGGAAGGGATGCCATCCAGAGGGACCTGGACAGGCTGGAGAGGTGGGCACAAGCCAACCTCAGGAGCTTCAACAAGACCAAGGGCAGGGTCCTGCATCTGGGTCGAGGCAATCCCAGGCACAAATCCAGGCTGGGCAGGGACTGGCTGGAGAGCAGCCCTGAGGAGAGAGACTTGGGGGTGCTGGTGGACGAGAAGCTCAACAGGAGCTCTCAGTGTGCACTTGCAGCCCGGAAAGCCAATCAGATCCTGGGCTGCATCAGGAGAAGTGTGGCCAGCAGGTCAAGGGAGGTGATTCTCCCCCTCTACTCAGCTCTGGTGAGACCCCACCTGGAGTACTGCGTCCAGTTCTGGAGCCCCTATTACAGGAGGGATGTGGACGTGCTGGAAGGTGTCCAGAGAAGGGCCACGAGGATGAGCAGAGGGCTGGAGCACCTCTCCCTATGGGGACAGACTGAAGGAGTTGGGGATGTTCAGTCTGGAGAAGAGAAGGCTCCGAGGTGACCTCATTGTGGCCTTCCAGTATCTGAAGGGGGCTACAAGAAGGCTGGGGAGGGGCTTCTCAGGATCTCAGGTAGTGATAGGACTAGGGAGAATGGAATGAAGCTGGAGATGGGGAGATTCAGGCTAGATGTGAGGAAGAAGTTCTTCACCATGAGAGTGGTGAAGCCCTGGAATGGGTTATCGAGGGAGGTGGTTGAGGCCCCATCCCTGGAGATGTTTAAGAACAGGCTGGACGAGGCTCTGGCCAGCCTGATGTAGTGTGGGGTGTCCCTGCCCATGGCAGGGGGTTGGAACTAGATGATCCTTGTGGTCCCTTCCAACCCTGACTGATTCTATGATTCTGTGATTCTAATATCAACAAGGAACCCCTCCACTCCCATTTTCAGGGCTCAGTAATTCCCACCACCTTTCACTATCTGAACGGCTAGACTTTCAGTCTGATATCTGGTCCTCAGAGATCATCTGACACCTTGTCTCCCAGCAAGACAGAGGTGGAATTCCATTCTTCATTCGACAAACCAGTTTAGGAACCCCAGAGATTCAAAGACAATACAGAATCAAAACCAAGCAAGGTGTATTTTGGAAATGGCACTCACAATTTCTGCAGACTTCCCTGGACAAGTGCTTCCTGGTTTCTCTTCTGCTTCCATAGCATCACTGAAATAAAATAATAATGCAAAATGCAACCCAGTTCATCACTTATAACTAGTCATGCATTGTAATCATGGATGAACACTCCAGAAAGAGTAGCTTGAGCCTTGGATGTGCTGACTGGAAACAGGAATTTTGCTTCTCACCAGTGACTTTCAGGTCATCAGTCCCTGTCCTGACAAACTCCTCCCCAGCTGCATTTTCAATGAATATGAAAAGGACAGAAACCCACACCCTCTTATTTCATCTATAGAGACAATGAAAATAGAGATCTTTGTAGGGAATAAACAGGAAGAAGCAGGTGAGAAAATAAGGTCAAACAAGGCAGCAAGGATTAATTACATCCTCACCTGGAAGCCTTGAGCTCATTGCTATTAGGATGGATGCTAGAGTGTTGAAATGGAAATGAAACACACTAAGCTGTTGTTAGCATCTTGTCCTAATGATTCACAGACTGACTAATAAATTACTCTGTGCCTTTCCTTTTATTTCACTGGAAAAGAAAAGAGGAGAATGCTTGCTTTCCCCTTATCACTGATTCAAAAGCATTTAGACCTAGTTTCTCACAGCTGCTTAAGTCATTATATTTAACCAGACTTGATCCAGGCAACCTTCTGAAGCTCATGGTCCAGGGATCACATTGTGTACAGACATGACAGCTTTGGCAATTAAAGAACAGATGGAGAATAACTTTCTTCCATGCTGCTCCCAAGCTGGCAGAAACATCAGCACTGATTGGCCAATCCTCTAAAAACAGAGGTTTAAACTGAAACTATCTACATCAACTATCTGTAAGCCATCAAAAGAAGAAATAAAGAAGATGAAATGGTGAACACTATCATTGGGTTCCTTAGCTGCAGGAAGTAGCTGTTAAGATTCAGTGATGTTGACCACTGAAAAGGTTCTAAATATCAGGACTTCTACAAAATTCAGGCTAGATTTGAACCAGATCTTTTTAACTGCAAGTACAAAAGGGTCTATAACCACAGTATCACATGAAGTCACTCTTCCCAGAAGCAGGTAGTAGACCACAAGCTACGAACTAAACTTGCACACAGCTGTGAGGAGCTTTTGGCTTAATTCTCCCCTTCTTCAGCTCTACAAGTTGCTGCAAAGGCCACACAACATCAGAGTTCCTGAGCAATTCACACTATGGCTTAAAGAACTACTACTTGCTAGCTAAGCCACAGTAACTGCACCAGGCCTACCTCAACTGCAAAGAAAATGCATTCTTTCAAAAATCAGTGGACTGTGGTAAGACACAACTTTGCCCTCAGCAAATATCATGTCTTGTTCATTTCCCCTACTTCAATGAAGGGGAGGAACTGCACTGCTTGTAATGAGCATCTATACACAGAACAGCAAGCTCCATTAGAGCCAGACTGTAACCCAGCAGTTACTGCTCTTCTCAAGCCAAACTCCCCACCTGTCTTTCTCTGATCCAGGGACGGTGCCGGTGTTGGTGGACCCAGGCACAGAGGCAATAGGGGTGCCAACCGTGCGGAGATTCTGGATCACGGAAGACAAGAACTGCTGACTAGCACTTTCATACAGATCAAAGCAAATCTGGTAGGCCATGAGAAGGTTATCTTCCTTCACCAGTTTCTCCAAGATGTCGCTCACAGCCTGTGGGTCATCCAGGAATATCAGGCACTGAGCAGAAGGAAAAGAAGGACAGAAAAAAGGAATAAATTAGAAGCCGACATTATAGACTTCAGGATGCAAAAGCAGCACTACCCACGGCCAGGCTCCAACCTCCCCATTCCTTCATCTGATGCTTCCATGGGACGTCCCTTCAATGAAAGAAAAATTCTCTCTCTCATAGGAGACAATAGAAATCTTTGAAAAGTAATCAGCCAGTTTAAAAACAAGATCAAACATTACAAATTCAAGGCACACCATTCAAGCCTTCTTATTTCTGCCCTGTTACGTTTGGAAACTGACAAGGTTATCCTAGTAATCACAGATATTTCAAAAGCACATTAAAGAAGCATCAGTTATCCTGTAGGGATAGCTCAGCTACAATAGAGCGGACATAACACTTCTGAGTCACACATGGCTTGGCATACCAAGACTGGCAAAGGCCTAAGAACCTCTGAGTAACTTCATAACTGGTTGTCTAAACACTTTCAGACAATAGCTTACCAAAAAACAAAGCACTGTAAATGTTCTTTGAATCACAGAATCATAGAATCACAGAATCAACAAGGTTGGAAAAGGCCTCAAAGATCATCAAGTCCAACCTGTCACCCAAGACCTCATGCCTACTAGACCATGGCACCAAGTGCCACGTCCAATCCCCTCTTGAACACCTAATGCTGCCCTTATGTCACACAGGAAGCTCTCAGTGATGACAGCAAGCTTCATGCTCTCTGCCACCTACAGGGAGCTGATCAATTATCAAAATCTCTTAATTGAGCTGGAATGTCTGCCTTTCTTTAACCCCACATTTATCTTATACACAAAGAGTCAGCTGGTAGCAAGTACCTGTTTATTACCATTTTCATTGTAAGTACATTTTATAACAGGTTAACAATCTAGCCACCAAGTTCCACCTGCCTCAAAACTTGATAGACAAGACCTTACTTTAAATGTGCTGCTGTTTGAGAACCCAGGTACAAGCTGGTGATTATAGCACATTTTTAGTGCTTATGGACATACCCTCTAGAACCTATTATCTGATGCTCCTTACACAGGCTTGAAATACTCTGTCAGAGTTGTTTATGTCGACAAACTGCCTTTGAACATGTTTGTTTCTCTATAAACTGACCAAATGTGTAATATTTGCATCTCTTTTTCAAGCTGATCTCAACATACAATTGAAGCATGAAACCAGGAAAAGACATTTCACTTAACTGAATAAAAAAGCAGAGATCAGGGTGTTGTCAAGTCAAATACATCTAAAGAAATGTAACTTTTGATTGACCTTTAAACACCACTCTGAGAAGTTTACCTGGCACACGTTGATGAAGTCTGGTTTCTCCAGGTTCATGTAGATTTTAACTAGAACTCTCAAGACTTTATTACGGAACTGTTTGTTCTGCATCAAAGACATACAGAGCTTCAAGCTGTAGGCTAGCATCCCAGGAACATCATTCTGAAACAAAATTCAGGGACATCAAGTGTGGGTTTAGACTAACAAGGAGGATCTCAAAATTAAAACAAAGCTATCTCCTTTCTATTTAAAAAAGCAGAGCAAAAGATGTGCACATGAAAAGCTTCAGCCTCCTTTCCCATTTTTGGCAAAGCTTACATGCAGGTGTATTGCATTTAAAGAAAAAAAAAAGTACAGGACCAACACTTAATTGAGCAGTTAAAATATATGAAAGTCCAATCTCTATCTCCCCTTCTTCACTTTTCTTTCTTGAATGATGATTCTCAAATGCACTGAAATTCACTTCACTAACATAACATGTCAACAAAACAAACCACGCACCAAGAAAAAGATCCCAAACACATCTATTTCTTGCTAGAGACTGAGAAACAGATTTGGTTACTGGAATTCAGAAAAATAATTTCAAGTGAGCAATTCATAATGGGCAATTAAGTTAGTAAATACATAAGACAGCAAACAGAACAAAGCAAGCAAGACGAATGCCTTATGATCATCATTGCCATATACAGAAGTGGGAGACATCCCAAAATATGGGAAAGCTGTAAACTGAAAAGTGGTAAAATTGAAAGGATTTAAACCATGTGTCTAGCATATGACTGAAATACTGAAGCACAAGCACTGCAAATGACTAGAGGTATGCTTCTCTTACTGCCATTAACAGATAGCATGGCTTACCTTAAGCCCTCAGTGAAGTATGTCAAAGCCAGACTGTACTGCCCTGCAGTCAGGGAAGGCTAAGACTGCACACAGCCACTTACTGAAAATTACAGCATCTCACTCAACTACTGGATTTTTCTGTTTTGCCTGCCTAAATCACTTACCTAGCCGTAAGGATCCCTTCCCACAGTGCATTACAGCAGACTACAGACCCAACAAAATAAAAGTTATTCTTGTATTACACCAGACCTGAGGTCTGCTTAGTCCAGTGTTGTATCCAGTCTGCTACTAACTGATAGAGAACACCATAAGAAGGCGGCACAGAGCTGAGCTTCCTGGGAATATTCTCTCAGCAACTTGCAACTCCAGGATTTCTTGAAGGCAAGGGTCTTGCTATACTTGCTAGCCCTGAGTGGCTCCCCTTCCATGAACACACTGAACCAAACAAACCCCTGAGTTTCAGCTTTTATTCCGATCATATGAAACAAGTTGCATAGCAACATGGATCTTGCACTTCACTTCTGGATCCATACCTGGTAGAGACTAGCTACATGCACCTCCTGTCTCTTGCACATACCGATTCAAGGATGGTTTTCTCAAAGATGTCCAGCCTGCGCGTCTCTAGAGCAATGCCGATGGCCTGCTTGTACTTGTGGTCGTCCAAGCATCGCTGGAACATTTTGTTCACTATCCCTTCTAGCCTTTCATCCACAGGTTTCTTCTCCCCTTCTGGCAGCTCTGCATTCTCCACACACTGCTTGGTGTAGTGGTCGATACATTTTGCTGAAAAGATACATTGGAAGGAATATCAGTGGGGGGAAAAAGTCAACTCCCTGGATGTTTGCAGGTTTTTCACAGATGAAGCGACCAGTACGTGCATGCACATATGCTACCAGCAAACACAGCATCTGGAAAGTACACCAAGGTGAGGTACAACTGTGTAGTCATATACAGAAAGTAGCGTCTCCTAACAAACTCTGGTTTTAGTGCTGAAACCAAGTAGATGCTTTTAAAATGGAACCACAGACATGATCCTTGTTCAAGTGACATAATACTTTAAATAAATGAAGAAGCAACAGTAGCAGACTTCCTAGCTCCACTGTAAACACTAACTGGGGAGACTGAAAACCAGCCCTGATCCATCATATCCTGTACATGGTTAAGCAATACCAGTAATCAAGACTTTTGAATGACATTCAAATTATACATGCTATCCTGTTATGGGTGGATAAAAAAGCCCTGCAGCCCTCTGTTAGGTGTGCAGCTACACTTAAGCCAATTATTTCCAAAACTATGATGAAATTTATAAGAGCAATAGCACACAAATGTGGTAACAATAAAGAACCAAAATAATTTTCCTATTAGGAACTCACAATAGAGTAACAGTTAAGAGTTGGGGGAAAAATGCCAGAACTCCTGTCAGCTACATTACAGAAGCTCAAACCAGGAGAAAGAAAGCACAAATGAACTGGATATAATTAGTTGTAGCATCAGTTTAAATTAATACAAGGAAAGGAGAAGGAAAATAGAGAAAAGGAGCTACATGAAGTAAAACCTCAGAGTTACAGTAGTTTTGACAGTACAAGAGTATTGCAGAAACAGTTCTACAGAACCAGTTGTTTACCAATGATCGTCTCCACGTATTCCGAGTTGTCATTGACATTGAAGAGGTCACCTGCTCCCAGGGCATAGTTCAGTGATTCCTCAAAGGCTCCCAGGTGGTAGAAAACTTTAGAAGCAACTAGAGCAGCAAACTGCCTGCTCCGAAAGCCCTCATCTTCATAGAGAACTTCACTGCAAAGAAGAGAGAGAAGAGCATCAGCTCCGTGTGCTCGGTTCTCTTTAAGGCCACATGACAACCTGATCAAACTCCCATCTTTGGGACTACAGCTCCCAGCACCACATCCACTCATGTTAACACTTCCTGGAAAACATGGAGCTAGATGCTACGCTAGCCAGCATCAAGGAACCACAACCACATCCACTACATATCTCATATTCTTTCTTAAGCAGCACACCCTGAAGCATTAAGTGTCTTTTCTTACATTTTGTCCACTGACTCAGAGATTTCTGCCCAGAAGTCATTGACAACAGCATTCAACTTGTGAAGAGCAAACTCCTACAAAAAACAGTGAAAAGTTGTATTACATTAAAAAATGCATTTAGTACTTTTCTCTTGTAAAAATTAAGTACCACCTATGGCTGTTATCATAAACACTAACCCATTTCAACATCAAAGCCTAGTTCAAAAGATCTCTGCAAACATTCACTCATTTCTGAAAGTCCTTTGAAAACAAAGGGCTGTTCATTTAGCAGGTAAGACAACCTTGATGTTCCTTCTCATGGCCTCTCTGTGATGAATGGCTGGTGAAACTGATTGATAGGTGAAGTTCCTTAAAATACAAAGTTGTCAAAATCTTTGTGGCAACCTTGGTGTAGCATACAGAACTGGCCTGTGGTCTGTGTCAGCCACCTCTATTCAGACATAGTACTCTAGCAGATTAACAATATCCAGACTAGAATCAACTCACTTGTAATCAGTTCAGACTGAACAGGACTCATTGGATCTGTCACCTCCTATTGTCCACTTCAAAGCAAAACACTTAGGGAATTACCAACAGTACAAGATGTACCTCCCCAACTCCTAAAGGGGACGACTAACAATGACTCAAGTAACCAGCAAGTACCAGCCATGCACTACGAGTGCTTGAGGTTGCTCTATAGATTCATATCTCTATGGACTGTGAAGTTTCTGTTGCTGTTTTCTTCTGCTAATACTACTGTGATTTCTTTTATTCTCAAGTGAAGACTGTAACTGAGATTTTGGTTTACGTTGCTTAAATTATGCTAAAAATGAGATGTTCTCCAGCTTTCAATTTTACATAGTCAAAATGCAGTCTCTGGAACACTTACAAGTTACAAAGCTCCATCACCATAAGAGAGATGGGAGCTTTGGTGAATAGAAATCTTTCCATGTGAAGCTCCCATCTGATCCATGTTCAAAACAAGCAACTTTGCCATCTGTCACCATGCTACTGAAGCCCTTTCAGCTTTCAGCCTAGATATGATCTGAGGCCCACCTGTTGCTGTCAAGCCATTAATCACTGAGATCCATAGCACTTCCAATTTCAAGCTGTCAAGATAATGCATTTGCTGTTACTTGCTCCCAGATGTAAGTGCTTACCTTGAGCTGTGGCTCTTCTTCATCCAGAAGAGAGATAATTCCAGCTGCAAAACAAGATCATAGTCAATTTTAGATTCTCTCCATTGCAAAAGTGAGCATCTTGTTTAGTTCAAAACCAAGAGAGCAGCAATGAAGGCTGTGGAATGGTGATCTCCACTATTAAAATTCAAAGATCAGATCCAAGTTTGTATTAAAAATGATATAGTTTAAAACACATAACTAAAAAGATACACCGTTTACAAAAGATGATCTTTCTTAGAAGAAAACGTCCTAGACAAGAACTCAGAGAACCTGGGGATCTACCTCCAGGTCCATCACTCCCCCCAGGGGCATAAGGAAGATCATGTCAAAGCTTTTTTCATGCCAAGAAAATTAGTGTCATATCTAGGAGAAGATGTCCTACCTCACAGGCTTCTGATACTATCCCAGAACATCTGCACAAACAGCTACTGAGCCGTTGTTTAACCAGCACAAAAGTGAGGTTCACAATTATTTGAGGAGCTCACTCTGAAGAAGGGTCACAGATAGTTTCATGGCAAGGAAGCTGCTGAAAGGGTTGAAATAGGATCTGACCAAAGTCCAGCATGATTCACTGCTTTTAATCTTTCATTTGTTGTACAGGTTGACAACCTTTAAAAATTTGAGTCGCAAAGGCCAGGAAGCCTACTGGAGGCTGAACAGGGCTTTAGAAATATCCTGACAAACCTAAAAGGAGGGCATGCAATTCAAAACTAAAATGTACAAACATAGAAAGGAATCTGAATAGTAGAGGGAGTAAACATGAAATATAGTAGAGGGAGTAAACATGAAATATGATCAATAATATCACATGGCTGCAGTGGAAGAGAACCTAAACTTTACACTGAGATGTATGAGAGCGTTTCTTGGCAGATATATGAGGGAATCCTCCCCTCTGCTTGGCACCAGCATGCCTGAGCCAGACCTTGTGCCCAGTGCTGTTTCGTGTGCTGGGCACTGTTTTAAGAGTTACGAGCAAACTAGAGTGTTCAGAATTGATCAGTAAGAACAGAGGTCTCACATTTGGGACTGATGACAGCTGCCTGAAGCTCTGTAACTGTTTGGTCTACTGAAATCTGGGAAAGGTACAGAGTTCATACATGCACAGGGCAGCTGCCAGCAGAAAGAGAATAATCTGATCTTTGTGTCAGATACGAAGAGGAATAGTAAAACCAATTTTATTTGGAGCTTCAAAAACTGAGTTTAGACCATGAGAAGTCTTCTGCCCTCGGGCAGTGAAGGCAGGTTCAGCAGCCCACTGCATAGTGTTCCTTTCAGCAGTTTTCTGCAGCTCTACTCCAAATGGATGCTTGCTGATTTTTTTGTAAATAAGCTCCTGCATTTACCCAAGTGATCTCACTCCTATTCAACAGACCACTGCTACCTTTCAAAAAAAACCCTTCTGAAATTAATTCCCACTTCTTAATTATGGTAATACTTAAACATAAAGCAAAGGGCACAGAAAGATGCTTGCAGATGATTATCCTTCACACTTTTTCTCTCACAAAACCAGTCACATATTAATTTCTGGCCTGAGTACTTCGAGAAATCTTGTCTTTTTTCTCACACTAGTAAGCTCTCCATAGATCCAGAAGCAGCGTTTAACATCTAATTCCTCAAGCAATACATTAGCCTGGACTCTTTAGGCTGGCTTTTCCTCTGCAAGGTATTTGCATTTCTGATCCGCCCAAAGTTCATCTCTGCCTCTTCCCTCCTGCAGAGCCCACTGCCCACGGACTTTACATCTCCGATTCGTTTTAAGCAGGTGAAGCGCTTCAGTTCACAACTGCGGCGCAGGAGCACCCCAGTGTCAAAGGCTCGCAAAACCACGGGAGTCCCCTCGTAAATACCGGCAGGTGGTGGTCGCGGCGCGGGGACGGGCAAGCGCCCTCTCTGCCTCCTGAGTGTCCCCTTTGAGCCCGCTGTAGAGCCGGTCCCGCTCAGCCTGCCGCAGCACCCGGAGACGAGCGGGAGACTGCCCTCCGGGCATGGGGCAGCCCCTCCGCCTCCCGCGGCTCAGCCTTAAAGTGCCAATTATCATGACCCGCCGCGCACGGGGGCAACCTCCCGCTCCCGCCGCGACGCACGGTAGCTACCGGCCAGGGGTGACAAAAGTGGAGGGAAGCCTCAGTACGGGACGGTCCCACAGAGCGCTGCAACCGGCGCTCCGCGGCCTGCGGCAGCAGTGCCCAGTCACGGCCCTGACTCAGCGAAACCCCGACGGGCAGTGCCGCCCCGCGCGGCTCCCTCACCAGCCGAGGTAATCATGGTGCCGCCCGCCCGGCCCGCGGAGGGAGGTGGGGTCCGGTAGGGTCTGCTCCGGTCCAGGTGCGGTGGTGGTTCCGCCGCCTGGGGTCCGCACCGCGCCGCTACCGCTCCGCCGCCGCCCGGCCCGGAAGTGCCGCGAAGGGCCCCTTCCGGCAGGCGCCCGCTTCTCCCGGCAGAGGTGCCCGTCAGGATTGCCTGTGCGGGGCAGCATCCAGGCGCGCCAGCATCCAGGCGCCCCCGCGCAGCTCTGCCTGGGGATGCCCCCGCACAGGCGCCCGGCGAGTCTCATCGGCCCCACACGGCATCCCATCGGCTCCCTACCAACCCCACAGCCCCCGCACCGGCCCCTCAGGCTTGATTTGACGGAGGCAGACAGCTCTTCCCTGCCTGCGAACTACAGCCCAGGGGCAGTAAGGGGGCTGCGGGGCCCAGGTTCTGGGCTCCCCACGAGTGACCCCCATGTTTGCACTGTGGCCACGCAAACCAGTGCCCACTCCCCTCGTGGCGCACCGCGGGGGTGGCAGTTCCCCGGCTGCCTGCAACAGGGTGGCATCCTTGGGGGCACAGGTGTGGCACAGGTATTGCAACGATCCGGGATTTTCCTCCATAGATTTATCAACTTTTGGAGGGCCGCTGTGAGGGCCCCGACTCCTCTCACGTCCCTTGTAGCTGTGAGGAAAGGCTGCACCCCTACCCATTTCTCCCTTAGAAAACGTACTGATGCGTCCAACAGCCCCTCACCAAATCTTTCTCCCCTCCGTCACTTGTGTAGCACAGAGCAATGTCCAGATTTCCCACACATACGTGTACCTGAGGGTGTCCCAGTGGTGGAGAATAAAGTAATTTTTGCTTCTGCTTTGCTTCTGATGCAGACAGATGGGGAATTGAGGCTGGTGGATTTGCACCGAGCAGAATCGAGCCAAACAGCAATGGTGCTGTATAGCAAGGGATCAAAGCACCCAGACTTCAGCAGCATTGGTTTCTATTTCTAGTAAGTAGGAAAAGATACTTGAAGGGCTTGAATTCCTCAAGGAAACTCAATGGTCTCAGTTTATGAATGTTATTAATGAACATTACAGCCTTGCCCACCACACCGAGTGGGTCAGACAGCTCAAAACATCTCCAGCTTTCCCCACCACCCACAGGTGAGAAGCCTACCTGAGCCGCACACACAGCAGTTCTGCTGATCTGGATACCATATACTGGGGGTCACTTCCATTCTCACCCAATACTTTTCAATTAAATCAAGAGAAATACCAGTTAAACCACTGCATAATGCTACATTAAGGCTAACATCATGGCAAATAAAAACCAAACTGAAGCATCTTCCAATTCAGAAAATAGATGGTTTTATTCTTCACAGTAAACACATAAGATAGCAGTGCCCTTAAATCAATTAAAGATGTAAGACTATCTGTTTCACCTCTACATGCCTGGCTAATAGTGGGGGGAAATGCATTGAAGTCTCTTTTATTCCTCAAAGGAAAACAATACTTTTGGTCAATTGTGTTCCCATCCACACCTCCTAAATCCCAGGCAGTTAAATCTCACTGCAAGGGCAAACCTGCATGATTTATTTTTAAAATATAGGTTAATAAAGCCATTGGACTTGAGCACTAAGGTAGGCTTAGCTGTAAATCTCTTGGGCCAGCTCTTCTCTGGTCAATTCCAGGCAGTAAAGGCCAAATACTGTAAGGAAACAAAGATTCACCCAATCATACTGTCAAGTCCTACTGGACTCACCTAACCAAGGGCTTTAACAGGAAAGCATGTAACAGCCCAGCAACTTGGGTTCTGCTGTGAAGATGAGTAGAGGGAATCCACACTGCACAGCAGACCTGTATTCTCATGGCAGAGACAGAGCAGAAAGATACCTCCGTCTTGATTACTACTCAGTACAGAGTAATGAATACAGCCACCCACATCAAGTAACTTTATTAAGTCACATTTGTATTTGCCACCTGGTCATAAGCAAAGAAAACCTACAAAACTGCACATTGGAAGGAGAGTGGATTTGGTGCCTTCTCTGCAGAGTTGTGTGCTCCACCAGGATCAGCAGCCTCCTAGGTTTGCTCTCTCTAGTCCACACTCCACTTCTGCTATGAAGAAATGCAATGTGCTTCCCTAAATCCTGCTCACGTGGACTTGGCATCAAACCACCTCTCCCTCTCACCACCTTATAGGGCATCTACACCACCTTATGGCTGCATTACAGGTGGAGCTTTCCTACAGGGACCAAGCCTAATTATCCTCACAGATTCAAATGAGCAGCTTGCTAACACAGAGACTTGCTGAGCATACCTGGAAACACTCCCCATCTCTCCTACTCAACCTCAGCAGAATGCCCCAGACACCCTTAGCCACTTTCTCCTGGCCAAGAGAGCAAAGCAGCACCATCAATAAAGGGACTGATTCCAAATGCAGGAGCTGGTATTACCATCATAACCCTAGTGAGGTAGGCAGGTGTTGCTGTCCCCATCCTAATGGTGGGGAAACTGAGGCACAGAAAAATGCTTTGTTGAGAAGTATCGATCATGGTCATGAGCAGAGATGGGTGAAAATAACATCCTCTGCTCCAGGTGAGAGCTAGAAAGGTGCCAAAGGCACATTGCTGGGGCAAAGTGCTGGCCAGAGCTGGCTGGACTGCAGACACAAAGGAACCAGAAATAGGACAGAAGTGCACAGAGGACATAACAACATAATTCACCAACTAACCCAGAGAAGAGGTAGGCAAGACATGACAAGTTGAAGTTGCTGGTCTGAGCTGGATGCAACCCCAAAATGACAGCCAGCCTCAAGCAAAACCCAGCAGCTTGTGCTAAAAATAAGACCTGGTTTACATTGCATTAAAGCAAGAATAAGAAAGATATTCTTGGCGTACCAGTAATATTCCCTGTAAACCAAGGATTTGTAATTGTGGTGCCCCACAGCCTATAGGCAGCCCTTTGGAACAACTTAAATAGATTTTTTAAATAGATGTTTTTCTATTTATTTATGAAGCAGTCACATCATGTGCTGTAGGCCACCTTGAAGACCTGCCAGTACATGGTTGTAGAGATGCCCTGGGTAAGATGTGCCTCTCCCATAAACCCATCTAGCACCAGCCACAGCTCAGCGTCCATCTGCCACCCCTCCAACCCAAGCAGTCCATCAGTCAGTCTGTGAGCACCAAGCCAGAGGGATGGATCCTGCTCCTGAACCACACTCTGCTCCGGCTGTCATTAAAGTCAGGATCTTTTGCATTATTCTTACTCCCCACATTGGGCTGTTACTGGGTTCCTCATATTACACAGCTATATTCAAGCTTTTTCAGCAGCTGGTAGTCCTCTGAGCCATCACAGTTTCCATGCCACTGTGCTATTTGTCTTCTTTTTCCCCCTTCTTTTGCTTGATGAGAGAGAGGGTGGGAACTTCAAAGCAACAGTAAGGCAGCAGAATCTGTTTGCCAGGAAGGCCAGCATCAGCTACCTCAGCAGGGAACCTTGCTCAGAATTAGGAAGTGTTCCTCATTCTTGAAACAGGTGGGTGCATTTCACACTCAAAGTCCCAACATCATCTCACCCAGAACATGAGATACATGCCCAAAGGGCTTCTCAGAAGCCCCAGATGGCATTGACAGCTCCAGGCACTCCTGCGGATAGCTCTCTGGCACGGACCTCAGAGGCTGTCAGCAGCTACAGAAGATCCTGGTGATCTAAGTCAAGCAGCTTCTCCCTGGAGTGGTGGCTCCTTGGAGGAGAGAGTGATCATGTATCAGCTCCTGCTTTCACTGTTCCACATCCACCAGGCAGATCCAGGACACAGACTGTGCTAGACACCCAGCAGCTCTAGGTGCCTGTGTGTCCAGCAGCTTCTTCACAGTTTCCATTGGGAGACAGGCTTGTCAGAGCCACTTCTTCAGGGTCCTGTGGGTCATCTGCAAAGAACAGAGAGAGGACAAGGCATACTTGCAGGGAAAAGTCTTCTTCATGTAAAATGCAACAAAAGCATGGGATGAAGCAATTGATACACAATCACAACCAAAACCCAGCTGGGCTTTTTGTAACTAATTTTCATTTTGCTTTACAAACAAAACATTGCTTTAACAAACAAAAGAGCACAGGGGAGAGCTCCCTGGCCTCTGCAGCCTCAGCAACCTCACAGCAAGCTTCATGGCCACAAGGCATCACCTGCCTGACAGTGACAGCAAGATCAGGCACTTCAATTTTCTGACCCTTGATGTCTCAAAGCTGAACCAATCAGGCTTTTCAGTTGTTTTCTCTGACCTTTACGAGCTGTAAGCATTTTATCTGTTTAAGCATTTTATCTGGACAAAGTCCTCAATAACATACTTTACCTTGTAGTCAGCCCTGAAGTGGTCAGGCCATTGACCTAGATGATCATTGTAGGTCTTTGCAACTGAAAATATTATTCTATTCTATTCTATTCTATTCCATTCCATTCTATTCCATTCCATTCCATTCCATTCCATTCCATTCCATTCCATTCCATTCCATTCCATTCTTATTCTTATCCTATCCTATTTCAAGTGAAGGATCTTCCCTTCTATTTCATGCCCCATAGAGCAGTCTCCACACCATCCACATTGTAGCTTCCTTCACACAGAGCAGTCTGGATGTCCATTGTGGCCTCCTACACAGGGGCACATTTGCAAAAAGAAAATCACTGCTGGAAAAAGCAAGCAGAAGTGCCAGTGGCAAAGGCTGAACACTAGGCTAGTTGTTACTTGAACAATTCCCCTTAGAATTAAAGAGGTCAAGGATGACTTCCCTCTTCCTCCTCCCTGCCAGCCCCAAATGCAAGTGGTTTGGGAACACCTCTTCCAGCTCAGTTTGAATAAAATGTCACATAAGATTCATTGTTTAGACAGACAGTAGTTCTGCTGCCAGAAACTCCAGCAAAACACAGCTGAGTTCAGCAGTGCCCCCAGGAGTGTAGTTGGGCACTGGACCCAGTGTGGTTTTATTTAGACAAGTGAAAGGTCAGCAAACGGGGAGACGGTAACACAGCAGCCAGATGTGCACTGGTTGTCTTCAGGTTCCAGCCAAACCACAGCGAGGCAAAAGACACCAGCTGCAGTGCTGGAAATAGCTTAAGGAGGCCACCAGCAAGGGGCTGGGCACCAGAGCCACCGGGGAGTCAGTGAGGAGCTTCTGACAGAGCAGGAATACAAGGGAGGGAGCTGGGCATACCTTCATGGACACTGTTTGCAGCTTTTGCTTCATGACCTTTTCTCTGGCTCCTCTGGCTCCTGGAAATGCACCACAGGAAGGATGGGAACCTCCACCTCTGCCTGTCTTTCCCCTCTTCTAGATAAACCAGAGAAGATGAGTTCAGATTAGCAGTGGGTCAGCCTTGACGTTCCCCAGTCTCCCTGCTGCTGACTCACAACATCTCCCCTCCACAAGCCAAACTCATCACAGCAAAACCAGGTCTGCTTCACAGAGCCCACTCCTGGAAAGCACGGAGCAGCTCCTGGAAGACCTTATTTCAGGCTGAAACCTCCCTGCTACCCTGGACGTTCGTCCTCAGTGTCAGTTTCTGCATTGCCACCTTGCTGCTAAAAACATCCTGGATGTTGCAGTCCAGAGCAAGAAGCCTGGCAGGAGCTCAGCCAGCTGGTGAGGCTGGGACTGACAGGGCTAGGGCATTCCTGCAGAAGCTTTTCTTTTTGTTACCACACAGCTTCTGCTACATCAACCTATTTACTGCTCCTCACTTTATTAGGCAATTCCTCCTTTCCACAGAGACCTGCTGGACACACAGACTTGCAGCACACCAAGAACTACAACTGTAACTGCTTGCAAAATGCAGAGACCACGTGGCCTTCATTGATGTATAGTATTTATTCTGGAGGACAATGAAGGTTACAGCAAGTTACTACAGGCTTTCAAGCCATTAAACACTACAGTAGCTTGTAAAACACTACATCATCGTATTTTATGTGGCTTCCACCAGTAGCAGTTCAGCATTTCCATTGAAACATCATCCAGCCTTTCACCTCCAGATCAGATAACAAATGACAAACCACTTCAACGGCCTTCAGCTTATCAAACCATTGCAACACCACAGGGTTCACACTGTCAGCCTTCCCTGCTAGTCAACAAACCACAACTTCCAGCCATAAACATATCCCCTGCTCACAGTGCGTGGGGACTCTGGACACCACCAAGGCACTGCAGGACAGCAGCCCAAAGTGTTCCTGCTTAGACCCAACAGATGCAGGAGCCCCACTGCCATTCCTGTCCTGGCTTCACTGCACAAATGACATTATGGGGCATTCCCTGCATGAAGGGGCTGCAGCTCCAGAGAAGCTGTCACGGGCAGAGCTGGGCAGTGGTATCTGTGGAAGATGACAAGGCTGGGCTGAAATAAAATAGGCATGGGCTCAGGTACACAGAGCCTTACACTCTACATTCCCAGCATCCTTATCCAGATGCAGGAGCGTCGTTTTTCAGCTTAGCAAAAGCCTCTTGCAAAGCCAGGAGGCCAAACAAAACCAGCTCAGCCCTGACTAAGAACATATTTACAGTAGCATTCCTAGAACCTGTTTTTCAGGGTGCTCTGCAGTCCCATGTCCATCTTCCCCACTGTCCTTCCTCACATTACATTAAAGAGATTATTCCCCTTTGTGCCTTGCTTCTAGGGAAAACCACAGCATGAAGACCAGGCAGCAATTTAGCTGGTGCTTGGCACTGCCAGGTCCCCAGCTCTCAGAGGGGGCAGAATTTCAACCCACCACACTATGGTTGCAATCTCTCTGGCCACATGAAGATTTTGGAAGGTAGGGCTCACAGCAGCATGGAAAGAAGCTGTCCCCGCCTAAGGCTTAACCCTGCAGCTGATGAGCATCCTCATTACACATGGGACGCTTACATGACTAAGAGTAGTGGACAGAGCATCAGGAATGAATTAAAGCAGTTTGCTGAGTCCTCCTACCCACCATGCTTACGAGGCACACACAAACAGGCTGCAACACCTGCTCTGGCTGCTTCTGCTCCTCTTCTACCACTGATGGCTACTATGCCATTTCCACATTGGCATGAAGGACGAATCCACAACAATCCACAAAAACACATGTACTGAGCCAAGTACCAGCAATGTGCAGAGGCAGAAAATGGTCATGTATGCAGCTGCTGTCCCACCAGGCTGCTATGAGCAGAAATAGAGGGCTCACTGCTGTCTAGGTGCACACCAGAAATTCTTGCAGCAGGAACAACGTGAGGAAAATAAAAGCATGTGAAAGGAGAGAAGCTGCAAAGGAAATCACATGTGCCTCAGTAAAAAGAATTGGCAGAAAACAGCCCTGCTCCCTCACAGTAGGCCCTAGTCATCTCAAAGAGCCTCGAGTTTCAAATCCAGAATTCTGGACTGAACTGAGGAGAGAAGCACCTAGGCTGCAGCTGACCATGCCTATGTCCCAAAGATCTCAGAGGACCCTGTCAAACAGGGTGCTACAGGGAAGTGCCAGGATCTCTTGAGGTAAAGGCAATGAGACAGCAGAACACCACAGGCCCTGGAAATTATGGGGGAGCAAGGGAAAAGTGGGAAAGTGAAGGAAGAGAGGAGGAAAGGGAAACAGATGAAGACAAGCAGTGCTGAGGATTAAAGAGCCCGGGAGGTTTTGCACAGCTGCTTGGCAGCTAAGCCTGCCCCTGCTGCCCATCACCCTCCACACAAGCAGGGTTTGTCCTTTGCCCCACGGCAAGTGCTGCTTCTGCAGGCCTGTTTGACACCCAACTTTCATCCTGCCATCCTCAGCTTGCTTAAACTGGCTACCAAAGACTCCTGGCTTTAAATCCAAACACTGACTTGCGTTTGTATTTATTTATTATGCAAAGCTAGCACAAGCCTCTTCCTCCTGCAGGAAGGTCAGGTCCTGCCTGCACCCTACAACAAGGGCTGCACCCCAATCCTGTGTCCTTAAGAACACACATAGATAAGCATACATGGCCATCATGTCACTGCATCCCCGCTGTCTATGTGCTTCCCATCTTGCTGGGAAGTTTGTCGTCCCTGGCTCCAAGAGCTGGGAAACCCATCAGAAAGAAGTAGATCATATTGGGAAGGCTCTGATCCCAGCAGCATGACAGAGATACCATTAGGGAAGAAGATCCCACCAGAAGTGGTCATAGCTCCGACTCCGTTAGAGTGGAAGGAAGAACCTCTCAGGAGCTGTCAGATCTCAATGGGAAACACTAGATCCCATCAAGATCCCACAGGAAAAGGGAGCAAATCTTGTGAAAGCCCCGGACCTCACCCCCACCCCGGCCGGTGTCCTCCCCAGCCCCTGTACCTGCGGGGTGCTGCAGCGCGGCCCGCAGGGCGCAGCAGGCAGCTGCGCGGCAGTCGCGCAGGGCTGAAGGGCTGCCGGGGCTGTACCGGGCCGCCTGCACAGTGCCGCATGCCGGGAAGTGCCGCCGCAGCGCCGCGTCCAGCACCACCGCGTCCTCCCCGTCGCCACCGGGCAGGAGGACGCCGACGACGGCGGGCGGCGGTGCCGGGGCCAGGCGGCTACGCACGTCCCGCACCATCTCCCGCAGACGGGCCCGAGTCCCGCGGCTCCGCGCCGCCCCACCGCGGCACAGCACCAGCAGCAGCCGCGCTCCCAGCGCCCGCCGACCGCCAACCGCTCGCCGCCGGGACCGGCATCCCGGCCCCGGCGGCGCCTCGTCTCCCAGGAGGTCGCAGGCGAAGGCGGCCAGCGTGGCTGCCACCGGGACCCCATCCACCACCTCGGCCACCACCAGCACGGTCTGCCGTCCGCCCACCCGCTCCACCAGCGCCCGCAGCTCCTGGAGCTCCGCCGCCATCCCCGGCCGCCGCGCACTCTTCCCGGCTCCGCGCACCGCCCCTGGCACGGCACCGCACCGCCCCCTGACCCCGCCATCCGCCCCCGAGCACCACTCCCTCGCACCGTGCATTATCCCCGGGTCCCAGCTCCAGCGCAGGGGGTCGGTATGTCCGTCATGTAAACCAGGAAGCTCCCATCTGCAAATACTTCCCCTGTGCCATATCAGAGCAGACGTCTCCAAACAGGTAACATCTTACTGCAAGAACTCCAGAGAGGATAAACAGCTCAAAGGTGCCAGAGTCACCTTGGCCAGTTGCTCTCTGAGACCATTCAGAGTCAAATCACCCCTGCAGGATGGGCAGAAGAGGCTCTAAGAGCATTGTGGTCAAAAGCAAAGCTAAAATCCACATGCCTGCCCTGAATCAGTGACTCTCAATGTGTGCACTGGGGCACACTCATGCCATGAAGGCAGCCAGGACAGTGTGCTTGCTCCCTGCCCATTCTCTTGACCACCCAGACCCAGAGCCCAGAAGATCAGTAGCCACCACAGGGAAAGGATGTGCCACAGACTGGTCTTCAGGGACAACAGGGGTGTGACAGCTGGGCAAGGCTGCCGTGTGCCAACAATTTTAAGCCAGCAAAACATCTGTCCCATCTATGATAGGCTTAGCAAACACTGCCCAGTGCCAGCATAGTGGGGGCCAGACAACCCAGGCAAGTGCTTCAGAGAGAATTTTCTGCCCTGGGTCCTAGCAAAAGTAACTTGTTGACAAGTGCTGATAAGCAAGTCTCGGGGAGATAAAACAGGAGGATTAGGCTCCTCTTCCAAAGATCAGAGTCTGTTGTTGCAAGAGCCTATGCTTCCATGCCAGCATGGTAGCCCTGAGAGCAGCTGTCAACATGGCAGGGCTACAAAGTCAGACATAATTCAGCAGCCAGATCTGGCCTTAGTGTTGCCCATATTGTGTGTTTACAAGTATTTTTTTTTCCTTAGCTGTTCAGAATCTTGCTCACAGTTTCGTGGTGTCGTGGTTTGGGAGAGCAATCCTCCCACCACGGGCAGAAATAACAAGTGGTTTTTTTTCTTGTTCATACTTTCCCCTGCTACAGAATTTCAGCTATAGCCCTCACACAGATTTGTTCAAAATCCAGACATGAGCAGAAGGTCTCTGGGAAGAGGACTAGCAAGGAACAAGCCAAAGACAGACACTGGCTTTGGCCATCTTGACTGGGGAAGCCCAGATCTCTTGAAGCCAGCTTCAGAGGGCAAGATGCTCCCTGCAAGCTGCCCTAACAAGCCCTACAATATGTTTAATCTCCGCATGAGCTGCCAGCACAGCCTGGTTGGAAAGGTGAATGGCACTGACAATACCCAAACAACCTTGTTTACATTTCCTTATTCATTAACAGAGATAAGGTCTAATAGCAAATACAACTTTACCTTGCTTTGTGTTACTTCAAGAGGTACAGCTCAAACAGTTCAGAGGCAGTTGTGGGTGGTCCCTGACCAAGTGACTTCAGAGCTCTGGCAGGCATCTAAGCTAAGACGTGGATGTACTCACATGGTCTGACACTCCTGCAAACATCCAGCTGATGGTCACATTTGTAGAAAATCTCCACAGAGGGTAACCACATCTCTTACCTATGCCCACAGCTGTTCAGAGCAAACACATCTGCTCATTTTAGACTTTGGAGGAGGAAGAGAAGATGCTTCATTCAGGGAAATAAATTTATCGCGTCTATTAGTAATGCCTTGAAGGCTAAACAAAATCCAAGGTCCATTGGACTAATCCAGGGGCTTAAGCCCCTTAAAAGATGGATTTACCTGACAGAGGGTAGACAGAGCTGGGAAGAAGGATTCTTATGCATTTTGATGATAGGCGTGCAGAGATGCTAAGTGGGCAAGAAGGAATCTGTGGGAGCATCTCAGTGACCCAGCCCAACTCTTTACACTCTTCTTCTCAGCAGCCTTAGTGCTCACAGAGACACTCGGAAAAGGGAGGAGCAGGAACTCACTGCTGCCAGGCAAACATTTGCACAAGTGCTGTTTCACAGCCCTGTTCGCCAATGTTCCAGTGTCCTGCTTCCACTTACTGCATCATGAAGTGTTGGAAAGCATCTGCTTTACTCATGCAGCACTGCCAGCTGCTACCAGGAGCACTGATGTGGGACAGCAGCAACCTGCTGAGCTCTTTATCCATGGAGATCTTCTCAGGTACCCCAAAGATTAGCAGAGGAAGTAACTGTGAGTGAAGAAAATACCCCAAACCTCACCCAACCTATTGCCCTAAACACCCCAGTCCCACTGATCCCCTTCCAGCCCCTGTCTTCTGTTCACACCTCCATGGCTCTTCCCATCTCCTCAGTGACCTTCCCCATAACACCCCACAATATTTCTAGCCCTTGAACCCAGACACCTCTTCACTTTTTACCCACTGCCTCTTCACTTTTTACCCACTGAAGCTTGAACTGAATCAAACCACTGATCCTTCCCATGACAAATTCAGTCACAACTGAATCCAAAGTGGATGGCCTCATTGTTCAGTTCCAGCTCCTCACACCCCAGACCAAGCCACCTCCAGGGACTGCTGGGGCAAGCCCAGTTTTGTTCACCTGGCGGCATGTGTTGACGCAGCCCTGGCCTGGGTCCATCCAAGTCATCATACCCTTCTGAACTCCACTCAGCAGAGATTACACCCCATAAGCAAATAAGGTTGTGGAGTCCCTGGCTCCTCCATGGGTCAAATAGAGTCTGCCTTCCTGATTTGGAACCTCAAATCTTTCCTGCCTCTTTTCTCCAAAATTCCATTCCCTTTGAAAGACATGCCTGTCTCTGAAGCTGTCCTAAGTTTCTCTGTTTCCTTGAGTCACCAGCCCTTTCTAGATGGCAGATGGCCAGAGGAAGGTATTTCCAAAGTGAAGGACAGGCACTTGGTGCAGGGTCACTTGCAGAGAGCCCACAATGTTGAGGCAATCCTGATCATGTGATTGGAGGGATATCTCTGCCTGTCCCCTTAGAGAGTGATGAAAGCTGCCCCTCAGCCTACTCCACTCTTTGCTCTGTCACTGGGCAGATGAACTGGCTGGAGATGGACAAGAAATCAGACTTAGGGATGAAGCTGCCTCTTCTGGTCTTTTTGCAGCTGCCCTGCCAGAGCCTCAGCTAGCCTCTTGCATTTGATGATAGGAACCAGAATTAGCTGTTCACAGCCACTAGCCTCCTCCACGTGTGCCTTCTACACCAGCTGTCCAGCTTTTTGTGTGCTTACCCCTTGCAGAGCCTTAAAAGTTACTCCAAGCTCCAATGAGCTGGAGACATGTGGTTGGGGACCACTGCCCACAAATGCAGGTCTTCCTGCCTTCCTCACATTCCCTCTTGCATCCTACTGCCTCCTTCCCATAAAATCTCTCTGGCATGTCCAATCCCCCAGGTACTCAGAACTGCTCCCTTTATAAAGGCAATTGGCAGATCCATCAGCTTCCAATGGGCAAAGCAGGTGAGTTTGAATTTGTCTGGTTTTACACTGTTGAGCCCTGAAAGACATCACAGATAACCAGCTGGCAAGGTTCCCTTCTGGTACACTACAAGGCACCAAATGGTTGTTGGACTTTGCTCTGGCACACAGGCACAATGTACCAGATCACTAAGGAGCAGGGCTAGGCAAGGGCTTTTTGGAAAGAGGCAAAGCCTGGTCAGGATAACAAAGGCTCAGCTGCTATCTTGATCAAGATCTTCTTCCAGAAGTAAAGCACAGATGCTCATATGCCAGTAGCCCATGGGACAGCCACTCTATGCTGCTTTCAGCATCTGATGCCAGCTGAGCAGAGCAGGCTGTTCTCCTCTGTTCTGGGAAAAGACCAATTGGCTTTGGAAGACTTCTAGGCCATGGAAGTGGTGGTCAATGGTGCCACCTCCAGCTGGAGGCCAGTCACCAGCGGCGTCCCCCAGGGATCAGTGCTGGGCCCCATCCTCTTCAATGTCTTCATTGATGATCTGGATGAGGGGATTGAGACAGTCAGCAGCAAATTTGCAGATGACACCAAGTTGGGAACAGATGTTGGTCAGTTAGAGGGCAGGAGGGCCCTGCAGAGGGACCTCGACCGACTGGACAGATGGGCAGAGTCCAATGGGATGGCATTCAACAAGTCCAAGTGCTGGGTGCTGCACTTTGGCCACAGCAACCCCATGTAGAGCTACAGGCTGGGGTCGGAGTGGCTGGAGAGATGCCAAACAGAGAGGAACCTGGGGGTGCTGATCGACAGCTGCCTGAACATGAGCCTGCAGTGTGCCCAGGTGGCCAAGAAGGCCAATGGCATCCTGGCCTGCATTAGGAATAGTGTGGCCAGCAGGAGCAGGGAGGTCATTGTGCCCCTGTACTCTGCTTTGGTTAGGCCACACCTTGAGTCCTGCGTCCAGTTCTGGGCCCCTCAGTTTAAGAAGGACATAGAGACACTTGAACGTGTCCAGAGAAGGGCAACAAGGCTGGGGAGCGGCCTTGAGCACAGCCCTGTGAGGAGAGGCTGAGGGAGCTGGGGTTGTTTAGCCTGGAGAAGAGGAGGCTCAGGGGAGACCTCATTGCTCTCTACAACTACCTGAAGGGTGGTTGTAGCCAGGAAGGGGTTAGCCTCTTCTGTCTAGCAACCAGCACCAGAACAAGGGGACACAGTCCCAAGCTGCAACAGGGGAAGTTTAGGCTCGAGGTGAGGAGAAAGTTCTTCACCAATAGAGTCATTCGCCATTGGAATGGGCTGCCCGGGGAGGTGGTGGAGTCACTGTCCCTGGAGGTGTTCAAGAGGGGATTGGATGTGGCACTTGGTGCCATGGTCTAGTCATGGGGTCTGTGGTGACAGGTTGGACTTGATGATCTTTGAGGTCTCTTCCAACCTTAGCGATACTGTGATACTGGAGCCATACTCCTAATGTTTGCTGGTGAGTCTCCTCTGTGGGCTCCAGCTGCTTGCACCTGCTTTGCTGAAGTGCTCCTTCTACCCTAGCAGCAAAGCTACCAAATCAACACTCACCAATTCTGTATTAGTCAAAATGAGAAGGGAGCTCAGCGTTTAAAGATCAAATCTCCCATGACTTGCCTTTGTTGGATCCACTGCATCAGGTTGGGGGAGTGGTAACAGCAGCAGAGCAGGGAGCTCCAAGGCTTCTCTATATCCACTCATGATTAGCTGGAGAGTGAGGCATCTTGAGAACACCCACAGTGTTCTGCCCTCTCCCCTCCTCAGCCCTCTGAGTTATCGCACTCCTCCATATCCCAGTCAACACATCCCTGCAGATACATTACTTTCCCTGCCAGGCATCCCTGTGCTCCAAGGTCCTGGCTGGGATTTCAGCCACGTGCCTCAGAGCATAGTACCCCACACAGAAGTGCCTGGACACAGCATGGACATGATGCCAGAAAATCTTGAGAGCTGCATGAACTGTGCCTGGACTTGGATGGCTAACCACATATTTCAGATACAACAGGAAATAACAGAAACATAGGACTTCATCATGGCTATCTAATTAAGGATGTCCTAATGAGCTGATAAGGTGGCTTTCCAAGGCAAATTTCCTATGCTCACAAACAGCCTGTGCACACTTTGCATCAACTCAATGTTACCATTTTTGCATTATCTTGATTCCAAAAAATGTGTCCCCTTCAAAAAACAGAGTTTACCTTAAGATGCCCAGATGCTCATGGAACATCTCTTCCACAATAGAGCAACTGGGTCAAGTATGCTACAACTGTGTTTAGACAACTGGACTGTCATTTCCCCCCATTCTTTAAAGCATTTCCCACACACCCCCAACAGAACCATCATCAAAGGCTGCCAAGTACCAGCAGCACCCAAACACCTGCAGCAGGGTTGTTTTGCTTCTTGAAGCCACACTGTCCTGAAGGATGTGGAAAGAGCCCATATTTGAAAGATAACATGGAGGATCCTTGCCCTGAGAACTGTTGCCTCTGTACTACCCTCAAATCCTGCCCCTCTGTACAATACTGCACATACCCACAGCTTCAGCAGGGCCTTCATAGTCCTTGATGTACAGCTTTAAAGCTTATAGCTACACACAGGGACACAGAGAAATGAAATAAATACCAGGATTTTAATGTTTCTTTAGGTGACAGTTAAGATCTTTGGTGGATACAAGATCTGCAAAAGAAAAAGAAGAGAAGAAATACACATAAACTCCTAAGGCAAAACCACACAGCTAACCATAGTGCCTTGGCATGTCCAGAGAGGATGGGGAATGAGTTCAGCTATTGTATGAGCCGTTAGCCTTAGAAACAAAAACGATCTACTGCTCTCACAGTTCCTCCCATTTGAAATAACCCATTCCAGTCACATAACCTGATGGTTGTCCACTAGTACCCATTTATACATAAGGTAAACTCCCCACAATAGCTCCTTTAATGGACAGTTGGCTAAATGTTGGGCTTTCATCTGCACACTTTTCCCCCCCCAGGAACAAGGAGCAAACACAAATGTCCTGTTTTTCTTGCAGTGCCTGTAGTTTGAAGAGGATGATGACTATTTCTTGTTACAGAAAGGCTCAGTGGTGCCAGTCTGCACTCAAGCACAGATCAGGGCCATCTTTGCTTCAGCTGATTCTCAGCCCTATCCAAGAGAGGGCAAACTTCGCTCCCTCACCATCCTGTGACTACAAAGAACCCTTGGGAATTGCAGCAGCTTTGTGCCGATGGGAACTATACACCTAAGACCTCTGCATTCAGGATCTCCTGGGAGAATGTGCTCCGAGGTCTTAACTCCAAAGTTCTTCCACTATTTCAGTTTTGGTACAGGTTGAAACCCAGAGGCCACTGGCCCACTCTGTGTGCAATGTTCTGTTAACAACTGGTTTCCTAGGGATAGCTTGACAGGTTTCTCAAGGACATTTTGATATCCCAACGAAGCAGAAATTGAGTGATATTTGACAGAAGTTTCCTAGGGTAGATTGTTCAGATAATGCAGCAATCTGAGCTTTGTAGCAAGGATGTGATGCTAAGGACACAGTGTCCCCTTCTGGCAGCAGCCCCAGATTGAACCACATCCACGCAGAAGGACTGGGCTGGCAAAGCAGGCACTAGGAAGGAAACAGGAGGGATGTGGACGTGCTGGAACGTGTCCAGAGAAGGGCCACGAGGATGATCAGAGGGCTGGAGCACCTCTCCTATGAGGACAGACTGAAGGAGTTGGGGCTGTTCAGTCTGGAGAAGAGAAGGCTCCGAGGTGACCTCATTGTGGCTTTCCAGTATCTGAAGGGGGCCTACAGGAAGGCTGGGGAGGGACTTCTCAGGATCTCAGGTAGTGATAGGACTAGGGGGAATGGAATGAAGCTGGAAATGGGGAGATTCAGGCTAGATGTGAGGAAGAAGTTCTTTACCATGAGAGTGGTGAAGCCCTGGAATGGGTTGTCCAGGGAGGTGGTTGAGGCCCAGTCCCTGGAGGTGTTTAAGCCCAGGCTGGACGAGGCTCTGGCCAGCGTGATCTAGTGTAGGGTGTCCCTGCCCATGGCAGGGGGGTTGGAACTAGATGATCCTTGTGGTCCCTTCCAACCCTGACTGATTCTATGATTCTAAACTTTTCTACAAAGGGACACCGAGGTGAAGAGTGCTAAACCTGACCTGCCAGATTCTGCTGCCCAGGGAAATTCATTCTGCAGCTGTCTTTGATGCTGTGTGTTGCAGATGCTCAGGCAGAACACAGCAGAAACTGAACTCCGGGAGCGAAACAATAAACGGACTCTGAGAGTTGACTTCTAGAGGAGAAAACACAAAACAGAACAGCAGGCATCATCCTGGTCAAAGCTTTGGCCTATGGTCTACCCAAAACATTTGGCACAGCCCACCAATGAAGGATGCAGGTTCAGTGAGACTGTGGAGTTACTATAACAATCTCAGAATGCCTCACCAGGGGAGTCAGCACTGCAGTTCATACGCTGAACAGCATCTCCATAGCCCTGTGTGTTTTGGAGCAAGGAGCAGATGTCACGACTTCAGCTTAGAGGAGACCACACAGTTGGCTCAGACTCACATTGTCCATCTCCATCCCACCACTTAAGCCCTCATTCTTGTTTGCAGCTCACATTACCTGCAAAGTCCATCTTATCTTCCCTTCTGCATCTGAACCCAGCCACCAAGCATCACTTTTATCTACACTGTCTCTCAGATCCTTCTATGACCCACTCTGAGCAGGCTTTTGTTCCAAAACAGCCTCTCTCTTTTTCCCCTCAACCCTC
Source organism: Picus viridis (assembly GCA_033816785.1). Classification (NCBI taxonomy): domain Eukaryota; kingdom Metazoa; phylum Chordata; class Aves; order Piciformes; family Picidae; genus Picus; species Picus viridis. The sequence goes on from CM066589.1 coordinate 27,733,613, forward strand.
TGCCAAGCTATGTCCTAGGATACCTTCATGGCAGTTTAAGACTTCTCTCAGTGCTCTACATGCAGCTTTCTTTGTCTCCAGGATATCATCAGGCTGGCCTGGGCTGTAGACTGCTGCCTCCACCACCAGTTGCCAGGCCCCATCCAGCAGACACTGCAGTCTCCTAAGAGCTCTCACTGCCTGGTCCAGCTGCTCTTGAGGGCCTGGACGGACCATCACAAGCACCAGCACATCTGGCAAGCAGGGGAGGAGGGTCCTCACATTCCAGAGGGCATCATCCAGGTAATCCCACTGCATGAGCTCTTTCAGCAGAGTGGGTGACCACAGCATGAAAATCAGATGTGGCTGAACATTGTCTTCATCCTCTTCCTCCTCCTCCTCCTCTTCCATCTTCTTTGTCTGCTGTAGTTTAGCTCTGATGTCAGCTGTGCCACACAGGTCCTGGGCAAAATCCAGCAGCACCGAGGAGTTTTCAGATTGTTATCAAGCACCTCCATCACTGTCACCCGTCCGTTCTGCTTCCCCATCATGTCCACCAGGCTGAACAGCTCCCAGGTGGTTTGGTCCACAAAGAAGCAGGCAGCAGGCTTCTCGGATGCCATCTCTTCCTCCCACACAGCTGCTGACTGCACTGCTGGGGGGAAGGAGGAAAAGGAGTTTGCTATAGCAAAGGCACTTGCACTACCCAGGCCTTGAAACAGGCTATGTCTGCAGCTCTGAGCAGCAAGCACACTGGTTTTGGTGGGATCAAAGGAAAGTGAAAGGAAATGGAAGAGTTTTGACACAAAGAAGTTATAACAGTAAAGGGGATAAGAAAAAGATCATTCTGTATTTTGGGCCAACTTACCTCAAACTCAGGAGCACTTACTACCCCTCCATTAGAATGCTGCCACATGGTAGGAAGAAGAGTCCTACCAACCTGCTTTACAGTCCTATTTCCCAACTACCTTTCCTCCTTCCTCTGGTAGTGCCTAGAACTTGAAATTGTATTCCATATGCTTCTTCTCGGAGTCCTGCATGAAAAACCTGTTGACATTTGTGGAAGACTAAAGCTCTGCTTGACCTGACCCAACATCTCACAAGCTGCCATTTCTCTCAAGCCACGTTAAAAATTGTGGTTTTCCACTGCAAGTGCTCTCCTGCTGTTGGAGAGAACAGTGGCAGCAGGTTTAGTTCTTAAGTTCAATGAAGTAATTCCTATGCCAGACCAGAGTATCCAGGTTCAAACAGCTCTTTGGATCCCCATTCAAAAGTCTTAACTTACCAGTAACTTACTCCAAACACAAGATCTCTTCACCTTGTTCAGGATTAGTTATGAAACACCAGCCAATAGCAGGAGAGGATGCAAGCTCCCAGCTCAGATGGCAGCAAGGCCAGGTAGGCAGAGGGTACCTTCCACAGGGAGAGAGGGACCCACACTGAAACTGGATCCAGCCAACAACTCACCTGCTTCACCCAGGGAGGCTTTCCAGATGACAAAACTGCACAGAATCAGCATCACCAGTCCAGGGTATTGATAGGTCATGTTGGGACTGTGACATCAGCAGCAACCATGCCAACCTGCAGCTGCTTGAAACCTCCCTTGAAACTACCCAGTATTCTTGATGTACTAAGAAACCCTAAGGCTTGCACTTTAAGAATCTTTACCTTTTCACTACCTTGTTGTTCAACAAACTCATGGAACCGACACACTAGTCTGGTGTATGGATCCTCCCCATCCCACATTACACACTGCTCTGATAAGACTGGCCAGGAAACCAGCAAGTATGAACACTGAAGCACTACAGACTCGTGTGATGCAAATGTCTACACAGATTTCAGAGCAGATGCTACAGGTGGTCTCACTCTTGGTGATTCTACCAGAAAAAAATTCAGACATGAGCTAGGACTCACACCTGCTAGGATTTAGCTTTGTCTCAACAGCAGTCATCACTAAGTACGAGAGATACAGGGACAAGGAACTTCTCACTGTTAGGTAGGCAAGAAATTATTTCTCACATTCTATATAAAGCTCGTGTGCACAGTGTATGAGGTTGTAAGCATTTATTGCTTGGCTCTGCAAACCATTCAGATTCCATGTCAGGAGGCACAGGCAGGTTGCTGTAGCAGCTGATTTCAGAACAGTCTGCTCTGCAATGCCTTCATTGCACAGGGTCCAATCCCCATTTCATCATCTAGATTACAGCCACTACTCCACCCCTCTCCCGTGAGCTCTGATATGCTATGGAAAAAGTCCCTCAAAGTAAGTGGAAGAGATGAAAAACCAGAAATGCACAAAAATTAAACAGATTCTCCATTTTATTTCCAATAAAAATTTAGATCCTAGATGGATACAGCATCTGCAAAAGACAAGAACAGACAGAATCATGTTAAAAAGCTTGTCACTGTACAGTACTACTCTAAACACAAATTTTGCAGTTGAAATCTGAATCATCCACCTCTCAAATTACTATAAAAACAACTTCCCCATTTACACAGAAGAGGTGTAAGAATGGAAAAGCTTAACGGCTAGGTCAGTGAGTTGAAGTAGCCCTTTGCAGGTGGAGAATCCCTTGGCAGTCACCCCACCTATCTACTGACAGGAGGAGTCCTTGCAGGTCTAGTTTCAGGATTTAACTATGCTGCTCCTACTGTGCTTTTTCCAAGGCACAGGAGAAACCTTCCAATATTCCTTTTGACCTAAAATGTCAGTCTCACTGAAGCCTTGTGACCATAACATTGGCTGACAAGCAGGTACTGGTGGACAGGTCAGGACAGCGCCACATTTGGGATGTAGGAGGAAGAAAAATAAACCTATCATTAGGGAGGACCTGAAGAAGTGTATAAACATAAACATATGTACAAGACCCAGGAAAATTAAATCAAGACAGCTTTGTAAGGAAGCTGAGGAAGAGCCCTGGAACTTGAAGGGCCTTTCTAAAGAATTTGAGCAAGCACACAAACCTGACAGTGAGATGGACCCCCCAGCACAAGAAGCTAGCTAATAAACCTCTCCTAGCTCCAGAAGAAGCACGTATCAAAAAGAATGTCATATGCACAACAACAAAAACATAGTTCAGGCTTTCCTCCAGATTATGCAGGATTAAAAGGCACTGAAAAAACCCTGCCAATGAACACCTCGTTGCTAAAATAAATCCACTTACCACCCGGATTCTGTGTCCAATGGCCTTGGCAGGAAGGTTGGAGCGGAACTTAGCACGAACCATGCCACTGTTCCCATGGGCGCGGGTGACCTTCCCCCAGATCACTCGTGTCCTGTTGGGCTTGCCACCGGGGGTTACAGTGTTGCTGAGGAAAGAGGAAGAGAGCTGCTGAGCACACCAGACAAACCTCCATACTGGACTGGGTAGGGAGGGAGCAGACGATGCAGTCCCTTTAAGGCACACATTTAGGAAGTTTATTCCACAGCCATCTTTAATGAGAACACCTTTCACTTTTAATTACCCCTGAAATCTGCTAAGCCTGGGATTTTCATTGTACCCTCCTTACCCTACACAAACAGTAAGTATTTGCAGCTTATAATTTCTCTGAAGCTCCACTGGAGAACTGTTAGCAAGTTATAAAGCTTAAAAATTTGGAATACACCCATGCTAATGTAATTAAACTCATCAACATCAACTCCAGAGAAAATGCAACTTCTTATGTAACATTTCTCCAGACACACCAAAGAAGCTCAAGCCACTGGGACAGTCTGCAAAAAAAAACACATTAGAAAACCCATAAGCTGTCTTGGATATGATGATGGTCAAGTTAACAGCTTGATCAATATCAAGCAATTCCAAACTCCTCTATCTGAGTTCCTAACAACTACACTCGAAGAAAGTAGAACAAAGTAACTGCTCCTAAGGCCTCCAGCAGTGCCAGCACAGTGAGGTGACAGTGCTCTGACATGCACACACAGCAGCCAGGAAAGAAAATCTTCCAGGCCTCACAAACTAATTCTGTCTTTGGAATAACTCAATAGCTCACAGTACTCAAAACAAATTCACCTCACTCCAGTTTACTCCATTGACTCACCTTCAGTTTTTGTCTGTCTAAAGCCATCATTTATACCAGCAAGCGATTATTTCACATAACAATATGAATTAAGAACACCTAGGTCACCTAAAGCAAGAATAACCAACAACTTGAAAAATAAAACCCACAGAGGAAACTTGTTTAGAGAGCTTCCCATGGACATTCTACTGTTAAATTGAGACCAATTAACTTTTGCTCCAACAGAAGCTCAATGAACAGACCGCCCACATCCTGGCATTCGCAAAAGCTGAAACAGGAATTGATTAACTTAGTGAATCAACAGAAAGTGACTTACTTTTTAGCTTTGTATACATAGGCACACCTCTTGCCCAAATAGAAGTCTGTCTCCTGACGGGCATAGACACCTTCGATTTTCAGAAGGGCAGTGTGCTCCCGCTGGTTTCGGAGGCCACGTTTGTAGCCAGCAAAAGTGGCCTTGCACCACAGCCTAAAGACATGGAGAACATTCACAAAGTGTCGTTCACTCCAGATAATCAAACGTGAAAACAAACCGTGTGCTGCTCCAGCACCAGCAGAAATTTAGCTGAGGAAAACCCCACTGCTTTCACTTTTACAAACTCCTCCAAATTATTACATTTAATCAACAGAGAGACGTTCAGTAAGAGGGGCAGGAATTATTCATGGGAACTCTGCTTGCTAGATTCTGGTACCACAGGGTTCATACTAAAACCAAACTGCTTCAACATCATGTTTTTGTGTATCTGAACACACTCTGATGAGCAAACATTATTTTTTATTGATACACCACAGAATCTGAGCTTCCTGGGTTGCAGAAGCTGCTCCTGGTGAGGATATGAACTGCTAATTCGAAACCTGTAAGGATTTAGCTGTGGTTCATTGGGACAGCCAGAGACAGTTCCCCACGTACTAGGTAGGTGAAATTACACAAACTCCGTAGTTCTTCATGATGAAAACATGTCTGTACTACACAAGCTAAACAATTGCAAGGCTTATTCTCTACATCATGTGTCCACATCATGAGCATCTCAAACTGTATTTAGCCACTGTCCTATGATATAGCATTAAGCGATCCAGTTCTACCTTACACACACATAATAGAAAATAAACTCTACAGATAAAAACTGTGATTATGACCAAATTCCTATATCCATTAAGAACTCGATGGTATGGTATTTCCCTTACTCAAGAAAGCAGTATATCAAAGCCTTCACCATACACTGAAGGTTCACAAACACTGTGCCAACAAAACCACCGTTAATATCCCACATCCAATAACAGGCTAGGGAAAACATGGCACACTATTAATAGCTGTAAGCAGCTCAAGGCAGAAGCTTCAGAAAAAAAGAGACACAACTGGGCATTTACCAGTGGGCCCAGCAGGATACTGGGCAAGGGAGCTGTCCCAGAAAACGATGCCAGCCACGAGAAAATGGATTATTGCCCATAACTCTAACAGACCACTCAATAGACGCTTCCTTTGCAATATGACTCGTCAAAAGCAGTTAACAGCGAGCCGAGAGCCATCTCGGGGCAAGTCACTCACCTCCCGGTCATGGTGTCCTCCTGAAACCCTGGTCCCAGCAGGCCTAGAAAGGACACAGAAGCCGTAAGCCTACCAGCCCCGCAGCTCCCTCCAGCCAAGCGAGCGGGAGCTGCCCCAAACCCGGTGCTGAGGCCAGAGCATTCTGCCAGCCGGGAGCCACATAAGAGTATGGCCACGAGGACCACCAGCCTCCCCAGGCCGGGCCCCGCCTTATGGAGAAGGCAAGGGGAACCCCGCCGCTCCCCCACTGAACGGGACACTCCAAGCGCCTCACTGGCCCTTCAGCTACGGCTGCAACCCGCGGCCTAGATCATCTGCCGCACATCGGCGCCATCCTGCCTTCTATCCACTCCGCACGGCGCCAGCCGCAACGTCCCAGGAGCCCCGCACCCGCCGACGGTCCCACGGCACGGACAAGTTCATCCCACCCTTCACCCCGCGCTGCCGCTCCCCAGCTCACCCCCACGGCTGCGAACCAAGATGGCGGCGAAAGGGAGAGCAGCCGCGCTGCCTGCCGGGATATGGGTCAGGAAGGACCCGCGGCGGGCGGCGGCAGCACTGCCCGAGTGGGTGAAGCCCATACGCGACCGGCGGGGCGGGCACAGTGTCCCCCAGCACCGTCTTCCCACCTATCTCCCGCGTCCCCTTTTTCCACCGCCTGGCGAGCACAGGTGCAGGCAGCCGACCGGGAAGCCCCGCGAGGCCCCCGGAGCGTGGTGGTTGCCATGGAGACGGCCGCCGCCGCGTCCCGGTGCGGGCTGGGGCCAGCCACCGGCAGCGGGTGGGCAGGTGGATAGGGGGTTGCTCAGGCAGGAACCACTGGGGAGGGGAAGCGTGGCAGATCGGGCGGGGACGCAGCCCGGAGTCGAGAGCAGGCTACGGCGGTGGAACGAGCCGAGGAGCGCTGAGAGATGGCAACGAGGAGGTGAAGGGCAGCGCTCGGTGCTTCGGGGGTGGCCAGAGCTCGGGGGCCGCTTTCCGGGACCTGCCTGTGGGCCTCCTTTCTCCCCTCAAATTACTTCATCCTCTCAACTTTTTATTTTGCTCCCGGTGTTGCCTCGGTGAGAGAAAACATGAATTTCTGTGCTCGGATTCCTGTAATGAAGTTTCACATTCCCGTGTTTTCTTAAATAAGAATAGCAAAAGTATTTGTTTTCTTACTCATTTTCAAAAGTCAGGGTCATTTGCTCCCGATCTATAGAATCACAGAATCATAGAATGCTTTGGGTTGAAAGAGACGTTTAAAGGCATCTTTAAAGGTGTCCAGCTGCCTGCAGTGAGATCTTCAACTGCATCACAGCCCCATTCAACCTGACCTTGAGTCTTCCCAGGGAAGGGCTTCTACTTACTCTCTGTGCAACCTGTACTAGTGTGTCAACACCCTCATCGTTAAGAATGTCTCCCTTTTCTAGTCTAAATTTCTCCTTTTAGTTTTAAACCATCACCCCTGGGTTTCTGTCACTTCCCCACATAGTCAGAAATCCAGGTGCATTTTCAGAGCCCTTTAAGTGATTTAGGAACTTACTCCAGTATGAAATGTGTCCTATCTGTCTGGACGTTCACTGTAACTGTTCCTACGTGTCTTAAGCTGTATTTGAATGTGTGCCCAGACTGCTTTTATGAAAAACTGGAGCTTAGGAGCAAAGTCTACTGTCATCTTGTCACCAGCTGTGCTTGGAGAGCTTGAACCTGGAGTGAGGAAATAGATCCTGACCAGGTCCAAGAGGAGAATTAGATCTATCTGTACTTCACTGGATAGAAACACACAATGCCTCTTAAGCCTGTATAAACAGAGGTTTTTCTCAGAGAGATGAAATTGTAGGAAGTAGGAGCAGGGAAGGGATGGGAATCTGCAAATGATTCTGGTGGCTTCTGCTTTAAGAAGTAGAAAGAAAAGCAATACTCAGTAATCTACCCAGTTAACACTATCAAATGCATGCTAGGAACCTTTGCTAAGAGAAAGGACATAATCCCTCCTTTGAGGAGAATAAACTGTCAGAACACTCTCTTTTCCAGCAGTAGAGATGCCACAGCCAGTAAGTGCTCCTTAAATTTTGTAGTTTCTTATATTTAGTCCCATATGGACCATGAAGCCAAAAGCAGCACCAAATCATTCATTCCTGCTCTTGGTTCTCCCAGGTTCTCATCAATACAGCTCCAGAGAGCAGGAACAGAAACTCTCTTTACAGTCAGGATGAAACCTAAATTATGTCTCTAAGCCAAAATCAAGATTACTTCAGCTTTTTAAGGTCCCTTTCCCTTTCCCTTTCCCTTTCCCTTTCCCTTTCCCTTTCCCTTTCCCTTTCCCTTTCCCTTTCCCTCTCCCTCTCCCTCTCCCTCTCCCTCTCCCTCTCCCTCTCCCTCTCCCTCTCCCTCTCCCTCTCCCTCTCCCTCTCCCTTTCCCTCTTCTCTTTTTTAAATGAGCAACTTGTGTTTTAACATTTGTAGTGGTAGGCAGAGTTTTATAAGACCACAACTATTTTGCTTGCCTAAGAGACACCTCTTTTGGTAAAAACTAAGGTGTTTATGGCCCAGCCACTGCTACTGTGGATATTCAGAATCTCTCTTTGCCAATGATTTGCAAAACAGCTGAAGGAGACATGACCTCAGCTTTGGATTTTCTCACTGGAATTCACTGATATCTCCTTAACTGACTAAAAGGAATGTTGGGGGGAAAAAAATGCTGCCTTTGAAGGCATTTTCATTTATGAGGCATCAGGATGGGAGAAATGTGCATCCAGAACTCTCACACAGCTGAGGGAGTTGCAATCCCCAAAAGAACAGGAAGCCAGAACCTTTGTACAGTTGTTTTAAAAATCATTTCTTGATATGTTTTTCTTTCCCTTTAGATCAGCAGGGAAAGAATGTCAGCTTGAAGTCTTGGGGCAAGCTGAATGCTTCACATACCTTCCCCCCGCCCCCTTATTAATAGGTTTTAATGATGGAGCTCAGCAAAGCAAAGTGATGAAGGTTGGTCTGTGGGCACCTCATTAACACTAAAGTCTGGGGAGAGCAGCTCACTGTTTGTAGTGTTTCTTAATGCCCCAGACAGTGGTTTCCCTTCTCACTTCCAAGTCAACATAAGCTCAGAGCATCCTGGCTTAGCACACTCATTTGCTGAGTGAGTTTATGGTCATAAGAAGAGATATACAGGAGGAGCAAACCAGCAGGCTTCAGAGAAACATTCCAGCTGTGAGCTTTCTCATCACACGTTAGTATCTCGTGTTAATTCCCTCCTGAGGGAAAGCTGCTGATGGGATGGTGGAAAAGGTGTTGCATCCTCCTCTGATTCCAAACAACTGACTTTTCCCTGTGAGAGCTGCAAGTGTTAGTTCTTCTCTTAAGAATGCTGTCATAACTATCTGTCACAGCTATCTCACAGCAAATACTTTTCACTGTATTTTAGCACCAGGACTCCACATGTAATGGATTGTTCTTATGCTATTTAGACTCAAAGCATGGATCACAGAGTTCTCAAAAAGTTAAAACCGAGTAAAATGTTTAAAAACTTTGCATTCTTTATGGCTCATAACACTGAAGTTATGCCACCTCTGAATGCAACCCTCTGCTCCCACCCTCAAAGCAGAAATTCTGGGGAAATCCATGATGCAAAGACTACATGTCTGCTTGTCTTCTATTCCAAATTATTACTCAGTGAATTGAAGAAAAGGGTCTGGGCTGACAGGAGCAATACCCCCCACGCTCATTGACTATACATGTAGCTGTCATGAAAGAGACTGTCTCACACGCTGGTCTGTAGGTTGTTGTAGTTTTATGCACAGGGCAAACCATGTTGTCTTACAAAGGACAGCACATTTCAATAGTGCACTAAACAGCTTACTGCAAGAGACAGGGGCATCAAGAAGCAAATATGTAAAGCCCAAGTTATTTTTGCCTGGTTTACCTATTCTGTAGTAGTAGACATCTAATAAACCTGCACTGAATTGTGGCCCAGGCTTTTCTGACCAAGTGAAGTTAGGGTGAAGTCCCAGCTGTAAATGATTATATTATCTTCAGCGTAAACAGCAAAAAAGGATGAGGACAAATGGTAATACTTGTAACATTGCTTATGAAAGATGACAGATCTCCAGTGATCCAGAGCATAGCTCTAGCTAAACCTCTTTCATTTGCACAGAATATGGCCATGTCTTCTCCCGTTGCTCATGCTAACAGGCATTGTTTGGTGCATTCCCTTGCCATGCTTACCGACTTGACTGTAACATTCTGCAGATCTAGGAAATGTTTATTCAAAGGTTTTACAGCTGGCCCACACCCAGCTGTAGGTGTAGCTGCCAAATGGAGATTTTGTTAGTGGATGCTGGTGCTTCCATTGCCATGACATTCCTCTCAGTCATCTCGGAGTCCACTTCTGCCAGCTGTTACACAAGAAATCTTTGTTTTGTGAGTGTAGGGTTTGGAGGAATTGTCTAATGGCTTGCCAAAGGGGACAGATCACAGAGAATGTTTCCATTTGTTCTGCAGGTGTCCTCTTAAGCATTCTTCGAAATAACCTAATTTCACTTGGATTGATAGTGAATTGCCACCACTCCCCTCTCACAATATTCTGTCTGTAAGCAAGGATGCTTTAAGTGTACATCAGAGCAGTTTCACATTTGAAATGTAATTGAACAACACAATGTTAAAGGTGGCTTGCTTAGTTCTCATTTGACTTACAGCCTCTTAAGTTGCCAGCAGTTCCTGCTGAGGGGATTGGTGTTCCCCTGGTCTCAGTGTTGGGGCCAGTTCTCTTTAGTATCTTTATGAATGATCTGGACAAAGGAGATCAAGTGCACCCTCAGTAAATCTGCACAAGACACCAAGTTAGGCAGGAGTTAAAACTGCTTAAGTGTAAGAAAGCTCTACAAAAGGATCTGGACAGACTGGATTCATAGACCAAGGCAAACAAAGCTAAGTGCCAGGTCCTGCACTTGGGTCACAACAACCCCAGGCAACGCTACAGGCTTGGGGCAGAGTAGCTGGAAAGTTGCCCAGCAGAATAGGACCTGGGCATATTGGTTGACAGCTGGCTGAATATGAGCCAGCAGGGTGCCAAGGTAACAAAGAATGCCAACAGCATCCTGGCCTGTATTAGAAATAAGGGGGCCAGCAAGACTTGGAGAATGTTGATCCCTCTGTACTTGACACTGGTGAGGCCACACCTTAAATCCTGTGTTCAGTTTTGGGCCCCACACTACAAAAAGGATCTTGAGGTAATGGAGCATGTCCAAAGAAGGGCAATGAAGCTGGTGGAGGGTCCAGAGCACAAATTACATGAGGAGCAACTGAAGGAACTAGGTTGTTTAGCCTGGAGAAAAGGAGGTCCAAGTGAGACCTCCTTGCTCTCTACATCTACCTGAAAGGAGTTTGTAGTGAGGTGGGGATTGGTCTCTTCTTCCAAGTAACATGTGATAAGACAAGAGGGAAAGGCCTCAGATTGCACCAGGAGAGGAAAAATTTCTTCACCAAAAGGAGGTGAGGAACATGGTCTGGTGGTAACTTGGCCGTGCTGGGTTAACAATTGGGCTTGATCTTAAAGGTCTCTTCCAACCAAAATGATTCTATCATTCTAAGATTCTATAAGGATGTTAAAGCCACACAGTAGTAATGAGGAATGATTAGAGCACAAAAGTTCACCATCTGAGATTCTATCAGACATGGGGATTTACTTTATTTTTTCCTTCTTACAAGGCACCTTCATTCTGTTGTTTCCCCCAAGATGGTCTGTCATAAAACACTGCACCCTCTTGAACTGAAGGGTGGGTAAGGCCACCTCACCCAGTTTGGTCCTTACATATCCATTCCTTTCTCAGCCTATCTACTCAGATCTGCTGTAGGAGAGACTAGGACCTGCTTTGTTTTGTGAAAGCTAAACATTCCCACTGTGCCTGAGTGCAGACATTGGCAGAGCATGGCTCCTCTTATAAACAGTGCATGAAAGGATATAAACAAAGCTAGGGAAGCATAGGAAAGGCTGCAAATAAGGCTATTTCAGGTCTGCTTTTAGTTTCAACTACTGTTACCAACACCACAGTGTCTTTCTCATTGGCATATTTTGTCTTTGTTCCTTTTAGCAAGAGCACAGAGGCTAAAGAAATGAAAAAATTCACTCATCTGGAAGCTCTGCTCTTTACTGCTGTGCTGGAGAACTGTGTTGATCAGCTCTCAATTCTTGGACACATCATGCCAGTTTCAGATGAGGGCAAGACAGACATCAACAATGTACGTGCCTCCATCCCTCTTCTTTAAGAAATCCCTCTTGGTTTTCTTCTTATTTCAGTTTTAGGTCTTCAAGCAGCACTTTGTAAAAATCAGAGCAGGTATTTTTACTGCCAAGTACTCCATAACCCTTAGGTGAAGAAACACAGCAAATGTGCATGGAGTATGACCAATTTTTATAGTCCTACCTGAGTGTCACTGAGAAACCTTTGTCAAGACTTTGTGTGAAAGACAAAATGAGGCTCCTGGGCTTATAATTTTGAAATCCCAGTGGTTAGATGACAAGCAAAGATTTAGGGCAAAGGAAACAAAACACAGCAAGGTTCTCATACAGACACACAGCTATTTTTAAAATGCAAACCCCAGGATATTTGACAGTGCTCAGACCTAGGGTATTTCTGTTCCTCTCTGAGTCCATGCTGGAGTTCCCTTAGTCCTCACAAACAATTAATTAAGAGACTTCACTTCAAAATATATTAGTAATTACCCATTGTCAGTGACCATTACTAATTAGATGATTTCCAATAGGAATCATAACTAAGAGGGTTTGGGCTGAGATACAAAGGACAGATAAGTTCTAATGCTCAAGCAGAGGTTTGGTGCTGCAGAGGAAAGTCTTGTGGTATTACTGGTAGCTGACAGACACAGGAATCAGGAGGGGAACATCCTGTGGAGTAAATGTTTCTAAGTGCTGTCACCATGGATTTTGTGTGACATAGCAGGTCATTCAGCACCAGGACAAGAGGACACAGTCTCAAACTGCACCAGGGGAAGTTTAGGCTTGAGGTGAGGAGAAAGTTCTTCACTGAGAGAGTTGTTAGCCGTTGGAATGTGCTGCCCAGGAGGTGGTGGAGTCACCGTCCCTGGAGGTGTTCAACAGGGGATTGGACGTGGCACTTGGTGCCATGGTTTAGTAGTCATGAGGTCTTGTGTGATAGGTTGGGCTTGTTGATCTTTGAGGTGTTTTCCAACCTTATTGATTCTATTCTACTCTATGATTTCCATTTTAAACAGGTTTGAAGCTTCTCCCCCCAGCTTTTTTTTTTTTTTTTTCCCTAAAGAGGAACTCAGAAACATTTGAAAAATTTGTGTGACCAGGATGGAAATAAAAAGTGGGATCGGAGCTTTCCAATTTCGTGCTGTTCACTTTAACTTACCGCTTAAGAATGCAGGAGGAAGGTAAATCAACATGTCGTTCGCTAGGTGTTTCTATTTCAGACAAACCTTATTGTCAAAAGGCTCCTCGCCCAGCAGCAGCAGCGGCGTCGGTGTCAGGGCTTGAGCGATGCTTGGACCGTGCAACAGAGGGCACTCCTGCCCTGCGCCCAGCCTCGCCCGCTGCCACAGGAGGCTGCTTTTCACTGAGCTGGGTGGGAAACGTCCTGTGTGCCAGCAGCAAAACCACTCCTCCAGGACAGCAGACGTTGTTCTCCTTCAGACACACTGGCTCAGGCTGCTAGCTCTACTAAAGGTGCACTTAAATTACAGAGAAAACACCTTAAGCTTTTCACTTCAGTCAGAGACGCTCATTTTTACCCAGTCACTTTTTAAACCACAATTTTCTCACAGACTACAAGCCCTGTTAGTGCTCTTGACAGTGCCCAAACAGAAAAGGATAGCATTTAGAAACGAGAAAATGGCTCGGGGCAGCTACTTGCTAACTTCGGTGCTCTGTAATTTGCTGCTCCTCCTGGTGTCTCAGTTTACATTCAGCTGCTGCCATTGTGTTTCTGGAAGACCTGTGTTTGCAAAGCACCCTGGAGCTCAGTCAGACAAACAAATCAATGGCATTTTCAAAGGCTGACATCTAAATTCTAGCTGATGACATTTCTGAGAGAGGATTAAGTGTATTGCTGACCAGCACCTTACTGATTTTCCAGACCAGGGATTCATGTACATAGCTTCACACAGTGCATCCCCCAGAGCAAGGCAGCCTTTCTCTCTGCTGAATTTTGGGCAGAAGACTAGCAGAAAATAAACAGCTATGAGACTACACAGGTGGTAACACATGCAGCTTACAAACTCCTTGCTCTTAGGCAGTGGTTTGGTAATTATTAGGAAGTCCCTGCCACTTACAGAAAATCCAGTTACAGCCTGCTTCAACTTTTCCAGACATTAAAAAACAGCTGTCAGAACATTCATAAAATCTACATGGTATTCAAGCAGTTTGTGTGCCAAAATTAGTTCTTTCACAGAATCATAGAATCAATAAGGTTGGAAGAGACCTCAAAGATCATCAAGTCCAACCTGTCACCACAGACCTCATGACTACTAAACCATGGCACCAAGTGCCACGTCCAATCCCCTCTTGAGCACCTCCAGGGATGGTGACTCCACCACCTCCCTGGGCAGCACATTCCAAAATAAGTCTTTCTGTGAAGAACTTTCTCCTCAGCTCCAGCCTAAACTTCCCCTGGCACAGCTTGAGACTGTGTCCTCTTGTTCTGGTGCTGGTTGCCTGGGAGAAGAGACCAAGACCCCTCCTGGCTACAACCTCCTTTAAGGTAGTTGTAGACAGCAATGAAGTCTCCCCTGAGCCTCTTCTTCTCCAGGCTAAACAACCCCAACTCCCTCAGCCGCTCCTCGTAGGGCTGTGCTCAAGGCCTCTCACCAGCCTTGTTGCCCTTCTCTGGATACCTTCAAGTGTTTCAATGTCCTTCTTAAATTGAGGGACCAGAACTGGACACAGGATTCAAGGTGTGGCCTAACCAGTGCTGAGTGGAGGAGCACAATGACCTCCCTGCTCCTGCTGGCCACACTATTCCTAATGCTGGCCAGGATGCCATTGGCCTTCTTGGCCACCTGGGCACACTGCTGGCTCATGTTCAGGCAGCTGTCAATCAGCACCCCCAGGTCCCTTCTGTTTGGCTGCTCTCCAGCCATTCTGACCCCAGCCTGTAGCTCTGCATGGGGTTGTTGTGGCCAAAGTACAGGCATCACCAGCAACCTGTTGAAACCCTTTCTTCCTCATGAACAATGCAATTTTCTTTGGTTTGTGTACGCTTTGCATGTGGTTCATTGAATGTCAATTTAACTGTACAGAAATGAAGCATGTAGTCACCTAGACTCCTGCACTCAGCAATGAGTCAGGCACTGCCAGAGGCTGATTCATTCCACCCACAGACGTCCAGGATGCTCAGAAAAAAGCAGCCCCTTGCAGCGCCATGCACACCGCCCTCAGCTTGGCAGACCACTAATGGAGCCCCACTTGACAAGGGACTACTTGGGAAGTACCAGTGGCATAAGTCAGATGCTGCCCTGACCACTTGTTTATACTCTACCCCCCCCCTTTTTTTTTTTTTTTTTTTTTTTTTTCCCTTTTTCTTTCCCCCTTCCCCTTCTGCTCTCCCTTTCCCTTTCCCTTTCCCTTTCCCTTTCCCTTTCCCTTTCCCTTTCCCTTTCCCTTTCCCTTTCCCTTTCCTTTTCCCTTTCCCTTTCCCTGCCCCTTCCCTTTTTCCCTTTCTGTTGCAGAGAAGGACGGGATGGTTTCTTCTCTGTGCCTACAGAAACTAGGACAAGAAGCCAGGGGCTCAACTGCAGCTGAGATGAAAAGTCTCTCTCATAGTAAAGACTGTTGTGATGTGCTGGCACTGGCAGGAAGGTGCTTTCTCTGTTGCTGGAGGTCACTGAGAACATGTCAGGAATGACAGTCTGAACTATCATCTCTTGGGGCAGCTGAAGTCACCTTTTGAGGCCTTTTCTAGTCCTGTCACTTCAGGTGTATGTGGTATGCTCTAAATTAAGCAATGTTTCTGCTCTTCTACTCTTTGCAGAATGTAATATACACTATCAACTGCTCTTAGTATAGCTTCATTCTAGTTTATTATTAGGTATTCTTTTTCTCACATAATATTGCAGAGGGTTTATTTCTACTGCCCCGAAATGAAAGCAAGTCTCTTATTCCCTTTTAGGGTGACATCCAGAAAATCATAGAGACCCAGGAGGAGCTGGACACTAACTACCAAGAGTGTATGTCAGCAAGGCAAGGGAGTGGGGAAACAGTTACCTCCATGTCTCAGAAAAGCACTGGACACAAGCAGCATCTGGAGAAAACTGAAGCTCTGAGAAGTACCCATCCTCTTCCCAAGAGGGCCACAAAACACAGGGATCCATCTATAGAGATTTTCAGGAAAATTCAGGCTGACAGGTGAGCACAGATACAACAGCTATGGGGGATGCTCAGAGCTGTAAACTTCTCAGCACATCTCTTGATAGCAAAAATGCAGGTTTCCCACTCTTCCATTACTGGTGTACCTCACTCTTGGCCCAGAGTACCTCTAAAGAGGACAGTGGGCTCTAGCATCCACAGGCCGTTTAGTTCTGCCCTTTGCTTGCCTTTGGGTGTCAAATAGTGACAATAACTCTATTTTAAATGGAGTTGCAAAATTATCAGCCAGTTGAGAGTGGCTGTTTGGGTAGCTAGATCTAGCTAGTGCTGATGTTCTGGTATATGGAGTCAGCTTCCCTAGCAGGTATGTACAAAGCGGGATGTGAGCATTGCCTGTTGAACTCAGTTACTCTGCAGGACAAACAGAGCCTCCATGGGAGCCACAGCCATTCTGCTTTATAGAACAGAATGTCTGGATAAGGACCAAAGAGTTTCTTTCTGGGTTTTGTTGTTGTTATTGTGGTTGCTTGCTTGCTTTGGTTTGGTTTGGTTTGTTTGCTTGTTTTGGGGCTTTTTTGTTTGGTTGGTTTTGGTTTGTTTTGGTTTTAAAATAAATGTTATTCCTGCACCTAAGCAAGTGAGTTGATGTGCAGCGATACAAACAGCCTTTGGTTTAAAAGACAGACTGGGGAGCTGAGCATCCATTATGCATTTTTCTGCATCCTGGCTTCTGTCCTTTAATGTTATTGCATCAAAGGGCTTCAAGAAGATCCTAACACAAACGAGAAAAATGCAGCTAAAATACAGGTACCACATGCAGCATGAAAGTCAATAAACTGGGCAAGCTCAAGTACTTGCTAACATCAGCTTAGGGCTGTCCTGGGATATTTTGACACCTAGATATCCCTTCATAGGCACACTTGTCTGCCTCCTCACTTTGCATCGTCCAAGAGCTACCTAGCCCTCAGCACTACTGCAGGCCAGCGACCTACATGCTGCTGGCAGCAGAGTCTGGCACAGCATGGGTATGTCTGTGCCTTTTTGCTGTTTCCTACAGTACCATTTGGGGCAGCACTTAAAATATAAATCTCAACCAACTCCTCCTAATATGGACTTCTGCAGAGGTACAAGAAGCAGGCACCATGGGAGATGGACTTCTGGGTTTGGTAGACATAAGAACATAAAGAGTATTTTATATTTCCTTACCTTTGCAGCTCTAAACAATACTGGATAAAGGTGCCAGACACTGTAGTACCAGCATCTATAAATTACTGTTGTGTTCCTTTTCTTCTTGGCAGGCAGTATGCAAGTGATGTAATTACAGCCACTATGAAAAAGATGCAGGAATCAGGAACATTTAATAGTCTAACAAAAGCCAATGAGAGAGAGAAGGCAAAAAGAGCAAGTTTCACGACCTTCTCATCAGGTCAGTGTTGTGTTCAGTACTTTCCTGCTTAACTGCTCAAAGCCAAAGTCAATTCCCCTCAGTACCTACTAAAAATTAAAAGAAACCCCACCCACCCCAAGACACAGAAAGGATTTTGCTTTTTAAACTGGATTAATTCTCTCTGCTTTGCAAATTGAACTTCTTTCCCTTTCAGAAATAAATGACTGATGTTCCTGATCCTGAGCTGAGGTAGGAATTGCCTGAGCTTTCACCACAGCAGACACCAGTGTCTGCAAGTGCTGCTCCATATCACTTAAAACATAATTTAATGTAGAAGCTCCTTGATCTTTAACTCCTTGTCCCCAGTGAAAGTCAGAGCAGCAGAGAATCTGTTCAAACCAGGGTCAGCAACATATGGTGTTTGTGATGCCCTGGAGGATCTGCTCTGACCCACATGCTAATATGCTCCCATTTCCCAGCAGCAGCAAGGGCCTAGCACAGATGGTGATGGAAGCTGTCATCTTATTTAAGGCTAATCCACCAGCCACTGCATTACAGATCCTCTTCTGTCCCAAATCTAATAGAGCATGGATTTGTGATAATCTCAGCTCAAATTGGTGATTCCTTAGCTCAAACTTCTGTGCACTAGAGGTTTGGAGTTTTTTTTAAGTATGCAAAGCTCTGGTTCAACCCCCAGCCTGTCAGAGAGAACAGCAGTCACCAGAGGACTATCTGACCCTTTTAAACCTCCTTTGTTCTGCAGAGCAGCTCAGGTGCATAATTTAGGGTAGAGAGCAAAGTCATGATTGGTCATGCTGGGGCAGCCCTGGTGGTGGCTCAGTGGTCTGCCTCCAGTGCAAGTCCTCAGCTTCCCGTGGAATCTCTGTTTTCAGGCATGAAACCCACTCCTTCCACTGTCTAAAATCAAAGGATTTATTGCTTATCCATGGAAGGGACAGAAAGCAGAAATGAAAGCAGCAGCTGCTTGTGGAGTAACCATTCAATACTGGAAAGCAGAAAGGAGCAGACAAATTATGATCATAAAGGACACAACCATTTTTATTGCATTCTATCAGTCATATCTAGCCACTATACTGCCTGTTCTGTTAAACATGGAATGAACTTGAGCTGTCTTTAAGTATAATCCATACTTGCCTGATTTTGGGTCAATGTGCTCATCTAAAAGCAGTCTGCAGTAAGACAGGATCTCCTTATAAGGAGCTTTTGTTTATCACAGTCACCCAGCTAAGGACTCTGAAAATGAGATGCATGTTTGAGTGCAAGGTTGGCAGAGGGTATGATGTCTCAGGTACCACCTCTAGTATTTACTGCTTTGAATCAAGTTCTAAGCATAGATGCCTAGAAAAGCACTCAGAGTGAAAAAAACCCAAACAATAAAATAATAAGACCTAGGACATTACTGCATCTATTTTGTTTTCAACAGGTAAGCAGCTCTGCAGCTTTTGGCCTCCACTCATATCCCTTCATGGGATCTCAGAATCTGGGGAAGTGTTTTTGAAAGGTTTTAAGTCTGATGTGAGAAAAAAAATAATGAATCACATATTCCATACTTATAATGAAGCTTACACAATTTGGCATCATCCTCAAATCCACTTAAAGCTTTCAACAAGAGTGTCTCCTGCTTTTTATCTCATTCTCCCTTTCATTCCCATCCTCTTTTCCCAGTCTGTGCAGCTCTCTGTTGGGATTAATTTACCAAGTCTTTCTCTGCTCCTGAGGTGCAGATGTGCTGCATCACCAAGGCTCAGAGTGAAGAGATGAGTGCCTTTTTTCTGTTGTTGTTATTCAGCCATAGGAAAGGGCTTCTGCTCTGCTGCTGCTCTGAAGAAGCAGGCCAAGATTTTTGTGTCCTCCTTTTAGTTCAGCTGTTAAAAACCTTGGGGAGCGAGCAGGATAAGTGAGGCAGTGCTCAGCTGGGTGCTGCAGTGCATCAGGAGACAGGAACTTCTCCTAGGTAAACAGCTCTTGTCTTTTTTTATAGATTCAAATGATTGTATTTCCCATTTTTCTTCAGGGCAGAGGAAGGAAAGAGGGAGATAAAGTCACTGGAGAAACAGCTGCAGGATGTCAAGAAAGAAACGGAAATAGAACTTCAGGTGAGATCACTTACCCCAAGGCATCATGCTTGGGGGAAGCCAGTGAGCAAGCTCACCTCTGCTGCCCAGGAGCTAGCACTCAGATGAGAGGACATGTGGCACATGTACTGATCCATCATTTTGGAATAGAGAAGCGGAGTAGAGTGATTGGCCATTGGCATGGGCTGCCCAGGGAGGTGGTGGAGTCACCATCACTGGAGGGGTTTAGGAAGAGACTGGATGGGGTGCTTGGTGCCATGGTTTAGTTGATTAGATAGTGTTGGATGATAGGTTGGACTTGATAGTGAAGAATAGTGAAGAATAGTGAAGAGGTGATTTGGAACAGTCATCATGGCTTTGCCAAGGGCAAATCCTGCCTGACAAACCTGGTGGCCTTCTCTGAACAGGTCACAACATTAATAGATGAGGGGCGAGCAACTGATGTCATTTACCTGGACCTGAGCAAAGCCTTCGACACTGTCCCGCACCACCTCCTGGTCTCCAAGCTGGTGACACATGGGTTTGATGGATGGACCACTAGATGGATAAAGAACTGGCTTGATGGCTGCACCCAAAGAGTGGCTGTCAACAGGTCCATGTCCCAGTGGAGGCCAGTGACAAGCAGAGTCCCTCAGGGATCAGTCCTGGGACCAGGCTTGTTCAACATCTTTGTGGGTGCCATGGACAGTGGCAATGAGTGCACCCTCAGCAAGGTTGCTGATGGCACCAAGCTGTGTGGTGCAGCAGACATGCTGGAGGGAAGGGATGCCATCCAGAGGGACCTGGACAGGCTGGAGAGGTGGGCACAAGAGGTGAGACCCCACCTGGAGTACTGCGTCCAGTTCTGGAGCCCCTATTACAGGAGGGATGTGGACGTGCTGGAACGTGTCCAGAAAAGGGCCATGAGGATGATCAGAGGGCTGGAGCACCTCTCCTGTGAGGACAGACTGAAGGAGTTGGGGCTGTTCAGTGTGGAGAAGAGAAGGCTCCGAGGTGACCTCATTGTGGCCTTCCAGGATCTGAAGGGGGCCTACAGGAAGGCTGGGGAGGGACTTCTCAGGATCTCAGGTAGTGATAGGACTAGGGGGAACGGAATGAAGCTGGAGGTGGGGAGATTCAGGCTAGATGTGAGGAGGAAGTTCTTCCCCATGAGAGTGGTGAAGCCCTGGAATGGGTTATCGAGGGAGGTGGTTGAGGCCATATCCCTGGAGGTGTTTAAGCCCAGGCTGGACGAGGCTCTGGCCAGCCTGATCTAGTGTGGGGTGTCCCTGCCCATGGCAGGGGGGGGTTGGAACTAGATGATCCTTGCAGTCCCTTCCAACCCTGACTGATACTATGATACTATGATGATCTCAAAGGTCTCTTCCAACCTGGTTAATTCTATTCTATTCTATTCTATTCTATTCTATTCTATTCTATTCTATTCTATTCTATTCTATTCTATTCTATTCTATTCTATTCTATTCTATTCTATTCAAATGCAGTAGAGGTTTGTATTCTGAATAAGCCTGCTAATGACTTTAAGAGCAGTGTCCAGCAGTTTTCAAATGGGAGCTCAAAATGCTCATAAGAGAGATCATGATCAAACCAGAACAGCCCAAAAACACTGTTAGGAGAGGCAAAACACAGACCTCTGCCACTAGGAGGAGGTTATCTGCAGATAGCAGTATCCAAGGTTCTGTCATAGACTTACTCATGCAGATGTGGCACCTGGCACAAAAGAAAAGTGTGACAATGAGGGAGTGAGACTGGAGGACACCTGCCATAGGGGCATGTCATTTTCCTACATACAATTTTGTCTAGAACAAAATGCCATTAATCAATTTTTCAAGGCTTGTAGGGTATTGGAAAATCCCAACCATGAGAGTCCTACACAAAGCCTGATCAATGTCATTGCACATTTGCTGTCAACCTGATCTTTCTGGAAAGCTTCAGCCCTTCTGTCTGCAGCATGCAAATGGTGTGTGCATGAACAGTGAATCCAGGGCATTCTGGAAATGTCAGACTTGCTACACAAATGCAGATCAATTGGATGGCTAATTGCTGGTCACTTTGGGGCTCACCAGACAGCTCAGACTTGATGCTCATGTGTGCTTTAGAGCAAGAGCACACACAGTTCTGTGCAGAAACATGGAAACATAGCCCAGCCCTGCTGAGGCAGGAAAGAGTATGTGGTAAAGAACAAGCAAGAGGCAGGCATCTTCAGAGCTATACAAGGACTGGATGAAGGAACAAGAATCTGACACTTGGTGCTGAGCATGAGGACAGCAAGGGCATCTGAAGAAAGAACTGGCATCATTGAGTTTTGTCTTTGGACAAAAGTGTGGACAGTAACCAGGCCAAGAATGAAGTTGGCTACAGAGAAGCATTTTTAAGCCACTGACATGCTGGTGAAGCTGAGTTTATAGAACATGAAGGGTTTACCTTGGCAGCCTGGAGGCACGTGCAGTGCAAAGTTTAACAGTCAGTAGAGGATGGTTGCAAGAACACAAATTGGCAGCTATCTGTATCTGACAAAACACCAGAATTCCAGAGGTGATGTTAGATCAGCACAGAAGAAAGCAGGAATGCACAAGAAGGGAAAATTGGTGTAGGTCAGCACTCATCTACAAGCAGAGATCCTGGAAAGGCATAACATGCTCTGGCAGGTGTAGAAAGGTGGAAAGAACACTGGGGAAAAAAACCAAATGTGGACATAACAGAGGGGAGAAAGGAGTCACTGAAGGAAATACAAAGTTAGCAAATTAGGAGACAAGCCAAGAAAGGACAGCTGTGGGAATGAAAAGAGGCCTTGAGCACAAGCACTATGAGGAGAGGCTGAGGGAGCTGGAGTTGTTTAACCTGGAGAAGAGGAGGCTCAGGGGAGACCTCATTGCTCTCTACAACTACCTGAAGGGTGGTTGTAGCCAGGAAGGGGTTGGCCTCTTCTTCCTAGCAACCAGCACCAGAACAAGGGGACACAGTCTCAAGCTGCACCAGGGGAAGTTTAGGCTGGAGGTGAGGAGAAAGTTCTTCACTGAGAGAGTCATTCACCATTGGAATGTGCTGCCCGGGGAGGTGGTGGAGTCACCGTCCCTGGAGGCGTTCAAGAGGGGACTGGATGTGGCACTTGGTGCCATGGTCTAGTCGTGAGGTCTGTGGTGACAGGTTGGACTTGATGATCTTCGCGGTCTCTTCCAACCTTGGTAATACTGTGATACTGTGATACTGTAATAGAAACGCAGGATGAACTTTCCCCCCCCGATTTGAACAGAACACCTAAAGGACACAGAGCTCAGAGCCAGGACTGAAAATGGAAGCTGTATACCTCAATGTATACTTACTTACTGCCACTAGAAATGGTGTGGCCTATTTCCAGACCCCGTGGGACAACCCAAAAGTCCCTTTGACATCTGTGTGGCAGTTAAGGGAAATAAGCTGGATAGTCTGTCAAGCTCAGACACTGTATGTTGCCCATTTGCTTCTGTAACTTGTCCATTCTCAGTCAGATTCTGATGCTCCTGGGGAGCTTATGTTCTCTCACTTCCCAAGCTTGTGATTATGATGAGGTAGTTCTCCTTCTGTGCAGTGCTCCTCGAATCTCTCAGTGTCTGTGCACGCCATATATGTATCTGGTTCTGGTTTAATGCCTTCCTAGGGACCAGTGTATAGGGAGCTGTGATCATCCCGTCTCACACTAGCAGTGTCCTGGCACTCCATGGTTGGGTTGGGTACTTCTCTGTGTCCTGCCCTGAATCTCTTCTACCTCTTGCAGTCCTGAAAGGTGTGCAGCTCCTGTGCTGAAAGGGTGCTCTCCTCTGTGTTCTTTCAGTACCTTCTGCTAATTTAGCTCTTGCTTTTTGCCTCATCAAGTTGGATCTGCTCTGATCTTCGATTTTGTCTTTATATTTCCAGCTTAAAAGTACTTTTCTGGGCTTACTTTTCATTTCAGCTTTGATAACAAATAAAAGACAAGACTGCTTTCAAGTACTGCTTTCCTCCTGTGCCAGAAATAATGATGTCTCACTTTGTCTCCCAAGGGAGAATAATTTCTGTTCACTTCATATGGGATTTTCCCATAGGCAGTTTTACAGACACTTGCATGATCTGTCACCTTGCCAACTAATTAAAAGCAAAAATAGAGCTTGCTCATTTTGGAATACTTTGAACAATAATAATGCACAGACCTGCAGACAAAAGCCTACATGGTTCTCTCCAGTCAAGTGGATGAGAAAACAAAAAGTGAGCAGATGAAATCCTGGAACCAGAAAAACACGGTCTTTGCTTTGTGCACTCTGTGTTTGGATGTTCAGCCTTGCTACCTCTTAATGAGGTGCTAATTAATGCTGTATTAACCTGCTCTGCTCACTTTTCTTTCTGATGGATCACAAATCAAATGCTAAATGTTGTTATTTCGTTTTCTTTCCTCTTGGAAAGCACTGATGTCTCTAAGGGGGCTGAAATGCTCAGTCTGGCTTTGCTCTTAGCCCTCCGTGCAGCAGCATCACTCACAGCTCTAGGCTGGCTGCAGCAGCTCTGCTTGCTGTTGTGCTCTTCATTTTCTAGCTTGTACAAAAAGTACTCACAGTCTCTGGCTTCCTGGACAAATCATAGAATCACTAAGGTTGGAAAAGACCTCAATGATGGCAGTCTGTACAGATTTTAAACCAAGTTAGTGTCATAGAGGTTCATGTAGATCGACCTCAAAGTCCAGGGAATGTAAACGTCAGTAGAACTCCTGCATTGCTATTCACCCAAAGACCTTTTGTGTCCTGTTGGTGTTGTGGTATACTGATGGTATGTATACACATGTGCAGTCATGACAAGATTGTGTACTAACCAATAACATGTGAATGTGTCCAGAGAAGGGCAATGAGGCTGGGGAGAGGTCTCGAGCACAAGCCCTGTGAGGAGAGGCTAAAGGAGCTGGGGTTGTTTAGCCTGGAGGAGGCTCAGACCTACAACTACCTGAAGGGAGGTTGTAGACAGGTGGGGGTTGGTCTTTTCTCCCAGGCAACCAGCACCTGAACAAGAGGACACAGTCTCAAGCTGTGCTAGGGAAAGTTTAGGCTGGAGGTGAGGAGAAAGTTCTTCACAGAAAGAGTTGTTAGCCATTGGAATGTGCTGCCCAGGGAGGTGGTGGAGTCACTATCCCTGGAGGTGTTCAAGAGGGGATCGGCATGGCACTTGAAGCCATGGTTTAGTTAGTCATGAGGTGTTGGGTGATAGGTTGGACTGGATGATTTCTGAGGTCTTTTCCAACCTTACTGATTCTATGATTCTGTAATTCTATGAACACTGCAGGCTACTGACCAGGCAGGAAACCAAGATGCTGCACCATGGTACCAGTGCAAAGAGGTACATGAGACACCCAGCTCCATGGTATCAGTGCACCACTCAGTAGTGTGACCAAAATCTGTCATGTGTCATCCCTCGTCTTCCCCCAGGTCAAATGCTTCAGGAGGTGTTCTGGAGGAATGTGTTAAACCCATACCCACGTTCTGTAGTGCATGTTTCTGTTGGAGAGATACACCAGCCAGGTGCAGCAGACGGCGTGAGGCTTGTGACGGTCCTGAGCGCCTGGGTGACTTCATTCCACTGCTGGCAGAGCCCCAAAGAAAGCAGCTCAGCAGGACCCGGAGCTGGTGCACTAGATCCAAATCTAGCTCCAGAGAGGCAGGACTTTGGACAAGAGTGCTGCTGCAAACAGCTCTGCTCCCTCTGCCAGCAAACTGCTCTCAGGTGGCTCGCTGCTGCGGCTCTTGGGGTTGGAGGTGAGCTAGCAGAGGGCTGCAGAAGCTGTTATGTCGAAGTTCAGTGCCCTTCCAGGCCTGCTGTCCTTTCAGCTGAGACTTTTCTCAGGGGTGTGCCGCATGGGGAGGTTCTGGCAGCTGGGAGAGAGATGCAGGCTACAGCCTTACTGAAGTGTCTGCAGGGCTGCGTGTTGCGGTTTCAGGGGCGGCAAGCCCAGGCTGCAGCAGGTGTGCAGATCTAAGCATATCTTCAGGCTTTGCAAGCTGAGATAGAGCAGCTGCCAGCAGAGAGACTTGAGCTCAGACGTGCTTGGTGTGGAAGCAAGGGAGGCCAGCAGCAGGGCTCTGGGCCCACATGCTGCCTGCTTGCACGTAGCACAGCACCCCTGCCCCTGCCCCTTCCCAGTGCCTGCCAAAGGGTGGGCACGGGGTGTGCTGCTGGTGGGGGTGGGGTGCCTGTGTGTTATCCCACTGCTGGAGGAATTCCTCCAACATGTTTACTCCTCTTTGCTATTTTTGTAACCAGCTGGATTTTAACTGACTGTAAATACTAATGGCTGTGGAAGAGCTGAGAGATCTCAGTGGCACTTGCAAGAGAGATAAATCAAAGTAAATGAAAACACAGGAGAGCTAAGTGCAGTTGCTTTTGCAGCCAAACAGCATCTGTGGGGCAGGCTCCTGTGACACCAGCTGACAGCAACAAACAGGCCTCTGAGCTGCTGTCTGTGAGCTGAGAGATCAGAGAAAATCAGCTTGTTTACCTGCTCACAAAGCAGACTGCCTCCTGACAACTATTTCCTGGCTTTTGGTCTCGCTGTCTGCCAGTTTTGTGATAGTTTTGGACACATGAGACATGATTTTGCATCTTTGGTTTGGCAGATGCCACACTGAAGTCATCCCATAAGAGCAGGCCAGAGGTTTATTGCGTTAACTGTGGAAGTCCTCCATGTCCTGACTGGGACCTTTGCTGTAATAAACCAGAGACATAATTATTCAGCCCTTTTCCCAGTGCCTGTCCCTGAAGTGCAGGGACCAGCACACTCTGGAGCTGGTGCCCACAGCTTCTGGGCATTTACTACCTGCAGCCTAATACCGAATGTGCCCCAGTTCCACAGCACCAGGTCCATCAGCCGGGCTGCTGTAGCTGCCAACATGCCTGCAGCCCACTTTCCCTCTCTAAGGGAATGTGTTTGCTGTAAGGCACCAGTGGGGTTTTGCGTTTCACTTCCTGTCTGCTGAGGATTGTGTAACCAAGCCCCCAGACTCCCCACCTCTAATGGAGATGTTTAACACCACCGCAGACCAAATCCAAACCACAAACATGCCGTGCAACAGAGACCAAGCGGAGCAGATGGGCCCCTGTCCCAGCAGAGGCCTGGGGCACTGGAATCAAAAGCACTTCTTCCTCTGCTTTGCTAGGATGTTACATGGACAAAAGAAAATAAGCTAGTGAAGTGTTCATGCTCTGCCCCACCTCTGAGTACTTTGAAACCGAGGCTGAACCCTTCTTTTCTGATCTGTTTGCAGATTCTTAGCAGATAGCAGTAACAGGCAGCAGCAGGGCTTGGCTTTGCTGAGCCTCAGCACATCACCAACAAATCAGTGCTCTTGATTAGCATTTCCCAAGCCTTTTCTGCCAGCCTCTCACTTGAGACCTGATTCCACCACAGCACAGGAAGGCAACCTCAAAACGAAGCGGTGCGGTCACCTCCCACCTCTACTGACCAGAAACACAACCCCCTCCCCAGGCCCACCGAGACTTCACACCAGGGAAAACAAAGGCCATTACCAGAAACATGAATAGGTCGGGTCTGTGGCTGCCTGCAGTCACTTGCAGTGGTGGCTGTAGAACAATGTCTGAGGCTGGAAATCTTCAACAAAAAAAAGGGACTTGCATGACCTTCAAACCCACAAACCAGCACCAGCCGAGGCCCCTAATCATCCCGAGCCTTATAAATATACTTCACTCTTCCTAACTGTGTCTGACAAGGGCTACAGAGGGAAGGATTTTCCTTTTAACTGTTCCAAACTCTTCTCAGAAGAAACCTTTTCCAAATGAGTCATGCTGCAGAGGCTTTTGAACACAGCACTATTGAGCTGGCTCCTTCCTGTGGCATTTTTCCATGCACAAACAGCTAAGGAATGCGAGGCTGCTTCAGGGACAAGATATGTGGGCTTCAAAACATTTAAATGCCAGCACTTTGGTATTTCATCTTCAGCTGCAAGGTTTGGCTGGGGAATGTCAAACCCATCACAGCATGGCAGGAAAGCAAAGAGAAAGGCTGCAATGGGGCAGCTGGGCGCCGAACCAGAGGCGCTGAGATTGAGCTTGCTTAATTGCACAGGAGACTTTGATGACCTTTTTAACTCTTACTACAGAAGGCTTGAGGTTTTCATTTTACAGGTGGTTCTTCCAAGCTCCAGCCCCAGGTTAATGAACTTTCATCTGTTACTCAAAGAAATGAATTAAAAAGGACTAAACAGAACAACAATCCCAAATCAAGCAGAGAGAGGGGCACGTTGGCTCAGGATTCTTGCCCATGGGGGAGCTTCTAGGGACAGAATTCCTTCAGGAAAGCTCAGCTCCCTTGTGAAACAAGGCATGTGGAGAGGCTGGGAGCTCACTGCCAGCTTTACCTTGGCATTTTTTCCTTGCCCTGAGTGCATGCTTTTATAACAAAGTGAACTTACCTGGTAAGATTTCAAGAAACATATGTATGAGTGAGGCAAGGTTGGATTGTCAGCTGTTCCTCAGGTAGCTGCATGACTAGAAAGAAATTAATCCAAGGGCTAGGGCACACTTTAGGAAATCAAACGTTGGATTCTGTGGGGTCGAGGCACTATCCTCCTCTTACAGATGCTCACTCATTGAGATGGACTAATCCAACAGGCCAGTAAACCAGCCTCAAGCAGTTGAGATGATTTGGCTTTTTTCATGCTTGCAATGAGCATGACTGAATCCATTCCTGGCCCAGACACCAGAAGGTCTGGATTCTTGTCTGACTCTATCACTCCACCCTCTCCAGAGGCAATCACTCCTTGCTGATGGGTTTATTGCCTTCTGTATGGGCTCCAGACAAAACTTCCCTCTGAAGTAGAGGTTGAAATGGAACAGCATTCAGGGAAAGTGTGAGACCTGGTCCCTTCTGAGTTTATCAAGGAATGGAGAGATTAAGAATTGAGCTCACCTCAGCCTCCAGGCTTACTGTTATGCTTGTGTCTCCTCTGCTAGAACCGAGATGATATGATTGCTAACCTCAAAGATGAGCTTCAAGAGATGAAGGCCAAAATGGACAGGGAGAGCAGCTACATGAAGAAAAGCACAGATGTCCAGGTCCACCAGACCCAGAAGAAGTGCAGCAATACAGAGAATGCCCTGGACAAGGAAATTCAGGTAAGCCCTTTCCTATGGCCTTCCCTGGAAGGCTTCTCCAGCTAGCAAGGAAAGAGTCCTCCCTTGCTCCCCAGCTGCCCTTTCTGTTCTCCATCATGGTTACCAGCAAACTGATAGAACTGGATTGGGATCCAGGTTAGAAATCTTCCTCTCTTCCATTGCTTCTCTGTATGGTCCTGCAAACAGCAACAACATGCATGGTATGGCTGCAGGAGACAGTGGCTGGAGGCAGGGACTGCTAAAACTAATACCATTGTCAGAGAGACAGACCAACAATTACTTCCAAAGGCTATAGCTGGGAGACCCTTTAGCAACAGAGGCAGCCAAGCTCCCAGCATGGCCACAGCACACCATGAGGAGAGCACTGTTCATGTGGCCATAAAGCAAACTGGACTGGAAAACTGCTCTGGTTCTGCAAGCATTTTGAGTTTCTTCTGACTGATCAAAGTCTGATCTAGTCCCTTCCTTGTGGATGGCCCAGGGGCAAGCACTTCCTTGGTTCATTTTGTCTGGGAAGGGAGGGAACAGGGAAGGGAGGGAAAAGGGAAGGGAAGGGAGGGAAAAGGAAAGGGAAAGGAGAGGGAAGGGAAGGGAGGGAAAAGGAAAGGGAAAGGAGAGGGAAGGGAAGGGGAAGGGAAGGGGAAGGGGAAGGGAAAGGGGAAGGGAAAGGGGAAGGGAAAGGGGAAGGGAAAGGGGAAGGGAAAGGGGAAGGGAAAGGGGAAGAGAAAGGGGAAGGGGAAGGGGGAAGGGGAAGGGGAAGGGGAAGGGGAAGGGGAAGGGGAAGGGGAAGGGGAAGGGGAAGGGGAAGGGGAAGGGGAAGGGGAAGGGAAGGGGAAGGGGAAGGGAAAGGGGAAGGGAAAGGGGAAGGGAAAGGGGAAGGGAAAGGGGAAGGGAAAGGGGAAGGGAAAGGGGAAGGGAAAGGGGAAGGGAAAGGGGAAGGGGAAGGGGAAGGGGAAGGGGAAGGGGGAAGGGGAAGGGGAAGGGGAAGGGGAAGGGGAAGGGAAGGGGAAGGGAAAGGGGAAGGGGAAGGGAAAGGGGAAGGGAAAGGGGAAGGGAAAGGGGAAGGGAAAGGGGAAGGAAAGGGGAAGGGAAGGGGAAGGGGAAGGGGAAGGGGAAGGGGAAGGGAAGGGGAAGGGGAAGGGGAAGGGGAAGGGAAAGGGAAAGGGAAAGGGAAAGGGAAAGGGAAAGGGAAAGGGAAAGGGAAAGGGAAAGGGAAAGGGAAGGGAAAGGGAAGGGAAAGGGAAGGGAAAGGGAAGGGAAAGGGAAGGGAAAGGGAAGGAAAGGGAAGGGAAAGGGAAGGGAAAGGGAAGGGAAAGGGAAGGAAAGGGAAGGGAAAGGGAAGGGAAGGAAAAGGGAAGGAAAAGGGAAGGGAAGGAAAAGGGAAGGGAAGGAAAAGGGAAGGGAAGGAAAAGGGAAGGAAAGAAAAGGAAGGGAAGGAAAGAAAAGGAAGGGAAGGCAGGCATGAAGAGAGGGAAAGAAGACCTATGTCTGTGGAGACACGGCTCCTACATGCTTACTCCCCAGCTCAGCTTGCAGCAGCATGTGGGCACTAACACTTCCTCTCATGTTCTCTGTCTACATTGATCACAGAAGTTGAAGACCAAAATTGGTGAGGAGATTCGAGTCCACATGGAGATTGAAAATTTCCTCAGGAGACAGCACGAGGTCTGTGTGAGACTCTGCTGATGCTTAAAGCAGCAACTGATAAACAGGTTATCAATGAGTGCCTAGAGAACATCAGTGACTTCTCCATCAAATTTAACAGATTCAGGATTGCTGCTGTTTGAATGAACACTTATCCTCCAGTCTTAATTGACTTAGCTCTCACCACACTTGGGATTTAGAATAGAATAGAACTAACCAGGTTGGAAAAGACCTTTGAGATTTGCCACATTTGGATGCATTTCCTTAAAAATTAGAGTTCATGCAATGATTGACATTGTTTGTTCAGGTGTAACAGATGTTCCTCCTTCAGATAGCTCCATTCAGCTAACTGGGGTTTTGTTTAGCCCTTCCTTGGCAGTGACTCATGGGGAGTGCTACTGCACAAGGTGTGGGCAGCACTTTCACAGACAGGGCACTAAGAAGGAGATGACACAAGCTGCCAGCCCAGTTTGCCTGGGCTGACTCTGAGGAAGAATCAGGATTGGGTAATTGCTAACTTGAAATTATTTACCCATTTTCATCAGCAAACAACCCTGCAAGGCCATGGTACTGTTGATCCAGAGGTTCAGAGCTTTCCTGTCATCAAGGGCCATGGCCATGGCAGAGAATAACACTGGAAAGCATCTCATGAACTGTAGGACTGGAAGAGAACCTCTACTACTGCAGGGTGCCTAACACCACTGCCAGCAGAAAAATTAGTACAAGATAATATTTAAATGTGTGTATATATATGTATATAATTTGAGTGCAAAAATGTGCTCTGCCTTGTGAGCAATGAAACTGTCTCCACTACAGAGAAGGGCAATGAGGCTGGTGAGAGGTCTTGAGCACAAGCCCTACGAGGAGAGGCTGAGGGAGCTGGGGTTGCTTAGCCTGGAGAAGAGGAGGCTCAGGGGAGACCTTCTTGCTCTCTACAACTACCTGAAGGGAGGTTGTAGACAGGTAGGGGTTGGTCTCTTCTCCCAGGCAACCAGCACCAGAACAAGGGGACACAGTATCAAGCTGTGCTGGGGGAGGTTTTGGCTGGAGGTGAGGAGAAAGTTCTTCACAGAAAGAGTTATTTGCCATTGGAATGAGCTGCCCAGGGAGGTGGTGGAGTCACTGTCCCCAGAGGTGTTCAAAAAAGGATTGGACTCTGTGGGCTTTTCCAACCTGATTGACTCTATGATTCTACATCCCAGAGCCTTAGTTTGATCAACACTTCATGGTGAGTGGATGTCCCAAGTACAAGCTGCAGGCTGTTTGGCCTCTACCAGAAGGCAAAGCACCAGCCTTTCTGTACTCACACGGCAGCTGGTGGCTTTGCAGGGGCCCACAGAGAAAAGGATGACTGTGCCCTTCATCTCCCTTGTGTGTCCAGCTGTGATGCCCTAATGAGATTGATGCTTTTCCTCAGATTATTTTTCCATGCAAGCAATCATGGTTGTTGCCATGGAGAAGTTACTCATGAATGGGAGGAAGTCATCTGGGGGACTGTTTCAGCAACACCTGCCCTCCTATTCACAAGTGAGACAAAGCCAAGTTCACAACCTGAAATAGTGTGAAGTGCTGTCCTCTGGGACCTTATTCCTGCTGCATTGAGCTTCATCCAGAAAGCAGGCAGGGAGGCAGGCACAGGATAAAAGATTTCTCTGTGACAAACTCTGGTTTTTAACCTCCTCCCCTCTGTTTACACACAAAGGATGGCTTCTGGTGGTCACTTCACCAGGACTTTTTGACTGTGCTTCTCCATTCTTCATGCACCTCTGAAAATCCAGCCTAGTCTCTCTTCATCCCTAGTCCAGGGCTACACCTTCTGTGGTGAACCCCAGCAAGGGGCCTGCAGGCCACCAGTGACTTATTATCTGTCCTAGGGGTTTGACCCTTTCAAGATGAGGAATGTGGCACTTGTACCACCATCCTGCCAGGCCACATAAAAGGAGCAGATTTCTCCCTTGTTAACGTGGTTTAGTAGTCATGAGGTCTTGGGTGACAGGTTGGACTTGATGATCTTTGAGGTCTCTTCCAACCTTATTGATTCTATTCTATTCTATTCTATTCTATTCTATTCTATTCTATTCTATTCTATTCTATTCTTTGTCTCATGCTGAGCACCACTTTATCCCCATGTAGAAGCTGGAAGAGAAGCTGAAATACTGGATGGACAAGTATGAAAATGACACAGATGCTAAAGATGAAGAGTTGGATGCTTTAAAAGCATCAAAGGCAAACAACTTGGAAATCCTGCAGAGACTTGCTGAGGAGGTAAGACAGCAGCAGCATCTCAGTGCTCAGCCACGCAGAACTGCATCCTGGCTTTCTCCTACCTTCATTCAGACAAAGAGGCAGGACCACAGACAAAAATCAGTGTTGTTGAGGTGTAGAGTATGATCACAGGCACTGGTCCTGGGAAGGCAGGGACCAAGCAGTCATCTTCTATTTCCCACCTGTGACATCAAAGAGTGATGATGATATTTCCCCTACATCTCTTTTCAAATACCAGCAAGTACTCACAGAGCTACTGACAGCCTTTGTGAGGGGCAAAGCCACTGCCCCATCCCCTCAGTATGCCACACCCCCATTTGTCACCTCATTCGGAACAACTCTGCCCCTTCTAACAAGGTGGGAATACAACAGGCTGGAAAAGGCAGCTCCTGCCGTCCCGCAGAGGCATGTTCACAGCTGCAGAGTGCTCTGTCACTCAGGAACTGATTTCAGTTAGAACCACGCTGGTTCCTTGGCTAACCGCCGGCCTCTGCTCACAGCCACGCAGGCACGGTGGAGTCGGCAGCACAGGGCGGAGGGAGGGGTCTTGTAAAAGGGGTGGTTTGTAGCCAGAAGGAGTTGGCTTGTAGCCGTTCCTTACTGACACCGGGTCTGGGACTGACTGTTTCCCCGCTTGTGGGCTCATCTTTCACTCTATACTGTCATCTCAGTGTCCCAAGTGTGTTTGTGCATCATCTGCTGCCTAGCCTGGGGGAGCAGGAGTCCTTCCCACCACCATCTGTTGCCCGAGACGCCATCAGACAGGCATTTTACAGCACAGGATCAGGGGTTAATTACAGCCAGGCTGTGAGAGGTTTCACTTTGGCACCAGCTCTCAGTGCCTTAGGACTGATGGTGGTAATGAGCAACATTTGCCATCTGGATCAGGAAAGATCAAATGGAAAAAGGTAGGGAAGGAAAGTCCATGGTTACACATTCCCTTTGGGCTGCCAGGGAGCATCCTGGTGTACAGGGTTGGGACCTGCATGGTGACCCACTGGTCAAAGCAGCCTTGGTCTGGGGTAGCAGGGCTAAGACCAGGAGGCACCCAGAGGAGAAGACTCCTTGCACTAGGGTCCAGGTGAATCCTTGTCCTGCCAAAGCAAGCTGCTGGGCAGTGAGCCTCAAAGGTTGGCTCTGCAGCTTAGGGGATGTTTTTCATGTGGCTGTTGCCACCCCTGTGCTCTCTTGCAGTGCCAGATGTTTGAGGAAACCATCATCAGTGACCGGGCAGAAAAGGAGGCTAGAAGAAAACAAGCAGAGCGGGATGCCCTGGAGCTGAAGAGCACCTTGAAGGTACTGGAGGGTAAAGCTGAGGTAGTGCTGCTCCATCTGCAGCTGGGAGTCAATAATTCATACCACAGGCTTTGTTCATGCAGAAAGTAGCCCAAGAAAGTTGGCTGGTGTGGGGTGGAATAAGCAAAGGACAGACAAAACTTGTCCCTTTCTACAGGGCAGACACAAAGCCAGCAGCTAGCTGCAGGTTTGAGAAGGGAGCGAGAGGTCTTCTCAAATGGTGTGGGGTTATGCCCATCACACCAGTCCCTCTGCATGGGCAAGACAGGAGGGTCACAAGGCAGTTCACACACTTGTCCCTCTGCCACCAGCAACCTTCAGCTCAGATGTGGTTACCTTCAGCATAGCCAGCACGGGCCCAGCTGCTGCTGCACATGCCAGGGGTTCCTGCTTGCAGCGGGGGTTGCAGAGGGGAGGCTCTGGCCATTGAGCTGTACCAGGGCCCCCAGCATGTGATGTCCCCTGAGACCCCTCTCTCTCTCTCGCTTCCAGCTGCAGGCCTGGTGGAGAGGTACAATGGTTCGCCGGTACCTTGGCCACTACCAGGCCCTCAGGATGCTTCTGGAGAAACGACGACGAGGAGCAGCAGAAAAGGAAAAAGGGCAGCAAGGAAAATCTGGAGCAAAGAAAAAGCCACGATAAAAAAGAAACCAGGCCACAGGCCTGCTCCAGGGCTGTTGCTGGGCAGGGCACGGCAGTCTGTCCGTCTGGCAGGACAAAATAAACCATGCAGCAGAGCTCAGGCTGTTCTGGGGAGCGCAGCTCATGGCAAGCACAGTTAGGCTGAAGCTGCAATTATTCCTAAGGTCTTGAAGCTGCCCTTGCACAGCAGAGACAGGGTTCCTCCAGCAGAAAGGGGAACTGCATCAAAGCAGTGAGAAACACACCAAGCCCTGGAATGCTTTGTGGAAACATGAGCACTAGCAGGAGGTCATCTTGCTAACGGCCCAGTAACTCACCTGCATGGAACACCAGGATCCTCCTCTGCAGACCCCAGGTCTGGCCATGGCTGGGGTGCTGGTCTTCGCTGTGGCACTACGGCAGCATTCTTCCCGCTGCCAGCGTTAGGGTAGAACAGCTGCCAGCCTGCAGTGTAGGCACGAAGGTGGTGAGAGCTCCTGGTTCCCATTTCTGCAGCCCTGCAAAATGTCAGTGCAGAGGCAGAAGAGGGAAGCAACAATGCAGGCAGCCAGCTGTGCTGCCAGCAGGAGCTGGTCTGTCACAGCTGTACTCACCACCCTGGCCCTGCCTCTGCTTAGTGAGATGAGGCAGCAGGCAGGGAGTGAAGGTGCCGGGGGCAAGTGTTCTGCCTCTCTAACCGAGGGGAGCCCTCTCTGTGACTGTCAGACACATGCAGGTCTGTGCACAAAACAGAATTAGCCCTGCTGGTGAGCTGGCTGCTCTCTGACACTCCCATGCGGGAGAGCAAGCTCAAGTCCTACGAGGTCTGCCGTGCTCTTTGTGAGCAGCCCGAGCTGGCCCCATCCAAACCTCCTGTCCAAGCTGAGCTGTGCCAAAAGCTCTGCAGTCAAAGTGAGATGACAGAAATCATCAAGCAGAGAGCCTCTGGCTCAGAACTCTCCCTGAGTGGGAGAAGAAGGGCTGGTGCCTGACTATCAGGCAGAACCAAGTGTCAAGGGAGCACTTAAATTCCAGACACTCGAGACAGACCTGCGTCAGAAGCCTTGGTGTTACCCCTGGAGCACTGCCACCAACTTTAAACCAGAGCACATTCCAGCCCTGGTACCAGGGCTGTGAACTCGCTCACTTGCTTTCCGTGGTCCCCAGGGTGGTGAGGACAGGGATCACTCCAGCACTATGCTGGCAGGAGTCAAGCCAGGACTGTGGTTACCTCTCATGCCTGTTCCACAGCTTCATGTTGCAGGAGGCATCTCGGAGCAACCCATGGGAGTTATGTTCCTAATTTTAACACTGCTGACTTAGGACTAGGATTTTCCATACGTGGTAGGTGTTGACAGGTGACACATTCAGGTGGAGGGAATGAGATTTGATCATAAACTCTCCAGAGGAGAAGAGAAAGCAGGACGGGACAGGAAGGCAGTAGATTTCTGCTGTTTAGGTCAACCAACCAAACAACTGAAATCTGAAACCTGCTATTGGCCTGGGCTCTGCTTGATTTTCAGCAGAGAACAAAACCCCCCAAAATCCTCCATAACTGTGAAAAAATCCTCCACATGCAGGGACTCTGCCAAGGCCAGGCTTCCCTTCAAGCCCTCAGTCCTGATGCCAGAGTAACAGCATTTGGTTTTTTTGGTACATTGAGCCCCTGGAGCTGCAATGAACAAGCCCACAGGAAGTTAAGACACTGCCCTGGATTGTGAAATAAATCAAAACTTCCATTCTGGTGAACTGCTATATCACAGAAAAAAACCAAAGCCATAAATTGCATGGGGACAGCAGCATGCTGCCAAGAGGGGGAAGCTCTGTGCCTGTGTGCCTAGAGGAAAGGCTGCTTTTTCTTTCAAAAATGATGTAATAAAACCCAAAGAGGCAATGGGAGAACCAAGTTTGCTAGTCCAGTAAGGTGGAGAGTGCCAGCACAAGCGGGCGGTAGCGTGATGTGGGCACATGTTCTTAGCCCAACCAAATCCCCATGAATTTATGCCTCCCCTGCAAGAGCAGCAGCCCCCTGACTGGGAACCACGGTCATGCTGCTGTCCACCCGTTCCTCCAGCTCCTCTTGGCCTCCTCTGCCTGCCAGCCCACCCCAGAGAAGCCTTCCTTGTGATCAGAAACCGCAGTGGACTTCTGGTTCTTGGCTGCAGAGCTGCCAAGTAAACGGGCTAAGCACATCCAGGATGGGAGCAGAGAGCAGTGACCCAAACCCCAGCACTTCTGAGAGCCTTTGCCAAGGTTGGCACTGCTCATTTTTTTTCCAGCTAGAGAGATATGGGATCAAAGTGCACATCTGTGATATATTCTACAGGGAAGACCAGAAATCAGAAGAGCTCTTTGGAGAAACTGTTCTGCAGGAAAGTATGTGGAGAAGAAAGGCTGGACACTGAGAAGCTGGTTAGGAGGAGGCATTATTCAGAGTGGGAGAAAAGAACACCAGCGAAGAGCTGGGCAGCAGCCAGGAAGGCAGGAATGGAGTTGTCCTAAGTGAGTGATGGAGTCACCAGGAGGTCAAAAAAGGACGCTGAAGCAGCTTGGTAAACAGACAACAGCACCACAGGGGTATGCAGTGAGTCCCAAGCAGGGAGGGGTTGTGAATCTCTGGCAATTTTTGTGTTTAAATAGTAAAACTTGCTATGAGGGAAGGAAAGAGGAGTCACTGTTTTGGCCGGGAAGAACAAACCTTTTAAACGCTGTGGGGGCAAGGAGCAGGGGTGCAAATTTCACAGATTAAACCCAAAGTAGGATAAAACCAAGCAAAAGATGAGAAGGGCAAGGGGCATCAGCACTGGCAGCAGCAAACTGCGCAGACCCAGAGTGTCCATCTGACTGTCAGAGAAGGCTGGACAGATGGGCAGAGTCCAATGACGTGAGATTGAACACATCCAAGTGCCGGGTTCTGCACACTGGCCACAGCAACCCCAGGCAGTGCTACAGGCTGGGGTCAGAGTGGCTGGAGAGTAGCCAGTTAGAGAGGGACCTGGGGGTACTGGTTAATTGTAGGCTGAACATGAGCCTGCAGTGTGCCCAGGCAGCCAAGAAGGCCAATGGCATCCTGGCCTGCATCAGGAACAGTGTGGCCAGCAGGAGCAGGGAGGTCATTGTGCCCCTGTACTCTGCTTTGGTTAGGCCACACCTTGAGTCCTGTGTCCAGTTGTGGGCCCCTCAGTTTAGGAAGGATGTTGTCTTGCTGGAACGTGTCCAGAGGAGGGCAACAAAGCTGGTGAGGGGTTTGGAACACAAGCCCTAGAAGGAGAGGCTGAGGGAGCTGGGGTTGCTTAGCCTGGAGAAGAGGAGACTGAGGGGTGACCTTCTTGCTCTCTACAACTACCTGAAGGGAGGTTGTAGCCAGGCAGAGGTTGGCCTCTTCTCCCAGGCAGCCAGCACCAGAACAAGAGGACACAGTCTCAGGCTGCGCCAGGGCAGGTTTAGGCTGGATGTTAGGAAGAAGTTCTATACAGAGAGAGTGATTCCCCATTGGAATGGGCTGCCCGGGGAGGTGGTGGAGTCACCTTCATTGGAGGTGTTCAGGAGGAGACTTGATGGGGTGCTTGGCTGCATGGTTTAGTTGTTGGGTGGGTTGGATTGGTGGGTGGGTTGGATTGGTTGATGGGTTGGACGCGATGATCTTGAAGGTCTCTTCAAACCTGGTGTATTGTATTGTATAAGGAATACACTCTGAGAGGGTGGGGAGGGAGGAGCAAAAGGGTTCTGTAAAAACCTGCTGCTTCTCA
This sequence comes from Picus viridis, assembly GCA_033816785.1. Lineage (NCBI taxonomy): Eukaryota > Metazoa > Chordata > Aves > Piciformes > Picidae > Picus > Picus viridis. The sequence continues at coordinate 27,771,663 of CM066589.1, forward strand.
GTGTCTGGGGGAGGGGAAGGTTACAAATGTCCCCAAGAAGAAGCTCCTGAGGTAGCTGCAGAATGTGTGTCCAGTTGCTGGAATTCTTCTATCCTGGGGGACTATGAAAACGAGAGAAACAAAGCAGGTCCACGAAGGGGCAGCCGTGGCGACGGGGAAGGGGAATACACACCCGAGGCAGAGGGTCCCCCGGCGCCACACGGAAGCGGCAGGACACAAAGGCCGAGAGTCGCGTTCAGGTTTCAAACTTTATTTCAAATTACCCATGGTTTCCTTTGATGTCATCACCGTGCTAGAAGTTCACACTACTGGCAGAAGGCAGGCAATTTAAAATAAAGTCTACAATACTCAGACACATTATGTCACAGACTCAGCAATGCTGGAATGTATTTACAGGTACAGCACAGGATGAAGCTTTAAACCCCTCTTCTCCTCTATTAATTACACGTTTACACTGTTCTCAGAAATAACAAAATTAGATTGCTTTGTAAAACATCACAATATCTACACAAAAGGGTTTTTTTTTCAGATGTCCAAATTCACCTTAGAAATCCTCTGTTTCTAAAACATTGCTTTCAAAGAACCATTTAATAGTCAATAAAAGGGGGAAAATGCCGCCCGCCATCGTGTCACTACCCAGAACAACAGAGGGCTTTGGGCGCTGTAAAAACCTGTCTGATTTCTTTGAAGCAGGGCTTTTAGGAAAGCCTCCTCCTTCAGAAGGGGAAGGCCCAAACCCCAGCTGTTTTGCCCCAGCCACCACAATGCCACCAGAGACTGCTAAGTGCCCAAGCTGCTCAACCTGGAGTGTGTAACCTCACTGAGCCTCAAACCCTGCTCAGTGCTCAGCGTGGTTTGAAGGAAATGGAGTTGGTGTATAAACAGCAGCAAGCACAAAACACTCAGATGGATTCCTCCCACGTCCTCCAACACAAATTCCCCAGAAAGACAATTGTCTCTTCAACACATAAAATAGACTTTTATACATGTTTTCTTTAAAATACTCTTTTCATGGGATACAACAAAAATTGCACATAAATACACCCCAACATCCCGACCCGGTTTGCAAACCAGAACTGAAGTTGTTCTTGCTATAATACATTAAATAAGCCATGTGATGAAACTCCAGGTTTGGAATTCTGTCCTAAACATCTGGTTAAGATTTAATGTTTGCCAGCATGGAAACACAAGATTATAGAAGTGAGACTAACACAACCACATACACTGAAACTGCCAGAGCGAGCTGCTGTTAGAACAGAGTGACAGTGGGGACAGGCCATCTGCCCAGCCATGCACCCACTGCTCCTCACGGGAGCAGCTGTGTGGACCAGGCACCATCTCTTGCAGTTCTGGCTCAACTACCCACCCTGTTAATCCCTAAAAACCAATACTAATGAAATGTCAAACTTTCACCAACCTGAATACTGTTAAGGTTTGTTTCCCCCAAGTGCTGGAAGCTGGACTGGAGGAACCCCCCTGCCCCCAGTTCCATGAAGGGAATGGCTTGCTTAAAATGGGAATATTAAAACACTCCACAAAGGGTGTGCTATTGAAAAGTTACCATGCTCCTGTAACAATGCATGTGAACTCATCTTGGAAAGAACATGAAGTCAGGGCCCCTCTCTTTCAAATTGTGTGTGGAGACAAACACACAACAAACCCTCGTGGTCTGCACTGTTGGCTGTGAGTGGCAGAACCTTCCACTCAGCAAACTACAGTGGAGCCTTCAGACACTTCTATTACCAGCACTCCTCGCAAGTAAAATGGAGCGGAACTCAAGACCCACTTCAGGAGGAAAGTACATCTGTATGGAGCTGCTCTCTTCCTGTGTCCATTGCAAGTCATTGGTATTTTAATTCCTTGCAGGGCTCAGGGCAATGCAGTCACCCTGTGTATAAAGGTTTGTTTCTCAGCTGGGCAGTTTTAAATGCCCTTCAGGTGCTCATCTCCACTTGCAATGGGACCAGCCAATGCCAGTAAGAAGCAACTGGAATAATTATGTGAGAGAAGGGATTCAACAGTCACCCCAAGGGACCTTGAAAGAAATACATGAAGCAAAACAAAACTGCAAATCAGAAGGGGAAAAGTCCAGCTAAGACCAGCCCCTGCCAGTGTTCCCATGGCAGGCTTACTCCTGCAGGAAGGACTTTCAGCTAGCCTGTTCTCATACCTTCTTCCTTTGCCCCCTCTTGCAGTATTCTGCCTCAAATATGGCCCCAGATGGAGTACCTCTGATGCCCACAGCTGGTCTCAGCCCCCGTGCACCATGTATTAGTAGCATTAACACTCTAGGATGCTTTCAATTGGCCAAAACCTAACAAAGGAAATGCATGGGTGGAGAACTGCAGTTTGAAAGGTCCTTTTTTTTTGGGGGGGGGGGGGATGGGGTGGGAAACAAAAGAAAAAAAGAAAGTAATACTGTAACTGAGCTGGCAGTGACCTTGGCCTCATCACTACACCAGAGCACACAGAGCAAGACTTTGATTTGCTGGTCAGCTTTCCAGCAAAACTTGTTGGCTGCCTCTCCCATTCCTGTACATTGAACTCCCATCTTCATGTTAAGGAAAGAGGAAGGAAGCACTGGTAGTTCTGTAACACCAGTGCATCACTACAGAAAACCCAATGATAAAAGGCTTGATTTATTAAAGCCTTGTTAAACAACAAATGGAAGCTCCCTTTTTGCATCAGCTAGCTGCTTTGGCAACGTGCAGCCCACCCGTGGGAATTCAGTGACTGTGCTTTTGAAACGCTCCATGTCCCGGTGACTGGGATGCTCAGTGCTGGCAGGGCCTGTGTGGGATGCTTCAGCCCCTAAGAAACACATTGTTTGGTAAGGGGTTTCTAATGATCAGCATGGCAGGCTGCAATCCCTCACAGTGCACTGAGGACGCGCACATCGCTCTTGACGTCGGGTCACCCTTTGACAAAGCTGCTGAGGAACCAAACACATTCCCAGCGTGACCAGGTGGGGAGGTGACCAGAACGATGCAGGAGATTTCCCTCCACTTGTGTTGGAAAAAATTTCAGATTAAGGCAGGTTAAAACCCAAACAGAAAGTGAACCTAGCAAGAATGCTAATGTGAGTGACAGGATTTCAGCAGTGCTGGTTTAGTATCTTCAATTAAGAATTTTTAAATTGGTATTGTTTTTTTTTTTTGGGGGGGGGGAAGGTGGAGGTTTTTTTTTTGGGGGGGGGGGAAGGTGGAGTATTTTTTCCCTTGGGGAAAAAGGAGGAAGGGGAAAAAAAAAAAGAGTCAGGGATTTTCTCCTTCAAATTTTCTGTAATGGGGACATGCCAACACCAGTTACAGCTGCACGAAGTTCAACTCCTGTTATCAAACTCTGCAGGTTAAGATTGCCAGCAGGTAACAGAAATAGTTGTTCTCTGGAGGCAAAGAAATTTCCTTTCTTTGAGCCCTGCTGGGAAGGAAAGAAATTTCATTCCCCACATGCCCACTGCAGCCACAGCCTTTTTTTTTTTTTTTTTTTTTTTTTTTTTTTAAAACAAATTAATTCCCCCAGGAATTGCTTTCCAAACTCTACACCCATGTCTTCAGTCTGCAAGGTCAGTTTCTACAGCTGGCTCCAACAGCCACTGGAATTCCCTGCCCTCTTCCCAATTAACTCTCTATATTTTAATTATTTTTTTTTTTGTTTTAAATAAGGGAAAAAAAAAAAAATATTGGTAATAAAAATGTTATTGGAAACTGTTGTGATCTCCAAAAAAAATGGAGAAATGAAGTAAAACATTCCTGTCAGGAATCACGGGAACTCATTTCCTTAGAACAGAGCTCTGTGTGTTTGGATGCACTGCATGGGCAGTTAAGTCTTCAGGTCCTTCTGCTTAGCCAAGGTAAACCAAAAGATCTTGGAGGTCTTTACACAGCAGACAAGTGGTGAAGTTGCTGCTGCTTTGGGGGTGCCAGCTCCAGGAGCGCCTGGACAGTCACAGCTACCTGTGTCAAACCCTTCTCTTCTAAAATATGTAGAGGCAAACATAATTGCTCCTGAATGGGGAACAAAACAAAGACAAAAACAAAATGGATGAAAAACACTCAACTGGAAACAAAACGAAACAAAAAAAAACTTAAGCAAAAGGTGACTGAAATATGAAATGTTATGGACAGCCAGCACTCACACAGGTATGAAATGAAACTCCTGCTTGTGACTAAAGAACCATGAACATGACTGCTCAAAGGAGGAGGCCTTGGGGCAATCCTCCTGCTTCTTTGTTAGAAAGTCGCACGAGAGTTTGAGAAAGGGTTGTGGGAGAAGTGGGGAAGAGCCAGTTGTCCTCTGCCCACGCTGAAATGGCAGCAGCGTGTGAAACCACGAGCAGATGAACTTAGGGAAGGGGAAAGCTTTGCTTCCATACGATGAAGCTGCTACAACACTGAGAAGGAGAGGAACCAAGGCTTCCTTTCCCAAACACAGCTGCCCTTTTGAGGAGTCCTCATGCAGCAAGCCTGCTTCACTAGCTAATGAGGCAAGACCTGCTTTAAAGCCAAGAATGCAATACTAGTGTGTGCTGTGGAAACTGTGTAACAAGCCTAAGAGAAAACACCGGGCTTAGAAGCAATTCTCATCTCAGGAGACACGCTGCCCACCTGAAGTCCTTCTGTCTGTGCATATGTGTTGGTACCTATTAATTACAAAAAGTCCTTGGAAGGCACAATAAAGCAGAAAGCTGTTTTATGGAAGAAAAAGGGAAAAAAACCCAACCCAAGTCTTACTTCTATGTATGGCTGAAATAACCCGGATCAGACATGTAGGAAATGCCATTTCTGCTGTCCAAGGCAATGAGAAATCCACAGTGTGTTTGTAGGCAAGTGAACATCCTGTGTGATGTGTGAGTCTCTGCTGCCTCTTTACCTTCCAGAAGCAGCCCTGCTCAGCAGGCTACCTCAGAGCCAGTCTAAGGAGTAAGAGTAACACGCAAAATGCAAAAAGAGGTTTCAAAGTGTTTATTAATAATTGTGCTATTCTCAGACTAAGATGGATTTAAAGCCTCATCCTACGTAAGTCCTTGGCACATCCTGGCCATCCTCACTCCACATTAGTCAGGATACATGTCCAACAGTTCCCTGGGTCTGTACAAAAGAACCCAAGTCTGTCCCTCCTAAAGAACTACATGTTTTTCACATGTTATTTCCACAGCAACCTGTATTTCTCCACTCTTTGAACCTTTACTGATTGCTGATGTTAAAGAACTCCATCAGCACAAACAGTGGCAGCCAATGCTCCTCCCGCAAAGCTCAGGGCGGGAGAAAACAAATGAACCCAGACTGAAAAATTCTCACAGCAAGCCACCTGATCAGGCTGAGCTACACATTATTCTTCCAGCAAGTTTGTTCCTTTGAAAGAAGTGTGCTTTTGGAGAAAACCCTTGTAAACTGGAGCAAATATGCCTTATCTGTATGCATACATAAGAAAAAAGATAAGGGGCAAAGCTTTGGAATGACTCCGTACCACAGTCATGACAAACAACACTGAAAAACCGGAAGGCACTGTTAGTGTAAAACCCCTTGCAGCTTTTATCACAGTGTTCATTAGAAGAGATTAAGAAACATAGGAACTGAGTTCATTTTAGTCCATACCAGTAAGCAGTGCAAAAAAAAAACAAAAACAAAGCTTCTTTTACAATAAAGCCACCTGCCCTAGTCAAAGGTCCCCTCTTTCCTTGATCATGCTTTTGTGATCTAGAAAGAGAGCATTAACTGCTCTACTTGCTCCCTTGTTACTCACTCTCAGTTACAAGAACTCGTGAGATCCATGTACACGTAACACGTTTTTACTGGTAGTGACCACATTCACAACTAAACTCCTGTGTGTCTTAAACTGTGCTTCAGAGTTGTGGCCAGGTTAAGGCTGGAATGCTAACACCACCCCAGCCTGGCTCCCAAGCCATGTACTGTATTTTCAGATACAACACAAAGATACTGAAAACACATTTGGAACAGATGTTTAACACTTACCTGTCACCGGTCTCTGAGCAGAGTTCCTGAACTGATCTACACTCTGAGGAGACATGGTCTTTTGCACATCTTATGGGGAGTGTCCTGAAGTTCAGAGGTGTCCCTGAGACATTAAAGCATTAAAGCACCAGGATGCTTTTCCTGGGGAGGGAAAAGCTTTGAAGCTTATGGAAGACTACCTGAGTTTTGTAAAACAGTGAAGAGTGATCATGCAGCCAGGACTTAGGCTCTGAAATTCTTTAGCACCTGACAGTATCCTTAAGATATTTTTTCTTCCGTGCAGAAAACTTCTTTCAAAGCTGTTGAAGGGCTCAATTTCTCAGCAAGTTTCCTGCTTTATCTGTTACGAAGCTCAAGTAGCTCAGGATTCACTGACAGTGATTTTAAAAAGCCTGACTCAAAGTAATACACCAGAGTCTACAAACAGGAGAAATCAAATACTCTCAGAAGCAGGACAAGGGACTGAGGGTAAGAAGATAAATATCAGTTATGAAGTCCTGTAGACAAAACTTACCAGACCATGTCTCCTAAGACTGTGAGATCTCTTCAAGAACACTGACAATGAAAAAAAAAACCCCACTTTGCATTCTTTAACATTTTTCATCAGATAATCCTTAAGCTTTTTACCAATGTGGGTGCAATTCCCACTGTACAGAAGAGGAAACTGAGGCACAACCTGACAAGGCAGTTTTCCCAGTACTGTATTCATGCACCTGTGTGTCCTAATCCCAGTCCCTTGCTCTAGCCCACACTCAGCACTTCCTCCCTTATAGAAGCATGATAGCTGCTACATATGACACAGCAAATACAAATGTGAATCATGTCACAGACGGTCGTGTGGCTGCACCCATGTGTTTACTCATCGTACTTGTCACCTCTGTTCCATCAGTGGGAAAGAAATCACTTCATACACACAGTCTTGTAAAACCCAAACTCCTTTCCCAAGCACCAGAGTGATGGAGGGAGGAAGTGGCACCCACTATCCTTCCGCTAGAGAAAAAAGACCCAGCGATAGAACATACAGAGCGTTAGCATTAGAGTACAGTAAAACACCACAAAGCCCCAGAGCTGAATGGAAAGGGAGACAAGACTGGATTCTTCTGAATCTGTCCCCAGGGAAAGAAGAGTCTCAACTGTTCTTTTAACGCTGAGGTTTAGCTGAAGAATGTCAGAAGGGGAACAAAGATTGTCCTGTCCAGAATGTGTGAGCAGGAAGGGAAAACAGACAGAAAAAAAAAGGTCAGTCAGTTAGCCATAGCAACATCCATGAAGCAGTCAGTCATCAGACATCTCAGATAAAACCTACATGTTCCAGAAGCGTTCTCTCAACAGCTGGTTAATTCTCACAGAGGAATCTGCAAGACTCCCATTGCACAAAACTCACTTAATGCAAATATTTAGTGTTCAGTGAGGTGCCTGCCACCTGTACAGCTTAAACACATAGCAGTCTTTGTTGTGAAAAACACAGCAGTTTACACATGCCTTAGTGAAAAACACTTCTCTCCAGGGGAAATGAAGAAGCTAGAGGTTTCTGAGATGCTGCTGGCACTGACTACTCACCAAAGCTAAGTCTGCACATACATCTTAGTTAAGGAAAACAGTAGACAAGGGATTATTTATGTGTAACCGATGCTTGAATGCAGTATCCTGCAGAAATATCTATTACTAATTCCGAGTTTAAATGTTCTGTAAGTACTCCCACTGTGCATATTTTCCCTCCCTTTCACACGGGTAACTGCTGTAAATCAGTGAAATCTAGATGCACATATCAGTCTGTCCAACTGTTGGGTGCTTTTGATCCAAGGGCTGTAACTAGCCAAGTCCTACAGAAATAGCTGTTCCATTGTGGTGCCTGTAACTGGCATTGTCTAAAAGCAGCCTTCCTCTTAGCAGGTATGTCTACATAGATCCATACTTTCAGAAAGCCTTTTATTTCTGTAATTAGAATTGAAATGAAAAGAAATCTCTGCAAGCACCTTTTCAAGAAAAATATACTAGGCTGCCATGCCATTCTTGCCTGCAGGTATCTTACGCTCACATTTCAGTAGGTATGTAATGGAGACATGTGAGAACAACTTTGGAGGTCAGGCGGGGTTATTCCACTAAGTTTTCCCAGAGCCACTCTCCTTGTGGCTCTTCCACATTAAAGTAAGAAATATGAGAAAACCAGGAGGGTCCTGGGCAGTAGGTGTAGTAAATGTAGCAGAGTGGGGCTACAAGGGACTTAAATATTGAGTGGCTTTTTTGTTTGGATGCTTTTAAACGTGGATCCTTTCAATGATCTGGACCTGTACTGCACTCCCATAACAATCACATCTTCATATTTGAGGGAGCTATAAATAGGAAAGCTGGGATGGAACTGAACAATTTTGCCCCAGCCAAAATTATACTGTGCAGTTCTACTGAGGGTTAAAGTCTGAAAAAACAAAGCAATGCAGGATCTCAAGCATTAATGACTTACAACTCCCTACCACCTCCCAACACAATTCACTGCTGAGTCACATAAAACTGGCAGGCAGCTCAACAGTTCTGCTACCCTAAAATCCCAGTGGTTCAAATGCCTGCAAGTGAAGTTACCTAAACCACCAAAAATATAACTGCATGACTGAGTCAGGAACATTGCTTTTAGAGATAGCTGGGAAAGGAGTCACCAGGTCTACCTTTCCCTTTCACAACACAAAAGAAAGAAAACAGCACCTACAGCAGAAACACTGATGCTTAGCAGTGTGAGAAACCAAATCAATTAATGCACTAGAGGAAAAATTAAGAAAAACATGACACATCAAAACTATTTGTACTGACACAGCTACTGAGTAAGACAAAGTAGAAAGGACAGGACAGCATAAAACAGCGTAACTGGACTCAGATGGACTACTTTTTGTGTTCCCACTTCCTGGCTCTTCTGGAGGTTTCACAAAAGGACAAGGAATACCAGAAAAAGATAGACTCTACCACTAGTACATAACAAAGGAATTAGGATCTATGCAAAGACAGCTACCATCAGAGAAAGGCCACAAGTACTGTGAATTGTTGGTAAGACAGTAAAGACACTCGTGTAAGAGAATTATTCTGAAAGAACGTGAAAAGCTTTGGGATAAAAATAACACATGCAAAAGGCCATCCAAAATTTAACCACTTTTTAGCTGTCAAATACCTAACATTGAGAAGATGTAATTGTTTTTATAGAATACCCTGCAATTACAAAGGCAAGACTCAAACTGCAAGAGCTGTTATGAATTTGAGGCTCAACAGTAAACGAATCAGACCTCTGATAAACTACCTCTGACTTCATTTTGCTCTGGAAGACAATGCAAGGTCACGTCTGATCTGCGAGACACAGCTTATACCTGAACCTTCTAAGCATTTAATCATCTGGTTTTCATCCAATCTTTCAAAGAGGGTTTTATTTTCTGAAGCATCATACAAAACTGCACCTGAAACACGGTATCAGGGTAGCTGAAATACGTACCTGAGGCACTCCAATCCTTCTGCAGGCTTCCAAGAAGTTCTCCACGTTTCGTCTGCACTTTGCCATTGTAAGTTTAGGCTGCAAGGAAGCAAAGGAGACAGGCACAGTGTGCTCTTAACTGGCAGGATTTTAAAAGATCTTTATTTTTTTTAAAATTTAAACTATTTTTTTAAATAACTCTCTTTGCCAAATAACATATTGGACTGACACAAGCTTGTCTAACTGAAAGCAGGCTCTGGTAAAGTTTGCTCTTTATAGAAGCAAGCACAAATTTCAAAGCTGCGTGGCGACAAGCTGAATGTTTTCAAGAAAAGACAGTACTAAGCTGGGTGATAGTTATCTACAAGGTGTTATATAAAACTAGCTAGCACTTTAGTGACTGCAGCATGGCAACAACAACAACAACAACAGATATACTTTGAACAAAACACACATGCACGGCTGCCACGCTGTGCTTTCAGAGCAATTCTGTGATATGAAGTAACGTGCAGTCTGTTCTGGATTGCTACGATACAAAACGGTGTAAACATCAAACCATATTTCCATTAACAGAGAGGAAAAAAAAAAAAAAAAAATAAAGATTAGATGAAACCAGAAAATAATGGGAGAAAACTGAAGCTTGCTGCTTGCAAGCCTCTTGTAGATGTGTTTGATGTAGCTGTTTCAATGGCACTCGGTGGCATCTTTTTCAAGCAAGCTTTTTTCCTACAGTTAGCTTTCACACCTCTACACAGACAGACACCATAGCACAGGCTCTGTCTTGGTCCTGTCCTAAAGACTGAGAGAACTGGGGCTGTTTAGTCCCGAGAAGGTTGAGAGGGGATCTTATTAATGTCTATAAATATCTGAAGGGCGGGTGTCAAGTCTCTTCCTGGCGGTGCCCAGTGAGAGGACAAGGAACAACAGGTACAGGCTGGAACACGGGAAGTTCCACCTCAACATGAGGAGAAACTTTAAGAGGCTCTCCAGAGAGGTGGTGGAATCTCCTTCTCTGGAGACTTTCAAAGCCCACCTGGATGCAGTCCTGCGTGGCCTGCCCTAAGTGATCCCGCTGCGGCAACAGGTTGTACTAGATGATCTCTAGAGGTTCCTTTCAAGCCCTAACACACTATGAATCCTGAGGCTTATTCTTTCCTGGTTAGAGACACAAGTTTCTGCTCCTCTGAACAGCCTATGTAGCAGTGGGTAGCAGCTTTTATGGGTTCAGAATTTTTCTGTTAAGGTTTGAGGCTTCTTCTGCTCTGTCCCTGCAATGTGCCATATTTCCCCACCAAGAGAGCAGGTTAAAAAAGACCAGTGCTGAGTTCTTTCTAGCAAAAAAAAGAGGGAATATAAAGATGATCTTATGACTAAAGGACAACATGACGACTCTTCTGCTCCTGGAGCTGAGCAGCTATAAGGGCTGCCTCTTCCTTGGGATTTATATGACAACGTCCTGATTTAATTCCTAACACAGCACATAGAACCAGGCCACTGAAAGGACATTCTCAATGATGTAAACCTACTGAATAGCAGCTGTGTGTCTTTTCCCTTCACCATTCTACAGTCTGCCTGAAAAGCTGGCACAGCCAGTTAAGCTGTTCTCAAAATAATGAAGAGACCTGCCAGTTCACAGCAAGCCCAAGGGAGAAGAACCCACAATGTTACAGTAGGCAGCCCTCTAAGTGCCAGTTGAAATTCCAACCAACACACAGACTGCTTCCAAAATAAGGCAAAGAAAACTCAACATCAATGTTTCAATCCCTTCTCCCAGGAAAAATCTTTTTTTTCCCTCCCCCCTTACAGTATCACAGGATCACTAAGCTTGGAAGAGACCTCGAAGATAATCAAGTCCAACCTGTCACCACAGACCCCATGACTAGACCATGGCACCACTTATACAACTTAAAGGTGCATCACAAGCAACCTGCCTGTTGATAAGACTTTCAGGAGATGACCCTAAATATTTTTGCTGAACTTTCTAACTTTCACAAATGCAGGTTAGGTCTTCAAGTACTTCACAGTTCTTGAGCTTTCTCTAATTCTGTGCTTTCCCTACAGGATATGCAGTAACGCACCCTGAACCAGACCACCTTCATTGCTTTCCAGAAACACTTCAGTTAGGCAGGGTCAGAGAAACAGCTTCAGGCATTTTCAAAATTCTCTAGGCATTTCCTTCCTTGCTCTGAGCAGTCCCCAGATACAACCACCCTTGTTCCTGTTATCACAGAGGTGTGACTGGATTTGTTTTGTTCCGCCAGATGCTGTTCTCCAAGTATGGGAAATTAGTATCACAGTATCACCAAGGTTGGAAGAGACCTCGAGGATCATCCAGTCCAACCTGTCACCACAGACCCCATGACTAGACCATGGCACCAAGTCCAATCCCCTCTTGAGGAGGGAGGAGATTGCTGCCCAGAGAGAACTCTCCTGCCCACTGCAGGTTTGAACTCATGACCTTCCCAGTAAGAGTCTTATGTGCTACCAGCTTAGCCACATGGTCCCCCAAAGTAGCTCAAGTGTGCTTTGCTACAATTCCTAAGCAGAAGAATTTGCAGTGCTGTGAAGTGGATGGGAACTAACTTGGCTTCCCTGACTGTTTTCAGTAGTGTATGTGTAGTGGCATCCTAAACATCGTGGAGAATGTTGCATTTCACTACTATCTGTTTTCCTGAGCTTCTAAGGTATTCTGATCTTTTGAAGCGTGCTATTTAATTTCTCGTGCCAAACTGTCCTCTTAGCCTAGTTTTCAAGTTAACACAGGCCAGACTCGAAAATGCTAACATTTTCTTACAATCTGTGTTAAAACCAGCTTCGTTTAAATGAAATCAAACCCAAGCATCATCTCCTTTCATGACATTATAGACCTTTTCCAGACAGAACAGCTGGCTAGTTTTTGTCACGTATGTTCACAGGAGAGAACGCTGAATTGAGTGCTTGTCTGGACCGCAGGACCTTGTTGGGTGTAAATTTGGACACCTATAAAATGCTCTCAATTATTGCATACTTACAACAGCAGGTGAGGGGACATGAATGCTGGGAACAGACCGAGGACGCACATGATTAGCTAAATGGCACAGAACAACACCATCGGTGAGAGCGGCTCCAAGGTCACTGGGCAGTGACACTTTCAACCGGGATTCGATATTCTGCAGACAAATGAACATGGACACACCAAACATAAGAGCTGGCTTCCTCCAGCTGTTCCATTCTGTAGAACATTTTTCTAAGAGGCAGAGTGCTTGTATCACAGCTCTCTGTTCAGCCTCGTGGCGTTGCCAAACGGCTTTCGGAGTTGCATCAAGGAAAGCTCTGCACAGTACTGTGAGCCAAGGCTGACCACACTCCAGGAGCAACTGAGTTCAGTGATGAACAGTTTGCATTGTACAGCACAGGGGACTAGGAACAGTATTCCTAATCCTACATACCCTCATCCTACATACCCTCAGAGAATGGTTGAGACAAAGCAAGTGAAAATAATTGTCTTTGTGGGTTGGGGGCCAACAGAGTTAACAGAAGACAAGACAACATTTCTGCCTGCAAAGAAAAACCTGAACTACTTGGCATAGTTTTTAAAAATGAGGTAGTTAGTCTTTGTGCAAGAGAATGAAAATTTAATCCAGGCTTTTAACCTTATTTCAAACACCAAGTTCTTATGCTGAATCTAAATTTTTTTTCTTGGTAATTGGAAAAAAAAAATAAATTTAGGCTTACCTGGGGAACAGAACAAGAGAGACTACATACAAAGCATTCCGAGATAACAGAAGAGAGGCTACTCAAACAGCACTGAGTTTTGAGTTGGTTTAGGATAACTTTCTCCTTTTCCAAAATTTACAAAGAGAAGGAATTCTCTCTGTCCATCTGGGATACTTATGGCTTTTAAAATCAGTTTTAACAAGTAGAATTCCTTATTTCTTGGTAAAGTTCAAACAATCAATTAGAACACCTCAAGGAAACCCTTCACACTCTCCAGAAACAAGTCTGGAGCAAAGTAGTGCAGTACCTTAATGCCATGTGGCATTTTCAATGTTTATGATTGTCATTGTACCTGGGGCACAAACCAGGAGTGTGGTGGCCCTGGACAGACAAAAAGCACAAGCATAAGGAATATTTGTATCTCAGATGTTCTGCAGTATAGAACAGAATTAACCAGGTTGGAAGAGACCTCGAAGATCAACGAGTCCAACCTATCGATACATGGATTCAGAGCACACAAGGAAGCCATGCTGTCAGCATGACTGGCAGTAGCCTCTGTACTCCTTCTGCTTTTCTGTGGGCTTTACAGCAAAGAGGAGTTTTTAAAAGAGATTAAAAGAAAGATAGGGAAGCAGCTTGCCAGGGAGACCCCTGCAAGTGTGGAGGCTGATAAGGACAAAAGGAAGCAAAAAAATAATTTTAAAAGCAGATATCACCAGTCACTCGGAAGCAAGAGCCAGCAGAGTTTATTTTACAGAACTGGAAGCTGATCTTATCCACTACAAAACCCAAAGTGAACACCACTGCATCCATCTGAAAGAAAGAATCACTTAGACTGTGCAACTTTTGGTCAATTGTGCACCATAATGGTTCAGTGAAACTGGCCCAAAACACAAGGAGAGACTTAGCAGGGTGCATACAATGCATTTATTAAGATGTCCACGTGCTGGCTCCCGGCAGCACTTACCTTACGCAGCTGCTCTATCAGCTCCAGCTCCTCCTCTCGCTGTTTGGAGTTCTGTCTTACTCTAGGGTCTGCAGAATCATTAGCAGGAGACAAGGCACGGGTAGAAGATGAAGTAACAGCTGAGAAAGGAGCAGGAAGGAAGGAAAATCACTAAGCATGGTTTGACTGATTGTCCTTCACTGCTGAGCTACACAAGGACACAGAGGGTTCCAGAATGGGTACAGTGTGTGCCTTCTCACTAATCTCTTTCTTTCATTTGATGATTAATCCAATTAACGATCTACTAGTCTAAGTGAGGTGCCCTGTAACACATTTTCCTTCCTGTTTGGATTCTGTTCTTTGTTGGATAATAACCAGTCACAAAGGAGGACCAAGTTTTGCCAGATGAGCATGTTAGAACAGTTCAGTCTTCCCACAGAAACTGGAGTTTTGTTAGCTGCTCCTGTCCACTGCAAAATGTATCAAGATGCCCTCATTAGCTGTTGAAGGCTTTTGTAGCATTTCCTCACTATCTTTTTCAGGTTTTCTTTTGGAAGTGCAAATTTCCACATTTCCACAAGAAAGACAAAAGAAGAGCTGACAGCTCTAAATAACAAATTGTGTATTCTCAAATTATTTAATGCCACGTACCTACATACGGAACTCTAAAAGTAGTTTGATGATAATGACCTGAAGTAACAGAATGGTGCAAAACCTAGGAATGCAGAGGTTAATGTAACACAGAAAAACTAGCTGATGACTGAGCTATAAAACCTACCTTTCTTTGCTTCATCCCTGACAGCTGCTGCTCGGAAAAGGAAACTCTCAGGTCGCTGGGAAGGGTTTCTATAGGAAGGCGGGGCTGCATGGCCAGGATATGGAGGGGAAAGGTGGACTAAACAAATGTGGAAAGGCACAGGAAAGGAAAGGAGGAAGGAAATGGTTAGAGTTTAAACAGGAAATGGGTTCAGCAATGTGGTAATTAAAAAGAACAAACCAAAATTTCTAACATCATAATGACAAAATGAATTACAGCCATGCATGATAAAAGCGCAGAGCAGGAAAAGGCACTTCCAAGGACACTTGCATGCAAAGCACATTCCACATACCAATTCCAGCAACTGTTCTGACTGTTGCTGAATGCATCTGTGTGCCAAAGCCTGTAGGGAAGGCCTAAGCCGGCTAAACCCTAGCTCTGCCTGAAGACATGCTTCACTCCTGTTGTCGCTTGCCTCCTGTGTTTCTACGGGGCCCCAAACAACTGGGTGAATTCTCGAACACACAAGAGATGGGAACATGTGCTCCCTTTTCTTCACTGTACAGAATAAGCAAGCAGGCATTTTGATCTTCCTTTTTAGAATCTTCTTCTTTTCCCTGTTACCTGTCTGAGTGGTAGGTGAGCCGGGGGAGATGGTAGATCTCTCATCACTCTGTGGACAAAGAAAGCAGAAAAGTGTAAATGGTCCCAATCTGGGAAAGCTGTGACGATGTTTTAATTTGCTGTGTTTTAGAGAAAGGCTTCATCCATCTAAATGTGTTTCAGAAAAAAAAAGAAATGTGAAGAAAGACAGAACGTTGGTCCCCAAGCCTCATCTCTGCAGAAAGTCAGTTTTTCTTCTGCAGAAATGACAAATAGTGGGATTTATTTATTTTTTTTAAAGAAAAAGACTGATGAAGCTGCACTGACTGTGCAGTGACAGACCTCTGCTTACACTGCCTCCCAACCATGACTTCCAAAGTATTCTTTGCAAAGAGGACAGAAAACCAGACATGGAAGTAACATGCAGGACTTGCATTACAGCAGCATTGGTAAGGATACACCTCTTTGACACCTGTGCTGATGCAATGCTGCTGTTCACCAAATGTCACTGTCCCCAGTGAAACCCACTGTGCTCACAGAGAGTAGTACGTTCTTGTAATGAATGCATCCAGTATAGCAGTTTCCAGAGAAGGAAGAAACAGAGAATATCTGTATTCAAAAGGAAGCTGGTAAAGAATACAAGAAGAGCACTTTTGATGAACTTGGTCAAGAGCAAATGATCTTGTACGGAAAAAGCAACATCAAAGACAATCAAGAAACCCTCGGAGCAGAGGCTAATTACCATGTTTTCATAGCTTAGGCCACCTGTAGACACAGCCTAAAGCTAAGATGAGGTAATATCTACTACAGTTTAATCAGGTAAATTGGATTCATACCCTACCTGAACTTTTGCTTAGAAGCTGACAGACTAACACCTGTTAAAACAGATGTGTGGATCCAAGAGTTTTTTGTTGCTTTACTGGTGAATGATAATAGCAAGAGATACCTTGACAGGACTGAAGGTAGAGGCATTAGGCAGGGTAGTAGCAGAGCTTTCTTGATTCAACCCTGAGAGTGACTAAAGGCAGAAAAACAAAAAAAAAAAAAAAAAAAGAAAGGGAAAAGAAGGCAGAAGCAGTATTAGCAAATAGCTGACAGGTCATGCACAAAGGTGGAATGCAATAGACAAGGTAAAAAGGAAGAGGTGATCATGATCACATTCTCAGAGACACTCAACAGGCAACAGACTTGCTGAATTATAGCTAAAGCCTTCCTGTCCTCCTAAACTTCTCAGCTAATGAGCTTGGGAGGTGGAATTTTTCCTCTTACACACAACACAGTGACACCAAGAACTAAGAACAAAGTGAGGTAGAAGCTTCTTTACTAACAACCAATGTAACACCCAATGTAACAACTACACCATCAAGACAAAAGGAGATTTTACCCAACAACAGTTCATTCTGAGCCACTGTTCAGAAAAAATAACTTTTATTTTACTGTTTCACCTATCTTGCGTATTTTTAGTAAGTTATTTTCCTATCAACTATGTGAAATCAGAGAAACCCACAGGTAATGGGCTTTGTATCTACCACAAATATCTAATGCTGGTCCTTGTGAATTATGCACAAAGGTGGAATCCAGTTCTGGGGTAGGTGTCAGCGTGAAGTTTTACAGTGCTGTCACAAATAAAATGCAGCCAAATGTCAATTACAACCAGTATCATAAACCACCCAAATAAACAACTTTTCATGCCCATAGAACAGGAGCTTCAGCATGCCAACCTGTTGCTGACAGGTGGATCTAGAAGGCCAAATGAAAACACTACTGTTTAAGGACTGAGTGGCTCAAGAATGAAACTATCACTTTCTGAAAAACACATTCAAACAGCAAAGTGACAGTTCAGCACAGGAAAAGAACACTAAATGACACCTAAAAAACTCTACAGATGCGGATGACAGACTTGGGAGTGTTAGTATGTAAGATGGTTTGCCTTTGTTCTGCCACTTCAGAACAGGACAGCCAGGAAGGGCTATAAGGACAGAAAGGCAGGCCTCAAATACAAATATCTTTAGGTGTTACACAGATGTAACAGCTGATCCTCAAGACAGCCTATTTCTCCACAGCAAGGTAGAGCAAAATAAAAAGGGAGTTTCTTTTTTGTTTGTTTTAAAGAGTTTAAAGATATCACTCAAAGAGTTTAAAAATATCACTTAATCAAAACATTAGCTAGTATATGAGCACAGTAAAATAAATCAGAAGTAGGTGGTCTGTAAAATTAGCATAACTATTTATTCCTGTATCAAAAGAGCAAGACAGCCTTGACACAGACTAACAAGAAGTCGTCACAATCCACGTACCCAGCAGTGGGCGAAGGGAGGGGGAACACGGCACACCACAGTGTAGGACAATCACAACAGCAGCACACTGCATGCTCTTCACCTGTTTGCGAGTCCCTGGCCTTCTCTTAATGGTATTGGTGTTACTGTCAATCTCAAACACAAACAGAGGCTCAAAGCCATTCTGCCAGGGACAGCAAGGAGAGAGAGGGAAGAAAGAAAGAAGTAAGGCAAAGACTGTAAGAAAAGGTAGCCACGATACAAAGGGAGCCAGGATTCTGCAGTTGAGACTTAAAACACCCTACTGCAAGTGCTGCACTTGGCCTCTGGGCTAGCACTGAAGTCCGAGATGTCTCCCTGTGCCAGAAACAGGGACTGCCAAAACAGTCCAGCCAGAACTCTGCACAAACCAAATAAGGGTATTTTAAGCAAATACGATTATTAAATGTTTGAATACACAAATATATGCCAACAGTCTGGGAGACAGCTTCTGGGTACAAGATAGCATAATTCAAGTCCTGATTACTTTACCCATACCATTATTATTTGTAACACACTGGAGCCTCAAAGCCTTAACTCGAAATATTTCAGAGATCCCTTGTGCTAACACTAACACGATGGCCTCAAGCCGTGTTTGAGAACAGAACAAGAGAACACGAGGCAATGAAAGGAGCACAAGGCAACAATGACACAAAGGTTATGAAAGGAAGAGGTCACACCAGCTGCCTGATGCTTATCAAATGTCAGGCTTCACAACAGGGAAAGTGAGCAGCAGCTTGGAGGAATTATTGTTTTTTTTCATTTTTTTGCCTTCCATGGTACTCCCTTCGTAAGGGACAGCATGGGAGAAAACAGTAAGGTATTTGGGTGAAAATGCGATTCATAAGCAATCACATCTGAAATCATTAGCCAAATATTAAGCCTTGACACTATCTCAATAAGTAATCTGAATTTTGATGAACAGCATCACCCTTCTGAGAACAGCAAGCAGGATATGACCAGTATAAAATTCTGGAAGTATACAGCACATCTTCTCAGAGGGGCCACTGATTACATTTCTCCAGCAATGTTTTAGTTAGTCTGGCTGTTACGAGTCAACAGAGAGAAACGCACCACAGCCAGAAATGGAATACTGCAGGCAAACTCCACTTTGCATCTAATCACAGGTATGTAGTAGAAACATACAGCTAAATGGAGCTATTAACATTCATAGAAAGAATGGGTAGTTATTTTGTTAGACTGTCCTGAGATTGTTTACAGACAAAAGGAAGCAGAGGAACCTGTGCAAAGTGAATAGAGTTAAATTGTGATAAAAGACAACAGGGGGAAGACCAAAAGAATTATGGAGATTAACACCACAGATGTTTTTGTTAAAGCAGTAACAATACTACAGCACAATAAAAGAAAGCTCACTTGCTGTCGAACTATGCATTAGATTTACTCCTTTAAAAAACTATTTTCTCTAGATTCAAGTGGGAAAACAGTGTTTGGAGCAAAATAAAAGCCAGTGCTGTGTTTAGAGAGCTCTGACCTAATGAGGAAAATGCTGAACGAGAGAGGTTTTTTTCACTC
Organism: Picus viridis; assembly: GCA_033816785.1. Taxonomy (NCBI): domain Eukaryota; kingdom Metazoa; phylum Chordata; class Aves; order Piciformes; family Picidae; genus Picus; species Picus viridis. The sequence goes on from CM066589.1 coordinate 27,790,936, forward strand.
TACCTTTTTACCCCTATATAATATTCTCCTCTCTTGTCACAAGTGTTACTCTCAGGCCATAAAGCTAGAATAATCAGTGGAAAAACCAGAACTTTTTTTAAAACTAACCCATTTGCAAGTTCCAGGGTACAAAAGCTTTGAAGGCGTAATGTGCGCTACTGCATGTAGTCTTTAAGCGGAGAGAGAAAGCGAGAGGAAACTATGTAAACGGAAACTGTGTATTAAAAACTGCTATTAATGAAAAGAAAGGCAGAGAAGAAACTATGTAAATGGAAACTGTGTGCTAAAAACTGCTATTAATAAAAAGAATTTCGACATGAAATGCCTCTGTACTTTGGTGGATGAAAAGAGTCACCTGCAGAAATTATGGCTTTGACATTTAGCTAGGTCTAAGGAGAAGGAAAATGTCACATGAAATGCAACAGGATATAAAAAGGCAGCACTAATTTCAACTCATATGATAGACCTTTCTTTCAAAGCAAGCTAATAAACATTTCCTTATTGTTGAGCAAGTTTTTACTGTGCAAAACATGTTTGTGGAAACTGAAGTGCTACAAATGCATGAGCTTAATGTTTCAGTTGAAATAATTGCCAGAAACAGCTGTTCTGGCATATGTCATCATTAGACACAGTGTGTATTTCCACTACAATGTAGTGCTGCAAATCATATTTCAGCAGTTTGAAAAACAAAACCCCACAGTATTTCATAGACTATAGTTTAGTGTTGCTGGAAAATAGCAAGGAATCAAAAGAAACATGAAGAGAAAAATGATTGCTTTCAAATCTAGTTCAGTCCTCCTCTACCAGCCTGGCCACTTTTTTGTGAAGGGCAAAGATGCAACGTGGTTGAAGACACAAAGGAAACCAACAGTGATGGAAGCCAGTTTCAAGATAGTTTCTGAAAATTCTGTCAGGTAAGGCAACATTCTATGTATTGATTTACAAAACAAGTCATGGGATCACCCAACCAAACAGAAGAGGAGGGGTGCTTAAAGGTATCTTCAAAATACATTCCAAAGAAGAAATCACTGAGTATCAAAGCTCAACCCAAATCACTACTATTCTCCTGGTTCTTGTCATCTAAATATGAAAGCACATTTCAATATGCTAATTGATTGTGATTTCTCTAAACAAGCACATGCATGATCACTACATCTGTACTGTAACAAGCTTTCCTTCTCTCCCACATACTGCTAGTCATGTGAAAGCAGGAAAACCAAAAGGTCTGAATAAAGAGACAGGCGGTATCATGATCAACATGTTCTGGAGAGAGACATTCTGACACAGAGCACTGCCTAAATAAAATTTAAGCAGCTGTGGAAGCACATATATTAAGAAAATACATCCCAGGCATGCAATCATGCAACAGCAGGCAAACCAAGTGTGTTTTGCTTTATAAACAGGGATTATTGCATTATTTATATTATTTAATTATGCTACATGGCTAAGATGCCATCAGGGAAGAAATAGCATAAAACATGAATTAAGTATTTAAACGGTTTTATTTTTGCTAAGTGCTCAAAATAATTATTTTTAAGACATCTTCATCAAGGAGCACTAGAAAGGCATGAGGAGTATTTAATGACTTGTAATATTCACATGTAGAGCAATTTCTGCCTGTGCTGTGATAGAGTTACCAAGATACTAAGCATTTCTAACCACCATGTGCAGGACACGGACAAGTTAATGCAGAAGGCTGTACTCAAGACATGAAATTGCTTACTTGACACTGAAGAGCACATCAATTAAGAAGCAAGCTGAAGAGAGAAGAAATCAAAGCAGAACAACTAGGGGTGACATTTTCATTTTGGAAGCTGTTCTTTACCCTCAGTTCTTTTCTTCTGCTCTCAGCAAAAGCTAAGCTTGGATTGTTTTGTGGAAAGCCATCGCTATAACAAATGGCTGACGGTACAACTACTAATATACTGCTGAAGTTCACAGCTAAGCCTCTTTTCAAAGGTGGTGGTCATGTTTTATGCTATTTAGATTAGCTCTAGAGGAGTTGGTCTAATCTGAGACAATCACAACATGTTATTTCTACGCTCTAGAGTCTGCCACATAAAAAGGCCATTGCGTGCAGGATCTTACCACTAACAAGGCACTATCATCAGTATGCTGAGACCTTCTGGATGGAAAGGGACACTGGGAGGTGGGAGAGATGGAGTAATGTCAGAAACACACAGAATGTCAGAAACACACAGTATGTGAACAGACAGACATTTTGGAACATGTACTGCTTGTTTATAGCATTGTGAGGCTTTTTTGTTTGAAACCTCATAATGTAACCGTAGGACTATATAGCCACATGACCCATGAATTATAGTGCATTTGTATTACTTGAGGAAACAATTACTCTGCTTTCTGCTCTGTCTCAAGCAAATACAGACAACTATGCATTCACTTTTCTTACTGTGGTAGAACAAAGGATCCTTTAAAAGAATAAATTAAGAACAGAAGCACATTAAGAAAAAAAGGAGCAAAAACTATTTAAATTACCCCCTCTTTCAGTAATTTTGTAGGAAAAAAAAAAAGCTAGCTGGAAAATGCTGCTAAAGAACTATTTATATTCATTATATCATTAAAAGTTTTGATCCGATTAACACTGCCAAGTGAATTATCTTTCCCTGGAGGAAAGTGGGGACGGGCAGGCAGTGGAAGAGCTATTACTATGGAGAAATCCGATGCAGAGAGTGAACAGATGTCACTGGCTCAGCTCTGTATATTCTAGAACACTAAGCCTTCTAATGGTTGGTGCTCCCTACCGACTTACTGGTTTTGATTATAAAAACTACACTGCCATAAAACTGTTAAAAATTACTTTCCTGATGGCCCTCAAAATTCTCATGCTTAGTTTTTCTGGGAAAACTGGTAATCTAACGGTAGAAAACTCAGAGAAAACTGCTCAGTGAAGGACGATTACAATGCGGTACCTTGTCTGAATGCTCCTGTTTGAAAGTAAACGGTAACTGCTCACAAGGAGCATCTTATAAGCAGAATATGAAATGTATGTTCTGTATAGAACATCGAAAAGATACAACAGACAATAAAACACCAAACTCGGACAGGCAGGCTACATGAACGGAAGGAAATATTTGACTGGTCCCACAAGCATAAAAATTCCACATCAAGGCTTAATAATTCAGTGTGAAAAAGCTACATAATAACCCAGACCTGAAGAACTCTCCACAATCAGGAAAGTATCTCTGGTGGATAAGAGCTAAACATTCAGGTGCTGTCATCTCTAGTCATACTCCTATGAGACTCTTACCTCACTATCCAGAGGACTTTGCTTCTGAGGACTTGAGGATGCTTTTTGCTATAGGGAAAGAAAGAAAGAAAAAAGGAAAGATCTATTTAAAATAATGTGACAGAGAAACAAAAGCTCCAGAAAAACCTTCATGATTTAGAAGTGTTTTAAAACACAAGTCTTATTTTTGAAATAAAGCATGCATGGGGGAAACTGCAAATTTCCACCCAGGTGAAACTTCATTGATATGATTAGTAAAAAAACCCAACCTTTATTCCATACAAAAACCAAACAAACAAACAAGACTAAAATTGGTTTTGCATATTAAAGACACATAATAAACCCAAGGGAGGAATTTAACTGCCGAGAGTAAAGCGCTTATGAATAACAAAGGCAACGGAATAAAAAGGCCAAAAAATAACACATGCAAAACCAAACCCCCAAAGGCTCATTAATGAACAAAATGCATCCTAAGTGTCTGAAATCTCTAACTGAAAGTCTGAGTTCAATCTTTAATACAAACATCTTTTCTACAAAATGTAGCCAGGGGCCTGAGATCAGGCTTTTCATCAGCACCAACTAATTTCAGGCAGCTAAAAATCTTCTTCTAAATTAACTATATACATTACATAAATAAATGCAATAAAGCAATCTCTTCCTCTATGTAGACCACCCTAATCCCAAAATACCAACTGTAGCATTTCTTAAATTTGTGTAGGTCACAGTAAACAGAGCAGTGAACAGTAAAATAAATTTAAGGCAACTAGCACATAAACAAGATTGTGCACTAAGCAAGCAGACGACTTTGCAGTTAGTATTTTGTTTATATGCAGTGAAAGAGGAAGCAGAGACACAGTGTCCACAGAGTTTCTGATATACTATAAATCTGCACTAGAAGTAAGTTTATGCACCATAAAAACACCGAAACAGACCAAGCAACACAATCTTATGTATGACTGCTGCCTCCTCTGCCAAATCTATCTTCAAAATTAAATTGCCTCTATGCCATCTCTAATAAAGACCCCTTCTTTTTTATACCAATCCCATCACACTGATGCAAATAAAAAGTTGAGAGAATGAGGTGGACTATTTACAGTAAAAACAGGGGTCTGTGAAACAATCATATTTTGGGTAAATCTCTTCCATGTTCCTCCCCAGTTACAGTTTTGCCTGTTAAGATACAGCACCAACCTAAATGTTACTTCCCTATTTCCTTTGTAAAGTGCCATGCATGCCCAAGGGTGTAATGCACAACCGTTAGTGATTTTGGCAATTAATTTTCTTTAAGGGATTCAGAAAAGAAGAAGTACCAAGTAGGCACTAAAAGGAGGTACCTTAACAAAGTCAAGGACAGCTTCTCTCTGAATCTGCTTTGTCCTCATCCTCTCCTCCTCGTACTGAAGTGCTGCTAGCTGGGCCTCCCGACGGGTACGCTCGATGTGCCTGCGGTGCAGCTCAGAATCTGTATTAGGCACCTGGAACAAAGAGTGCACCAGGCTGTGAAGACAGAGCTACACAGGGTAAGCCAGATGGATTCTGAGAGACAATCCGTGTCTTACAGCTACCATTAGTTTGGTTTTGTGTCAAACTCATCCAAAAGAATAAAATAGTTGAGTTCAATGTATTACCTGACTGTGGTGACTTGATAGAGAGAGAAAGTAAGGTGAATCAGCCAGGGGTCTGACAAATGGAGAAACAGAGATTTGGTTATATTTAAGATTCAAAGTATACTTAAATGTTCATACATGAATTGCTAGCGACATACTAACCTCATCAAATCAGAAGAGCCACTGTTTAGTAAGCAAAGCTGTTAAACCAACTGCTGTGATAACAATTTAACTCATTTTACTTGATAGATTCCCTGCATTTTTATCTCTTCTGAAGTGTGATAATATTTTTCTACAGCTCAGGATGTACCAATGGGATTGTATGTTTGCCCTATTACGTTGACATACTCAGTACTTTATACTTGTTCTCTAAGAGCTAGTTAAGTAACCAATAGAGGAACTTTTCAGATGATCCCCATTTAGAGGAACAATTGGCTACTATGGTTATTTGGCGGAGGAATAAATAAAATAAATCAGTAGAAACCATAAATTTCTTTTCCCTACCTCTCTGTCCTGTCCACATAACTCCTTAGTACTTGGTGATGCTCTCTGTCCTGCACCAAGTTTAGAGTTTCAGGTCTTCGTAATTCCTCAGTATCCCTGTGGGTAAACACCAGGTGGAAGGGGAATCGGCCACTGAAACTACCGTCAGATGAATTCTTCTCTAGATTACAACTGCTTCTTCTAAGAATAAATGCCTAGACAATTAGCTTCTGTTAACCACAAAGGCAAAATTTAGGATGACTGAAGAAACCACGTTGTGATGATTCCAAATCAGATCCTAACTACTGCAGTTCTTAATTAAATAAATACAACTTGCTCAATTAGCAGGGATTTCAAAATACACGAAGACGTAATCTCTCTTTGAAGACTATATTCTGATTACTGTAGGGCTTATTCTGCTCTGGAAAGAAAAGAATTATTTCTAAACATCAGCACTTTCTGACACATTCAGAACAAATATGCTCACTTCACCTATCAAGTGGTGACCTCCTAGCCATCAGGATCAAGCCCATTACACAAAGTCACAAGGTATATGTTCGTCATATCAGCAACAGAAACTCTGCAGTCAGTTCTTTGCTAGAAGATGGCTGCTAGCACTGAAACAATTCCCAAGGTCCACAGTTCACAGCACATTCCCTGTCATGCTGCTGTCTAGAAAGGAAGTTGATGGAAACTGAGTAGCTGATTCTTGACAGCCTAAACTTTGCAACCTTTGCTCTTGGGGCAGCTATGGAATAGAGACACACTATGTGCCAGTCCTGTCGCCTGTGGGTAGACTTATTACCTATTCTGCACAGAGAAGCTTAAGAGATGTGGAGGACCTTCACACCTACACTACAGGTCTCTTCTGTTACTTAAAGGAGCACTGATGCACATGACAAAGCCATTACTGTGCATTAAGGACAGGACTGGGCTCATCTGAGAGTGCCAAGAAGCATATTCAGACCAGAGGACACACAGCTTTGTAACATCAGGAATGCACCACGGTCTGTCCAGAGGCACAAACTGTATTTAGAGAACTGAATCAACTAATCTAAGTACTCTGGAGATGCAGTCTGCATTACATCCAGCTCTGAGAGTTTTAATGGCTTCAGCATGCTGCAGAAAAAAACAGAGAGGCTGCCTGCCAAGGCATTTGCACAGGATTAATGTGGAAGCAGTTTACAGCTTGTGGTTGCCACAAATGAAATATTTGACTAATACAAGCCTAAAATACAAAAATCCTACTCATTGTCATGTGGCTGTTTTTTTACAACATTTTGAAGGCAGTAAGAATATGACCTGGTTTTAGTGCCTCATTAAGAATTTCATTCTGCAGCAGCATAACATGAATAAGCTACAATTAAATTAGATTATTGATGAACTACCTCCACATGAATATCCACTGCCATCCTTAAGTTAAATTTTGAAAGCACTGGATACCTTGCTGAAGTACAATTTCCTTTATCACTGAAATCTGTCTGTATAAACAGCAACTTTCTCCTGGCTAATGAGCATTCTCTTATTTCCTTCAGACATGTCACGGAATCTGGTGTTTGTAAAGTCTAATGATTTCCATGTTGCCCACAAATGCTCAAACAGAAAAACAAACCCAAAAAATAGCTCTTTCAAACCAAGAACACTCTCTTTATTTGGGGAGAACACATGAGACTGATGTACTATTTTATGCTTTACCTGTAGGCACTACAGGATAAGGAATGCTGAAATATGCTGAAGGAGCTACCCTCCTGATCTTTATGTATCAGTACAGCTACCGTATCTGCATGTCTACTGCACATTTCAAAATACCTGTTAAAAGGTTGCTGTAACTTGGGAAAAATATTCAATATTTAATTTTCAATAGTATTTCAGAATGTCATCGGGAATGACTTCCTACTCACAGCACAAGTAACGACATACAACAGCTAGCAGTTGTCTGTCTTCCTTTTTCAAAACATTCCTAGTACAATGGAGCTGGTTTTCTGCTGAATCCTTGCACATTCCCTTTCACTCCACAGAACACTGATATGCTTCAGTGACATACTAAGGGCAAGTGTTGAGAGGACAGAGCCAGGCTCTTCTCGGTGATGTCCAGTGGTAGGACAAGGGGCAATGGGTGTAAGGTGGAGACCAGGAGGTTCCACATGAACAGAAGGAAAACTTTTTCACTGTTAGGGTGACAAAACACTGGAACAGACTTCCCAGAGAGGTTGTGGAGTCTCCTTTTCTGATGGCATTCAAAACCTGCCTAGATGCATTTCTGTGTAACCTACTCTAGGTGATCCTACTCTGGCAGAGGGGTTGGACTGGATGATCTTCCAAGCCCTACCATTCTGTAACTATGATTTTAATTCCATTAACAAGCAGCTATACAAGGACTTATCTTCCATTCTTTTAACTTGACACCCAAAAGTCTTTTCTCAAACCTAATCACCTCATTTATATTCTAACTGACACATATTTTAGGGATAAGCATTCCCTCCGATAAGCCCAGTGATCACCACAGAGGACAGACACAGCTCCAAAAGTCTACTTTGTTCAACTAATCAACCTCTTTTCATCACTGACTCCCGTTATTTCCCTTCCTCCCCTCATGTAAGCTCATAGTTACGGTAGAGAAAAGGACATTTTAAATTAAACTAAACTCTCACAGAAGTACAGTCACCAAGAATATGACCTCACAGCACATCAGACACTCCACAGTAACTTTCTTCATACTTCTAAACCTGCACTACACTTATCCCTTCTGACCATTGTGTACTATAGCTTAAGTCAGCTATTTAATGAATACACAAATGAACAGTGAAAAGCAGATACTAAATCCATTTAAAAAACTTCACTTTGGCAGATTTCTTCAACCAACCAGTTGAAAGCTGAGCGCTGGGCCTAGAACAGCCATGTCTTTTTGTCACTGTCATTATTAGAACACAAATTGCTAATCTGCAGCAGTAATTTATTTACAGAGTGCCATGCACATTTCTGGTGAAGCTACAGAAAAATGTCTTTTTCTAAATACAGCCAGTAAAAATCTGCTCTGCATTCACCATGAAACTGGATAAAACTACCATTACTGCAAATTCTTACCTGTTTTGATGCAAATATCGTTTTGTATCCTCTGTTCTCTGAGATTCTCTGTTGGACACAGGCTTTACTGGTGAGCCCTAAGCAAAATAACAGAGAAAATGCATTTATTAACTTATTCAGAAAACTGTACATTCATGTCAAAGAATGTCTTTGTAGAGCAACATTTGTGATGGCTGGTATTCAAAATACCTGACAGAGAACCAAAGAACACAACTCAGGGACGTCCATTTCCAACTAGGCAAGCACGCTGTTATTTTTACCTCCAATTTAAACAAACTTCAGTTTCAAGATTAAATATGCCTACTCATATACTGTTAAGAACTGTGCAGAGAAGTCCATGTAGGCAGAAAATAATTAGTGTCACTTAGAAGACATGTAGAGTTAAGCTCCAAAGAATGTACACACAAGTGTACAGCAACGTAGTCTGGATTCACAGAAATATAAGATACAATAGCTGATGGTCTTTCGTGATGCCCTAAACACAGGTGACAGAGGGACTAAGAAAGCAGGACATGGGATGAATGAGAACAGCTTAGACTTTAGTTTGAGCTATGAAATCATTTATCCCATTGGGAACAGAGACATATAGCCCTTGGCATTATTTAAAACTCACTGACATCCATCAATGTCAGAAAATGGAAACCTTTTAAGACTAACTTGCCAATTTTCACTCGTGCCTGCATGCACATTGCTATATTGCACACAGTCAGCCTTCCTTAGTAGCAGACAGAGTGTTTGGGATTGTCTTTTTAAAGAAACTGCTGCTCCAGTTAAAAGCAACCAGTGTAATTACCAGGACTAGATGGCTTTTTTTGATGTTGATCAATGAGTCCTTGGGTTGCATTGCTAACAGTTGTCTTTTCTGAGCTTTGTTTTTGTGTCTATGCTTCAGGCAGCACCGGCTTGTGTGATTTGATATTGAATTCACGGGGTCTGCAAAACGAACGCACCTCTTGGGTATCTGTGGCACTGATTTTAAACACACTAAAAAGCAATATAAAGTGGACAAAACCAGGACCAGGCTCCTACACAGATGCTGATGATCCACTTCAAAAAAATTTCTTCCAAGAAAAGTTACAGTAACGTTACTGGAGTCACTGCCCTTCTGTGCCTGGACATCATTTGGATACACTAAGCAATTAATAAAAGCCACTATCATTAAGATAGTATATGCTAAGCTTGCCTTATTAGATTTTGTGGGGTTTTGGGTGGTGAGCAACAGGACAATGTCCAGAGTTACATCTGCTTTTAGACAAAAGAAACAAAGCTGTCCAGAGAACTTTCTAACCTGTCTAGCAGTAATTTTATTCTTGTTCATGCAACTGTATACTTTTCATGCCAGGTTTATCTGAAACTGTGGATGGCAGGTTTTGCTCACAACACTGACTATATACATATACAAGTCTGTATCTATAGCTCCAGAGCCTTGCTCCACAGGAGGAGAGAAAGAAGTCCTTCTCAGCAAAGAGCAGGCTTCCTGAGAAGTCTGAATATTCAAGTTAACTTAAACTTAAAAGGGATGCTTGAGACACTGAGTTTAATGACAAATAACTTGTAACCAACACAAACAGCCAAATTAGGTGACTTGCAAAATTTCTGTACTAAATCTTTAGGCTGGTGGCAATTAACATGTTTCCCTTGAGAAAGCCAGTATACATTCAGTACTATCAAATAAATGCCAACAAATTTCTAGATATCACCAATTACCATCTGGAAGCACCAACTTTGATGTTTTTTTGAAGACAGAACTCCTCTGGGAAGAAAAAGATAAAATTAACCTCATATAAGCCTAAAGCACAAGTGTGCAAGAACCCATGACAGGAAAAGAGTCATCCACATATCCTAAAGGGCAGTTGGGAGCAACTTAACCCTCCAGCCCCAAAAAAGCACAACACTGTGCTCTTCCTCTTCAGATTTTTTTAAGAAATAAAGAAATCCCAACAACAAAGAAGCATTAATTTAATCACAAACACTTTCCTGGGGTGTATGAATGTAACTAATTTAAGTAAAAGCACCACCTCATTAGAGATTCGCCGCTGGTCAATATATGCCATGAACTGTGAGCTGAGGCTGTCTGAGTCCATGCACTTGGGTTGCCTCACCTCTTCCTCCTCCTCTTCTGTGGCACAGCTATCAATATAGTCGATCTGATCGAGATCATGTTCCACTTGACATACATACACAAAGAGAACACCCATAATTAGATAACCTACAGGAGCGGAAAGAGCTCAACAAACAAAGTAATGTCAGGAACTGAGGCTCGATTGCTCTTCTTCCATCTGGGAAAGCTCAAGACTAAAAGCTCGTGCATTTTGCCAGGCTCACTGACATGCATTAAAAATCAGATTTTGAAATGATGATAAAAAATTATGCTTTTTTAAAAGTAATGAGAAACATGTATCAAGCATGTAGTTTTATATTGCTGGATGCAGATACTTCTTCAGTGCCTGAAAAAGTATCACAGTATCACCAAGGTTGGAAGAGACCTTGAAGATCATCGAGTCCAACCTGTCACCACAGACCCCATGACTAGACCATGGCACCAAGTGCCATGTCCAATCCCCTCTTGAACACCTCCAGGGACGGTGACTCCACCACCTCCCCGGGCAGCCCATTCCAATGGCGAACGACTCTCTCGGTGAAGAACCTTCTCCTCACCTTGGGCCTAAACTTCCCCTGGCGCAGTTTGAGACTGTCCCCCCTATAAGTACAGCAAATATCTTACTTCCCCTCCCCTCCCCCCCCCCCAATACCAAAAGCTATCAAAATCTGTCAGCTACAAAGACTGTACAATGATTTGTGTACATTGAGTAATTTCTTTTGGTTCCAGAGTTCATCTGTCAGAAAAATTAGAATGGATATGACAAGATACTTCTACTGGTTTTACTACTGCAACAAAACAGGAGAGGATGTCTAAATCATATGGATTTCAATGCAATAAATATAAGAAGTGTATGTGAAAATAATGAAGGACAGAACAGAAAGCAACAAAATCCCTCTAAGACAATATAAAAGCATCTGCAATTCTCTTTTAAAAAGAGGAATGAAAAGAAGACATGAGAGCAAGAAATGGCAGTTTGGCTAGCATTGATTTTCCCTTGTGTGGGCGATGTTATGTAGGGCAATTCTTCCACTTGTCACTGCTCTGCCCAGGGATACTGAGTGTCATGACATTCAGCAAACTAGCCTGGTGAAAAATGCTCTGCTGGGCATGCTCCTTTTTTGAGCCCTAGAGCTTTCTTTTTCTCTCCCCAAACTTGCTCCAGACTCTCTTGCAGACATTCTTTTTCTACTCCCCCACCCCTTTCCTGCTTGTCTAAAACAGAGCTCTCTTTGCTTCACCACACAATCTAGCAACTGTTACTGGCAAAACCACCTCCTCGGCTACCACAACCATCCAAAACAGCATTCCTATGTACTTTGGCTTCATTAAATCTTCATCTTAGTTTCCAATCTTGAAAAAATCCTCACAAACCAAACAAAACCAAAACCCTCCTTCTTTCCAGTCTTCCTTATTAAACTTAAATAATAATAATATTACAGTATAGGGTGAAAGACATTAGTATCACTGTTAAGACAGTGCATTACTGACAGCCACATACTATGGCTTGTGTCGCTCTCAGATACTCCCACTCATGAACTGACTGTGCTCCATCTTAAAAGACTGGTAAGGCAGTTTGAAATCTCTGGTGTACAAAACCCAAAGAACAAAATAAAGTTAGTCTTGGAAGAGGAGCTGGCAGCACTACCTGTTATTAAGGTTTCCCAGTGCTTACCATGACACAATATCTTCAATTCTTCTAACTGTGCCTGAATGTAACTGTTTAAACTGATTTTTTTTTGTCCAGTAGTATGTAAAAGAGTCTGAGTCAATAAAAAAAATTTCAGATATTTCTACAAGGTAGAATGAAGCAAAATATTGTGGCACGGACGAATAAGATCAAGAAGATATCAAAGATGAAGAGAGGGAGAAAGAAGGAAAAGACAAGAAAAAGGTCAAAGTTGGGGACAGAAGATTAAAAGTAGCTGGAAAGAATAATGCTCAGATAGGTAATATGAATTGTAGACATCAGGGGAAATAGAAAACAGGGAGCAATACAGAAAGAAATAAAACCTAAAGTATATGAGGATGAGATCTAATTAGTGCAGAAAAAGAAGCAGGAATGACTGAAAAGAAAACAAACCTGTAAGAATGCTAAAACTGAGACATAAAAACAAAAGACAGTAGCAGCAGCAGATTATTGTAAATTAAATGGAGAAGTACTGTAGACAGATCAAGAAACAAGGAAAATGCTATCATCTCTTGAACAAATATGAGGGTGCTACTGCAAGACTGCAGGGCACTCAATAGAGAAATTGCAAAACCAGCAAAGTCACTGAAAAATACCAGTGCCTCCTAGATGATTTGCACATTGAGATCAAAATCCAAGAGTCCTGAAAAAGGCACTTTTGCTACTTGGAAATATGATAAATTGCTCATCCTGTTCCAATGGCAGTCAGCACAGAGCACTGAATTTATTACTGCTGTAAATTTCCCCAGCAGATCAAATACCAAAATTCCATGCACCAAAATTCAAGATTCCAAGACACCTTTTAAAGCAGTTGGACTTTAACAGAGCACATACACAGAGGCTGACATCCTAAATAATCCTAATTCAGATGCTGATTTTTAACATCCTTAACACAACAGTGCTCTTACACTGTTTGACACAACGGGGGGGTTTGTGCAGTTTGACCCAGATCTTTCTCTTTAGGCAACCTACTTCTTACAGCAAATATTCTGGCAACGTAATACTGATGTCAACAAATATTGTTAGCCAAAGATCACTATTTACCTCCCCCATTAGTTACAACTGTGCTCCCTCGGTTTTCCTGATACTGGCTTTCTCTTCGCAGTCTCTGTTCTTTAGTGATCTCTGCCACACGTAAAGGAAGATCTGAGAACTCATCTGTTGGCTTTCAAAAAACAAACAGTAAAGTTGAGAAACATTTGTCTTCAAAAGATCATCTTGTAAGCTACTACCTCTTGATTTCTGGTTTTACTTCAGTTGTCCTGGTTTGCACCTACAAAACACGAACTTAAAGCAAAATACAGCTATAGTGTGTTGTTCTAAAAGAGTATGTATTTAAGCTTTCTTACAACAAACAACAGCTTCCCTACAGCTCTCTCTGCAGTACCTACAAGGGCTCAAAACCATTCCAGAATGGAAGCTCCTAGGACTCTCACAAAACCAACCTAGGATTGCAAATGGCCATAGCTCACTGAAACGCCTTAGGTTTTGGCTACTGCCTTGTCCCAAGAGGGAAAAGGAGTTTCTTCCCAGGAAGAGCAAGTGACAGTCTCCTCGCTGAGAGAGCCCATTTTCCTGCTTCCAAATGGCAAACAGATTTTTAATATCTGAAACAAGCCAGGAGGAAAGATGACAAAAATTTCCATCTCATTTTTGAAGCTTAATTTTCATGTTCAGATTTATTCTACTGAAACAAGTACTCATGAGTAATTGTAGTTGACTCAACACTGCAATAAGAGACAGCTAGAAGCCTTTTTAAAACTGAGGAACCTCATCTTTTATGCTCCAGCAAATTAAGAGCATGCACTGCTTTATACTTCTCACTATTTCTAACTTTCCATCCCATATAAAACCAAACTTTTGTCCAATAAAACAATAAATGATTTTGGCACAATGCAACCTGCATATGCATTGAATATGTCACCTACTGAATATGCTTCCAGATATTTACTAATTAGTTCTGTTTCCTGCACAATACTGCACCCCTCAAAAATAAAGCTGCAACACTTACTTCGTTCCCTGACCATCTTTTGTCTCCGCTGTCCACGCTATTGAAGCCAGAATCAAGTGCTCCATAGGGACGGCCAGAATAGAGTTCCTCATGGCTGTCAAACACAGAGTTTTAGTTACTGTAACACCACCAAAAGCTTCCCAGCTACTACAGAACAAAAGCTACCAAGCACAGTTGCAGCATGTTCACAAGGTCAGCGTATCAGAAAGCATCATACTGCGCTGCCACATGCTTACCGCCACACTTGTCAGTCAGTTGCCCACCTGCCACCACCCAGTGTTCAGAGCTAACCGGCTGCAAAGTATATATCCATACTTGAAATATTTCCCAAGCAGAAATTATGACCAAAAAAACCAACCCCAAACCAACCAACCAACCCCACCAACACACCTGCAAAGTGGTCTCTTCACTGCTTAGTAAGTCAAACTTTCATTTTCTGCTGCTCATTTGTTTTGGTTCAAAAGCCCTGTCCCACAAACTTTTTTTGTAAGTAAGGGTAAACCTACACAAAATTACTAAAAATATAGAAAATAGCTCTACACAAAAGTAAGCAGAATGCATCACACAACCATCTTCTACCTCAGAGTTACCTAAGAAACTGTGCAGTAAGGTGGACAGTATTTCAAATGCTTCATAATATCACAAATATAGAGGCAAAGTTTTCATCTACAGAGCCTGATTTTGTTAATGACATGTCTAGACAAAGGCTTTAGGTATGTGCCTAGTGTTACGATACACACAACCAAACAGCCACACAGCTCTGACTTCCTAGGCTTAGAATGTATGTAATTCAGCAGTACAGCCATCACAGTACAGCCATCACAGATGTCAAGCCTGGCAACTGTTGCAGATAGCTACAGTAAAAGAGACAATGGGACTTGTCTGATCCACTGCAGATGGCATTTCACAATGGCTCAACTGTCCTACTGGCACTCGATGCCCCAGGGAGAACTGCAACAGTAATTACTACATAATACACAAGGAAGAATGAGTTTCAGGAAGCTAATTGCTTCACCCCATTACAACTGCACTGCAGGTCATTTTCTTGCTAGTACTGTGCTCAAGTTGTTGGTTCTTCTGAAATCCCTCTTTTGGCAAATATTTATTTTCAGTTTACTCATTATTATAATCATAACTGATTCAGCACCATGTGTGTGCATAGGACTTTGTAGAAGAGTGACAGGTTATTATCCTGGGCACTTCTGTTTTTCAGATATACATAAACCAGCAAAAAATAAGAGGAAGGATGGAGGGCTACAGATGAGAAACATGAGGCTGTACAGCTGCTTCTATGCAGATGTACAACACAAGATAAGCTCTTGTATTGGCATGGAGTTTTGATTAACTCAGAAGAATTCCATCTTTATGGCCCTGCATTTGAACAGCAGGATCATCTGTGGAAAGAAAACCCAACTCTGTTCTTTTGGGCGGGGAAGAAAAGAGAATCACTATGAAATTGTCCAGTGCAGTTAGCGAGCTATTAACTTCAATCAGTCACAATAAAACCATGCTTACACTAACAGTTCACAGGACTTAAATACTGGATTTAAAACAGGTCAGAGAAAAGAAGAATCTACAGTGTAATTCCACTGTAAATGTACCAATATTTTTGGACTCTCCTGAGAACCCTGGGGACATTCAGTGCTGATGAAAAATCACTCACTCAGTCCCTCATGCAAATTCTTCTTCATGAATCTGATTCATGACTGTGAGGCCCTTTGATTTGTGTTTTATTGCTGCTAAGACAGCACTACACTCCTCCACACCATACTACCACCTTCCAAGCTGACTGAAGTAATTTTTACATATATTTAGTTTTGTACTTCATTGGCTCCCTGTTTTTTGGTATCATGTAACAGAAATAAATCTCAATCTCTGCTTTTCTCTAGAATCATAATTTAGCAGCTGATAGGGCTGCCTGTTCCAACCTTTGTGTTACAAAGCAAAGTGATAGTGCCAAATGAAAGCTTGCCAAAAATAACAGCTTATTAATGGGGTGGAGATCAGCATTTACACCTGTGGTTTGAGTACAGCAGTTAGAAAATTCTGTACAAAAGGTTAAAAATGACAGCAAGGATATACTTCAGCAAGTGTGTGGAAAATATTAATAGATGTTATATACTGAATACCTGTTAACAACATGAGAGTGTGCTGCTGTGCTACGAAGACACCAATGCTCTCTTCTTACTGCACATCAACTAACCCTGACTGCCTTTAATATGATACTGCCTCAGTTTTCTTCTGAACATCTCCTTGCTTCTTATGCAGTGGTACCTTGTTAGAATGCACCATCAGGTAACACAAAGGATATTCCTTCAGAGCCACCTCCATCAATGCACTGACTAAAGAACAATCTCAGGATCTACTTTTTTTAGATGACTCAGACAACTGACAAAACTGCTCCAAACTTACCATGTTCCAAATCCCATGGGTCTCCTGTCATAATCAGGCAAGTCTGGAGCTATCTTGCATGCTTCTATGTTCAGGTATTTAAATATATGAATTTTTCCTTTTATACATATCTTTAAAAAAAAAAAAAAAAAAAAGGGCAAGCATAATTTGACAATATGTTTTCAAGGTACACTACAGGCATTTACATTGAGAATAAAAAATGAGCACATTCATGTCAGCTAATGTGTTTTTTCTTCTAATCTCACGGCACTTTGTAGAAACAGCTACAGTGGAGCATCACAGGATGCCTTTGATAGACAGATGGAAGCTGTCCTCCCAGTACATCTGGTCTGCATGCAACTTTGTCAGCTGGATGCTGAAATTTCCTCAAGCAAACAAGCCATAAGCATTTACAAGTGCTAGAATTTATACCTTTGGCATCCAAACTGATGCATCCCACCCGTGCCCAGCTTTGAATGGCAGTGGCAGACTGCCAAAGCAAGCTCAAATTTGAAGTGAATGAAGCCAGTAACAGCTGCCTTTGCTTTCAAAAGGGAGGCAAAACTGCATTGAAACTACAGGTCTTGGTAAGTGCCACTCTTGAATCAGAAGCTGCACACAGTACAATGTGTAAAACTCAAAGGCTTATATACCCAGGTTAAGAATCAAGTTAGTCACTAACCACACTGCAGTTTCTAGCTCAAAGGCCAATCTGAGCGCTCTGCTGCGAGGTAAACCAGCACACAGCACCACAGAGACCTCAGTCAAAATTTTCACATTGAAGAGGCACAGAATCAGTCTTGCCTAACAGAGCTTCCTCTCTCCAACACTGAGACAACTGTTCAGTTAACATTAGTACAATGCTAATGGTGGAATTAGTACAATGCTAATGGTGGAATTTTTATTAACACCCCATAGGCAAGATCACTAATACAGTAAACCAAGAGAAGGAAAAGGGTTTTTTCCCCAGCTATGCTGTGTATTTAACACTTTTAGACAATACAATTAAAGATCCTAAATAAAGTTTGCAAGATACTCCTATAGCTTCTAACTTCATTCTGCTCTATTTAGGTGAGCTGAGCACCCAAATTCCTAGCTGCACTTACCTGTGCAGGGGGTGACTGGAGAGGGTTGTTCTCTAACATGATGGTCTGCAGATGTCTGAGGTTCCTATAACAAACTGGTATTGTTGTTATTTTATTGCAGGAGAAATCTAATCGAATCAAAGGCAACTCAGCAAGCTCTGCAGATAAACACACCATTTAGAAGATTAAAAGAGTGCAAAAAAACCAAAAAAAGGGCAAGAGTATAAAAATACATGCTTCTGGTTCTCAGGTAAAGAAAGAAGGCACTGAAAGTGCTTGAAGTTTGTGCTGCTATAACTGACAGCCTTTATCTCACCTTCAGGTAAACGCACCAAATTATTTCTTCTGACATTTAGGTCTCGCAAGGATTCCAAATTGCCAATCTGTGGAGGTATTGTCTGTATTTCATTACAGCTCACATCCTATAAAGCAAGAGTTCAAGAACGAGTTATCACTAACTGGGAAGTCTCTGTTAACTAAAATACATAGCACTTCATTTAGGAACTGAAAGAAAAAAAAGACAACTATTTACGTAACACCTCAGACCCTTGCATTCACTACATCTCATTGCTAATGTGAAGCACAATTCTCAGTTTCAATATATGAGCAAACAAAACCTTTAAAAGATTAAGTATTCAGATATAGGAGTTTAATTCACATTACCTCCATCAAATTATTCCATATTATTTAAGACAGGGCAACTTGCTACGTAAAAAAGGGTTTTGCCAGAAACAAACACACCAAGAGCTCTGATCCCACCCAGCCTACCTTTCAAAACCAGGTACGGCTCTTAGCTAAGCTGACATGGATCATTTACTCTCCCATGCAAAGCATCTTTCCCTCACACTAACTTTTTAAAAAATATGAATATTTCAAACTCTTTTTATAGAATCATGGAATCCATAAGGTTGGAAAAGACCTCAGAGATCATCAAGTCCAACCTGTCACCCAACACCTCACGACTAACTAAACCATAGCTTCAAGTGCCACGTCCAATCCCTTTTTGAACACCGCCAGGGACAGTGACTCCATCTCCCTGGGCAGCACATTCCAATGGCCAGTAACTCTTTCTGGGAAGAACTTTCTCCTCACCTCCAGCCTAAAGTTCCCCTGGTGCAGCTTGAGACTGTGTCCTCTTGTTCTCGTGCTGGTTGCCTGGGAATAGAGACCAACCCCCACCTAGCTACAACCTCCCTTCACATAGTTGTAGACAGCAATAATGTCTCCCCTGAGCCTCCAGTTCTCCAGATTAAACAACCCCAGCTCCCTCAGCCTCTCCTCACAGGGCTTGTGCACGAGCCCTCTCACCACCCTCAGTGCCCTTCTCTGGAGTTCAACTGTCTCAATGTCCTTCTTAAACTGAGGGGCCCAGAACTGGACACAGGACTCAAGGTGTGGCCTAACCAGTGCTGAGTACAGGGGCACAATGACTTCCCTGCTCCTGCTGGCCACACTATTTCTGATGCAGGCCAAGATGCCATTGACCTTCTTGGCCACCTGGGCACACTGCTGGCTCATGTTCAGGCAGCTGTCAACCAGTACCGCCAGGTCCCTTTCTACCTGGCTGCTCTCCAACAACTCTGTCCCCAGCCTGTAGCGCTGCATGGGGTTGTTGTGACCAAAGTGCAGCACCCGGCACTTGGACTTGTTAAATGACATCATGTTGGACTCTGCCCATCTGTCCAGCCTGTCAAGGTCCCTCTGGAGAGCCCTTCTACCCTCTAACAGATCAACATCTGCTCCCAACTTGGTGTTGTCTGCAAATTTACTAATGGTGGACTTAATGCCCTCATCCAGATCATCAATAAAGATACTGAATAGGATTGAGCCCAACATTGATCCCTGAGGGACACCACTGGTGACTGGCCTCCAGCTAGATGTGGCACCATTCACCACCCCCTCTGGGCTTGGCCCTCCAGCCAGTTCCTAACCCAGCCTAGAGTGCTGCTGTCCAAGCCATGAGCTGACAGCTTGGCCAGAAGTTTGCTGTGGGGACGGTGTCAAAGGCCTTGCTGAAGTCCAGGTAGACTACATCCACAGCCTGCCCCACATCCACCAGGCAGTCACCTGATCATAGAAGGAGATCAGGATGGAAAGGCAGGACCTGCCCTTCCTAAATCCATATTGGCTAGGCCTGATCCCTTGGCTGTCCTGCAGGTGTGCTGTGATTGTCCCCAAGAGGATCTTCTCCATAATCTTTCCTGGCACTGAGGTCAGGGTGACAGGCCTGTAGTTTGCAGGTTCATCCATCTGGCCCTTCTTGTGGATGGGCATCACACTGGCCAGTTTCCAGTCATCTGGGACCTCTCCGGTGAGCCAGGACTGGTGGTAAATGATGGAGAGCGGCTTGGCCAGCTCATCTGCCGGCTCTCTCAGCACCCTAGGATGTATCCCATCTGGTCCCAGGGACTTGTGAGTATCCAAATGGCTCAGCAAGTCCTTAACTACTTCCTCATGAATTTCAGTTCAGAAGGCCAGTTACCCTGAAGTCCTCCTGCCTTACTGCTGAAAATGGAGGCACCTCATCCTGCTCCATTGCAGCTCTATACAAAGTCAAAACATAGCTGGGGGAAATATTATTGCAGATAGTCTTCCTCAAGCTAAGAAGAGATCTAAAGAACTTGCCATTGCATGCAAGTGACTGGTTTACAATCACAAAGTTCTCAGCAGCACGAAAACCCAGATGTTCATCTTGCACATGCCCAGATAGCATCCTAATTACTGCATTATTTTGATCAGAAGCACCTCCAAACCTATGGAGCATCTCAATTAAAAATTCAAGACTGAACAGTAATAGTTAAGAAGTAACTGTATACTCACAAGCTCTGTCAGCTGTCTGAGCTGTCCAATTTCTTCAGGTATTGAAACCAACTTGTTATTACTTGCTATCAAAACTTTCAGTGGTAGACTACAGAGGTGTACTGGCAACGTTGAAAGCTGGTTTCGACTGTTTGGAAAGAAGAATACCCCAACATCATCAGAACTCTAGTGAGAAATCATCTCACATTTTAACACAATGAAAGATGTACAAAAAGCACTCTCCATTTAGATGATTAACTCAGTTTTCACATAATTACTATAAAAGTAGTTCCATGGAGTCACTCTTCATTACTTGCTTTATCTATTTGTGTGTGAACAAACTCTGAATATCAAGTACCAAGCTTTGTCAGATACTTTCAAACTCAGTGGAGGGGAGTATGGTATTTTCAGTTTCTTTCAGGTGCTTCTGGTAACTGGCTGCTCTCTGTCACCATGACTATGTCTGAACAGAGAGCAAAAACCTTTCTGATGGTTAGTAGTGCAGGTCAGCACAGACAAAATGCCACAAGTTATTGCTTACTGAAAATGTACAGTATATTTCTAAATGAAGTCATGAGGATCAAGAATCTTGGCATGATGGATCTTACTATTCCAAAATCCAGTCTTAGACATCTGATAATTAACTACTTTAAAGCAAAAATGAGGTCCCAGGACTGGACTGTAACCTCAGATAAGAATCAGGCAGGGTGAGGATGGATTGTAAACCAGAAAGATTCTCTCTAGGAATAAAACACAACAAGGAGCAGTGAGTAGATAATTAGAAAGTTCTTAGGATCTTTAAAAAAGCCTTAATCATATGTTGACATTTAGCAAAAAATATTGCCATAGTTTTTCATGACTGAAATCCAGATTTCCCTGTTATTAAAGCAAGAGGGGAAAAAAAATGAGTTCTGAACCAACAGAGCAGGTTTTAAAGGATAATAATTGGACTGCACCCACTAGAGATCATAGCAATAGGAAACTCATACCTGATTCACATCCTATTCCTGCAATTCTCACCAGCAATACAAAAAGAAAATAAAGAAACACAGCCATACTAAATTGGCAAAAGTATAACAGCAGAAGGAAACAGCCTGAAGTTTTTCTTGATTAATTTCTTTGCTGATCTGTGGTGAGAAACTTTCCACACCTCTTCAAAGCTCTTCTACAAATGGAGGATGCTGTTCACAGTTAAATTTCAACAACAGGCTCAATTGCAGCAATTAGCTGGCAGAGCAATGTTAATGCCTGAGAAAGATATTAGAAAGCCACCAGCACACGGGTACAGGAAATTCTGTAAGCCTTATTCAGCTGCTGAGAGCTGAATTGAAAAGACTGTACAAAAACTCCATCTGTTTCAGTCTATATGCCTGTATTTCACATGAGAACTACTGGAATTTATTTCAGGATTCCTTTAAGATGGAATTAGCTTTCTTCTTTATGCTTCACTTCTAGAAGCTGCTTCTTAATTCTTCCTTGATCCACCTAAGTGGGTGAGACTGGTTCAGGTTGCTTTGATCAGATGTCACAGAACAGAGCAGCATGGTAATCACACCCCATGTTAGAATTACTTAAAGATGCATCAAAATTTGTAAACCTAGGCTAGTGATGCTAAAGCAAAATTTCTGAGACAATCATTACCTGATATTTAGAAATGTTAAAGACTGCAAGTTCAAAACTGCCTCTGGGATATATCGAATGCAGTTCTGGTACAAATTAAGACTCTCAAGGGAGACGAAGTGACATGCTTCTGCTGGGAGCTCTGACAGTCTGTTCCGTGACAAATCTGAAGGGAGGGAAAAAAGAAACACTCAGTAAAGCTATCTTAAAACTTCACAAGGACAAGTATTGTCTGTTTATTTGCTGTCACACAGTGGGAACAGTTGGACAGGAATCAAGTTTCATGATTTTGAAGTGACACAAAAAATAAATCAGTGTTTTGAAATCTTACAGCCACAATGAGAAAGAGAGAGCTAGATGCTGCACTCCTTTCAGAGTCACACTTCCGTATTCCCAACTGCTTTCTGCTTAGAGAAAACTAGTTTGTGATGCTCAAAGCCCAGCTTCAAATATGTGTTCTAAGACCATCTTTAGATTATGGAGTTGATACTGGGTGGGCAGTGTGGTAATGAAAAGAAATCAGAAACACTTTTCTCCCAGCCCCTAAGGTACTCTCTGCTACATGGAAATCCTAGCTCCTAATTTCTGTGTAAAACAGACATACACATTTATAGGTAATGTTTCCAAGAGGGGAAACATGAGGCACACACCTTTGACAAGCCTTCTATACTTTAGCCAAAGCATTCCTTCCTGCAGAGAGATTCCAGATCAAGCCTCAACCAGGCAACGGAAGGATTTTCAATAAAGAGTCTTCCCAGCTGCAGACAAATGCTCTGCCTGCTGCTAGCAGTAAGTTTTACTGCTTCTTTGTGATCCTGCATTTAACCAAAACGCCTATCAAATATTTGTATTTGAAGAATCAATATTTTCCTTAGCCAGCCCAAATCCAACTATCAGTATAAACCATCCATCAGCATTATGCTCCTTCAAGAGTAAAAGTTGCCTTGTGATAGAGAATGCAGTTGCAAAGGGTTCTTTTCTTTCTGTAAAGGTCAAGGAAAGCTATTGCTTATAAATGCCAAGGGACGCTTCTCACAAACACACACTAACAGCTCTTTCTTCCTAACAGACTCAACTCTCGCTTCTGGAAGGAGTTATGCTCACATCAGGGGTACTTTGTGTCAACAGACACTGCCTGTTTAATAAACTGAAGCTTCGCTTTCACATGAAGAGAGGGCAGTCACTAACTGTAAAAACCCATCTGACCTGAACTGGTGTCATGAATTAGCAAAAACAAGAAAAACATTAATTGCTATCTTCTTTGTTTTGAATTTCAATGACTGCTCATCAGATTAAGAGGATAAAAGCCCCCACTGAAAGGCACACACAAATAAATTGACATAGTAATTTCTGTATCTTTATTCCATGAAGGAGCCATCCAATACAGATTACAATTTAAAGCTGCCAATGCAGACAGGTTTTGTGTCTCTCCTTGCTTGGCTTTTTCTTTTTTTTTTTTCTTGTTGTTGTCTTTTAAAAGGGAAGTTTCTCCAGAGTAGTTAAGTCCTCCATAGAGATACCCTCCCTACCACCGCTCCAATGCATGCTGGAGCCGACTCTCGGTCTACCTCAATGCTTAGAACATGGCATGAGCTACTACAGATATGGAACCAGTAATTAAAAATCTTGAGTTCAGAGAATTTCTATGAAAAGCTCTGCAGAGAAAAATCACAGAATGTTAAAGGCTGGAAGGGACCTTGAAAGATCATTCAGTCCAACCCCCTGACAGAGCAGGATCACCTATACCAGATCACACAGGAAAGCATCCAAGTGGATTTTGAATACCTCTGGAGAGGGAGACTCCACAACCCCCCTAGGCAGCCTCCAGATGCATTTTAATGTACAAGTGGGAAGGAACTGCGTTATGCAATTCACAGGCATGACTGAAACTAACTATAGCAGAGGCTATGGTGGGCACTACAATGTTCAGCAGATGTTCAAGGTGCAGACAGCTAATAAAAGACCCCATGAAAATCATGAGAACTTCTAATCCATTGATACAAAAAGGAAACAAGGAACATAACAAAATTCCTTCTCTATTCAGCAAAATAAGTATTAATTAAGAATTAGTAAAAAATGGCACACTAAGTGCTTCTTTCCAGCTTGTATCAGGCTCACACATGACCTCAGCTTAAGCTTGACCAAACTGGATTTTGAAAAACCAACACTTTAAATGTTTCTTATCAGCTCTCACAGTGGGAGCTAAACCTACAAAAGAATAGAAGGTGTCTGCATTGAGTATCTAGAATTGTTTCAATGCCTTGTGACAGCAAACAGTTCCAGATCTCTGCCTCCTTTCCTACTTTTTGTGAGACCTTTCCCCCAAACACTTTTCTTTTCTCCAAAGTAAAATCTGCACTTACAGATTGCTAAAGGCAATTTTCATAAATACTGTGATGTTACCACACACTAATCCACATAAAACAAGATAAATGTGTGAAATGTGAAGAATCCATCCACTGTGATGGATCCCACTTTCTGTTACTGCCAACCCTGAAGTTTTCTCCCCTCTGTTGCTTGTCCCAGGCCCTTTGTATTGTCAGTTTGTGGGAAATTCATCAGAATACATTTGTTCTGATCACCTCACCACACAGCCCCACAAACTCTATGCCAGAAATAGGGAAAACTGAGGATGCAGGCAGCAGAGTCCCTTGTTCTAATGGTGAGGATCAGTTTTGCTGATTTAAAGCACTAAGTGGAAATACCTAATGATTGGAACTGATCAGAACCTGCTTAAGAAACTGCAGATAATAACGGAGTCTATGTCATTGAGTACGTCCTGCAGAGTACCAAATGCACTATCCGAGGAACTTCATGCAATGGACACTTAGTTTGCAGAAGCCATGTCTCATAATACACTACTTTGTCTACTGCAGTAGATTTAAACATGGCAATAGTACTAGAACTATGCAACAATGCCATGTCCAAAACTGCAACATTCCCTCCTTTGCCAGTGTTGTTGTGAAATGTCACAGGAGAAGAGCTTTTTCCAAACAAGCATATACTGCCACAACACAAACAAAAATAATGCATCCCACAAATCTCTAATAACCTCAGGCAATTATAGTATTTGTAATCACTGAAGTGATCTGTGATACAGTTTGCCACAAGGTTTCACAGTACAGGAGCATGTTAACATGTAGGAAAGGCAGAACAATGCCAGTTGTGACAAGAGAAAAGCAAGAGCACACACTAGCATCCTTCAACACACATATTGACTCCTCCTGAATTCACACAGCTGTGCTGGCAAAGCCTGTTTGAACACTACACATTTTAAGAAAGTGGGGTGGGTTGAAATTCCCCCTCCCCCCACATTAACTTTGCCAGACCAGCCCAGCTAGAAGTTTTTTTCCTTTTTACACCCAGTAGTGATTTATTTATATTTTGCTACATTGCTGTTCAAGATCTGTGACATTTTTTAAAGGCATAGCCTAAAACTACCACACAAAGAAATAGGCTTCCCAAGTAAACAGACATTTTTCTGGCAGAAGAGTCACAAAGAAAAAAAGTTTCTTTCAAATCTTTCTTGGAAAGGCTTTAAGCACAAACATGAGAAATCTCAATTGCTTTTTGTTTCACTTTATCTCACCAAAGAACACTTCAAAACCTGGTATTCACATACTGTGCAGACCATAAGGCATGAAATAGTCAAGAACTTCCCATATTCTGAGCAATGATTTAGTGTTTCTAAAGACTGATTTCCTGCAAAATAACATTAAAATGAAAATACACTTTTTTAACCAACAAATGAGCTCATAGCATGATAGACAAGAAATACCAAAGCTGGGTAGGGGCAACCACTAAATTTTTCCAGACTTTGCTCAACTGACAGTGATTCTTTGAAACTTGGCATTTCTGTTTAGCAGTAGAAAGTCAGTGGAAAGCAGATTATATCAGTTGTGATGCTGCAGTATAGTCTCTTACATCATTCACAGTGGATCTAACTAATTGCAAATTTGGCTATTAAGTTTGCAGCATTTTTACTCCCATGATGGCCATGAGAATGCCATCCTAGGGACAGCATCCATGACTTCACGTGCTTGAATGTAAAGCTAGGAGGGAAGGCCTGCCAGGACCATATCAAAGGCAAGAGCTAGGAAAAAAAGACTAAGCTACACTGTAAAGCAAGAACACCTTAAGATTTCAACAGAAGCACTATATGGTAAAATACAATGTAAATTCTGAACCTGCAAATTAGCTTCTTTAGGTTACTTGAAAGCCCTGCCTCAATCCTCTGCAAACCTCCAACAAGTATTTCAATTTCCAGGGTCCCCAGGAGTTGGTGACATTTTTGATTTTGGCCAAATTCTTGGGAACCCTCCCCGACTCCAGACAGTGGTCCTTAAACAAGACCAGAACTGGGGCAGAGAGTACAGCAGTCATTTTATGAAACGATTCAACAACTCCATCCTCCTCCCCACATTCTTCCCAAAAACATCTGAATGAAAGTAACAGCTCTAAAAAAAACAAGGAAAGAGCACTACAGTGACTGGTTCTGTATCTACACAGATGCCACTCCACACTTTGATGTTTTTCCGAAGTCAGAGTGAGGAAAAAGAATGAAAATGGAAATATTTTATTGCAAATATCTTGCCCATGAAGACTTTAGTGATATTCTGCTACCACATGCACTTTAACAACCAGAAAAAGGTGTTGCAGTACAGATTATTGTGCAGACTAAAAGTTGCACAGTCTTCTGTGTCTCACAAATAAATGATAAAATGTTGTAGAGATATTAAACTTTCATGTATTTTTTACACCTATTATAGCACTAACTAAGAAGCAACTGATAACTGTCAAATCAAGCAAAAAGTAATCAATATGATGCAATTACTGCATTAATACGTCTGTGCATACTCTTGCTGCTTGACATACCGTTAACTGCAAAGAGGAAACAACTAATTCTCCCCAAAAGCACAGTGAATTTTCTCTACAAAGTGTGAAATATAGCTATAATAATTTGAACTAAGATTGTCTTGCTTGTATTCACATTTCTGGGGTTAAAATTACTGTTAACAGAAACCTGCTTTAAAAAAGGCTCTCTTAGCCCGCTAAAAATGGATGTGTTTCCTTGAGAGCAAGATCGCGGAATTTTGGCAAAGGGAAGTGTTCTTTGGAACTAAGCTCTTTGTGAAAGATAAAAAAGCCAACAGTTCAAATACAAAATGAAATCTCAGAGGGGAGTCAGCTCACTGACCTTTTCCAACTTAATTGGGATTCTGCTCAGAGAGCCAGCAAACCCAACGTTAAATGCGACTCGAGAACACACTGCGTTTCAAACTGCATCATTTGGCATTAAATGTAAACCCTTCCTGCTCAGAGGAATGTTCCTCTAACATCAAATATTAGCAGGGCTGCGTTCACACATCTTTAAACTTAAGCTGGTACATAAATTGTCTCCAAAGGGAAGTCCCTGATGCATAAAGATGCACCCATTTAAGTTATGGGGTACTCGAACCTAGCACATAGGCTATACAGAGAGGGAACTGCAGCTCAACTGTTGCTGGCACTCAAACCAGCTGCACAGTGGTGAATTCCCATTCATCATGAGATGCTAATACGATCGGTCCCTTAATCCTGTTGCAATGGGGATACGGCTTCTGCTCTCATTCCAATTAACTATGACAATGAAAGCCAGCTCTAGGCCTGGACTGTGCTACAAAATTTTGTTGATAAAAATCTGCTCTTTTTCCACCAGAGATCTGCATGTGTTCCCCACACACTTTTAATTAATTTTATTTCTTCTTAAATCAAAACCAGCAAAGCCTAGATTTCTGGCTGCTTATTCAAGCCCAAATGTCAGCAACCACCGTAACACCCGCTGGCAAAACACTAACGCAAAAGAGACTGTGGCATTATGTCAGCAGCTGTAAACTGTGGGCTCCCACCCATGATGTCTGCTATAACAATCCAGTTGCAGCTGTCTGACATCAGCCACCAACGTACTGCAGTGATGCAACAGTACTGGTAACTCTGAACCGATGTGAATTCTAATGGCTACGGTGCTGCTATATACTGCCCTCAACCAGTGCAAGAAAACATTCTGTTTTCCCTAAAACTCTGAAGTAGGCAGTGTAATTCAAAAGCATATTCAGTATTTTCTGTTTATACCTGACAAATCTAAGACCCAGTAGCTTGCAGCTTACAGACAAAAGTGTATTTTCATGGAGATAATTCAATAAGATATTTGGTGTCCAGGAGGCTGACAGCCAGTATAGTGACAGAAGGCAAAAGGCAGCATGAACTGCTGCTGTAAGAGGACAAGTGCAGCTGTTCAAGGAGAAATACGTTAAATACCTGGAACTGTGTAAACAGACTTTTCGTTTTTCACATACACATCTTAAAGATCAGAAGCGAACTCCACAGTTTCACAGTGATAAGAACAAAACCACAATTACACTGAAGATTATCCTTGAAATAGCTGATGTAATCTGGCAGATATGAAAAGTGGCTTACATGAGCAACTCATTTGCAACTCCTGCTCTGGGAGAGTCAGGCTGCTCCCTGGAAATTAACTGCTTAGGTTACAGGCACCCTTCAGATAACATCATTAAACACACCTTTAGAGGAACTTGATGCCACTGGATTACTCAGTTAAGACATTTAGCACCAACTCTATTAGAACAATTGCTCACATTTCCAAGTGTATTTGAAGCACATTGTTATAAACCTTCACTGTGGATTTTGGTAGCTGTTGATTCTATTAGCCAAATAAATTCATGCTCATTGATCCCACTTTTAAGAAGCAGTTTGTTTCACACTCCAAAAACTTCAGAAGTCGAAACAAAAATCTGACAAGAGCAATGCTTGTGGCCCTGCTGATATTTAAGAAATATGCTCACAAAGCTACTGAAAGAAAATTAATAAAATGAAAGCATATAACTAAGCAGATGTGCTACTGGTGTCACTGTAATGACTCTTCTTGTACCAGAATACTCCATAAAAGATTGCCTCTGGGATTAATTCTGATGCTGCTTGGTCTCTGTACGCAGTATTTGGGAATGTTTCATTTCCAAGCACTGAAAATATTGGTGTCCTCAGAGCTTCACTTCACACCTGGAGGATTTCCTGACATAGAAGGGGTGATTCTACCTCTTCCTGCCTGCTGTGATAGAACACTACCACTTTTGTCATACTCTAATTTAAAACAAACCTCAGAAATGTCATCTCCTGAATCATCTTCTACTTGCTAGTCCTGTCTAACCTCTACTTTTCCCAACTATTTCCCCACATATCTAAGATAACTTGATAGGTTTATAAGAAGTGTAAGGTGAAAGAGGTGGCATTTACTGACCTGAGATGAGGCTGCTCCCTTTTTGTTTTACCTAGGTAATGCACTTTGCTGATGCTATAGCACCGCTCCCCAAGCTGGCACACTTGACTAACAGGCATGATGAAGACTGTTTCCACCTACATTACTGTTGCAGCCCTGTAATGAAATACATCCCCCAAATTTCTAGTTTCAATTTCCAGCATTTCATGGAGAAAAATTAGGTTTGGCCATGTGATCTGTCCTTGACACACTTATGGCATTTCAATTGTCAGCACACCCATTCTTGACATGTACAATCACATTCCTCCTTAGCAGCAGCGCTAGCAGCATCAAATTGTCTTTCAACCATTTCCATGGACTAGCATTCTGTAACCAAGAATCTCCAACCTGCTGGTTTTGCAGCATGAACAGGCTGTGATTTCTGCAGTTACAGAAGAAGAGGCAAAGATCAGTGGTTTCTTTCAAATGTCAGCCTAGTGGAGCTGTGGCTGGAATGCAGACCTGCTTACTGCCAATGCCTGCCTCACCAACCTGAGACTGTAACTGCACAGCACACAACACAAACAGAAAGCTTACACTCTGCTCTGAAAGCAGCCCCCTAGACTTCCTGCCTTGTGTGCTGAAGACGAGATTTGTAGTATGCTTTCAACCAGACCTACTTCAGCCTGTCCCTTGTAAAACCTGTTTCAAACCATTCTCAAATCATGGTCAGACTTCAGATGTGTGGATCACAGGTTCACGCACACTATTTCTTCTGGCTACACTTTTATTTTAGAGCATTCAACACCAAGTTTCCCGCCAAAGTTAAAAAAAACAAAACCAAAACCAAAAAACAACAAGAAAAAAGCCCACAAACTCCTTGCCTGAAGCAATTTTAACGAAGCAATTTAATCATTTTAATGAAGCAATTTAACTATGGCCAAAGCATTTACCTTTTCCTTCAACACCCAGACTATCAAATGAAGCCTGGCAAGTCACACAAGGGAGTTTTGCAGAATCTGCCTTCCCAATTACTTGAATGAGACTAAGTTTTCTCAGCAGGCAGTTGTCCCTTCAGTTCTTCTCCATTAACACATCATGTAAACCCAAGAAATGAATCAAGCAAAACACTCTGAGTGTTTTACTTGGTCTCTGCAACATTCATTCTTCTCTGTTAAGACTAGCAAAAAAATCTATGTATAAAGACCTGCAAGAACTTTAATTACACTCTATAATAAAACTCAGACATACCTGGTGTGATCAAAGAGGAAAACTGAACATTCTAAGCACCAACTCCCATTCTCCCTCTTTTTTTTTTTCCCTCTTTCCACATGATTTTAATGCATATATGCTGTGGTTTATCTTTCTCTTACACACATGAATAAACACCTCACAGGTGCCACCATAAACTAAACACAGATGAATTTTTCAGTCCTGTACTTAATGTCAGCTGCTGTACATTCCCTGACAGAAAAAGCACATTCCCAACAAAAGCACAGTTTTCTCATAGGAGCAGATCATAAGGGCACCACACAGAGAGGAGAAACACCCTAATCAGACTAATAATTTGGAATACAGTGACACTTCCTCTGAACAAATAATTTCCTTTTCCTTTTGCAAGAAATAATATTGCTTGCTTAATAAAATTTAAAACCCACCCCAAAACAGTGGAAACTGTAGAAACACCACTATACAGTTGGCTTTGTGTAATAACTGGAGAATAGGCATGAGTGACAAACTCTAGTCATTGCAAGGAACTGAGAACTAATATTCTGTCTATTCCAGTTGCTTTTCCTCTAGTTGACTTGACAGTAGGAAAATCAGAAGCCTAAATGAATCAAGCTTATGCTAAATGTCATTTATTCATTTTTCAGTGTAGACCTTGGCTTCACAGTCAGCCACCCTAAGCCAGTGAAGGGAAGAATTGCTTACGGGCCACGTGTGATCCCCTTCCCTTGCACCAGCACCCCTGATTGCACAGCCACACAGCCAGTAAGGTCTCATTACTGAGAATAAACCCTGCAAAAAAACCCCAAAGCCACAAATATTTTTCAGCCCTTCTGAAGCATGATCTGATTCATGCTGCAGTTGTATAGTCTTTTAGCATCAATGTAAGGGTGAGGATGAGAATGTGTGCCTGCTTGTGCAGAGAAGTGGACCATGACTTTTAAAAGCAGATGGGATTTGGACTAGCTGGTTAATAATACCCATGAAACTGTACTGGTTTTGGTTTCTTAACACACACACTTGTAATAAAACACCAAGTTCTTTTCAGAGAAGCAAATACAGGGTTGTGATCAGGGATTTATTCCCAAGTCTTGCTCATTACAGATGTGTACCTGCGTACAAAGCATGAATGCTGTGAGGATGGCACACAGTGGTGCAAAACAAGCTCTTCAGGAATGAGATGAAACCACCCTTCAGATGAGCAGAGAGCAACATTCAGTGGCTTGCAGCCGAAAGAAGTCAGATGATCTACCAGCTGGGCCTTACGACGGGTCAGTAAACAACTAGACAGGCTACAGACAGAATACAAACTTCAACTCATGTGCTGCTACAGCAGAGATGATGCAGACTGGAACTATTTATCTATGTTTGAAAATAAGGATTCATTCTAACCCCTTCCTTTTAACCTTTGGGGTTAAAGAAATTTTTAAGTACGCTCTGCTTCCAATTTCTGGTAGACACCACCACACCCCTTCCAGCCTCCTCCCCAGTCTCATCTCTTCTAGCAATTTCATACCCTTTCCTCGCTAAACTTGGGCATCCAGCCAAAAGCATAAACATGATTCTTTTTCAAACAGCTCCAAAACGAAGTCAAACAAACTGAAGTAAGTGAAAGTTGGAGAAGCAACGTTGCAAGAGAATCTAACACTGAGGAAATGAACTCCAGCTCACCGTGTCCGGTTAAATTGGGGAAGTTCAGTCCCTCACTGACAAGCTGCATTGCAGATTCTTCTGGGTTTTTTTGCAATACATACACACAGTATTTATCTCCAGGGAAACCAGCCTTTGGACTACACCTACAAAGCCAGTAAGGCAGTATGTACCCCATCATTGATAAACCTGGTTAAAGGAGGCTATTTTGATTTGACCTAAACCTACTTCTTGTTGACTTAAAAAAAAAGTCAAACCATACCAGAGCATGAAACCTCTACTTCTAGTCTTTCATATTAGTTTAACCAAGACAGTTTAAAATTACATCTGAAAGCTTTGGAGATACATCCCCTGGGATCCAACTACCCTGGTGTAAAGTTATCCCCTCTATTAGATACTCCTCAACAGCCCTTTGCTGTAAGCCACTGATTTTGCAATGCTTTTGTGAGCATTTCCCAACTCACATCAGGCAAAAAAAACCCAGTCAAGTTAGATCACATGATTTCTAAAGTTGTTCAAGCCACTCTTGCAAGTTTTGCCTGAAGCTAACTCAAGGAGGATTTACATGAGCTGCATCTCTAGTAGATATAAGGGCAGTGACTTCCTTTGGCAGCTCAGTCTCCTTAAAATAGCTGCTCTCTGCACACTGACAAACAAGTTGCAGCCTTGGCTTTACAAAAAGGTTCAGAAAAAGGCAGCGAGGAAGGAAAAAAAACCTACCTCTGAAAGGAAATCTTCAATCAGGATTTTCTAAGCAGACATTATTTCTAATTGAATCAGAGCAAAGTCCTCACTATTTGAGCATTGTGTTTTCTCCTAGCATTAAGCACTCACCTCAACTAAAATAAGAGAGACAAAGCTCATTTTGTAGAAGTTTTTCTGCAACACCACCACTTAGAATCATTACATGGTTCAGATTTGCTGCTTTTATTCAGGCCCTCAATCCCAGCATACACAACATGAAATTTACTTCTCCTATCTGTTTTTAGTTCTAAAACCTCTGCTTTTCTCAGTGCTCATGCTCAGTATCATGGAGAATGAATACTGGACATACTCCCACCAAAAGCATCAGTACTTTACACTATTTTTGCTTCCCATAGGCCTGAGCTGGTCTTGTCCCACATTATTCAGGAAAGATCTATTTCCCTTCCACAGACTCTCTTCCTCAATCGGGAAACAATTTCTCATTTTCTTTTACATCTCCTCACTTCCCTATGAATACTTGAAGACAACTGATAACTTAAGACTGGAGTGTAACTTCTCACTGTCACAGGGGCACAACTAACCTTGTTGTCACTTCATAACTTAGAGCAACTTGTTCTAAGTGATTTGGATCAGCACAGAGGAGAGGTGAACTTATGCACAGACATAGGAATGAGTGTGGCAAAGGGCTGCAACGTCTTCAACCTGCTGTGAGAGCGTCTCCTGAAAATATACTCAAGGTTCATTAAACTCCAGTTGAAGACATTCCTTTGCTCAAGCTAGAATACTGAATCCAAAAGTCAAGTCACTTAATATTACATGCCTTTTCATCTTGATTTTAATTGAAAAAGCTTGCTATTGTCATTATAAAACTTGTCCTCACAAAATGGTAAGCTGTATTAAAAAAAATATACTTCAGCACAGGCCACAATACAAGCTGCCACCTCTAGAAGAGGGCTGAGCTAGTGTTGTACTGTGAAGACAGAGAAGGCTTCATGTGCTATGTGGTGACTCTTCCTTAATTCTACAAGTTTAAAGAAACATTTTTTTCCCTCATGGTCCAGAGCCTGGCCAGTAAACGCTCAGAGGGCTTTGAAGTCTTCAAACCCATTACCAACTCCTTCAATTCAATTTCTCACCTTTTCATTTTTACAGGGAAAACTTGTAGCACATACAACCTTCCTCACAACAAAAGGTAAGAAAAGGAAACTATGCTAAATAGCAGTTCCTTCATTTCATGATTTGGGTCTAAGATACCATGCTAGATAGCACAACCTATAGTTTAACATCCATAGTCAACTTCCAGTTATTCAGAAAAGGAGGAGGAAAGTCAGATAATGTGGGTAAAGCAATACCACAGGTTAATATGAAGCACAATGCAGACAGTGTACAACAAGTAATGACACTGCTGGCAGAGTCCAGACCTGCTAAGTAGCACTGGGGCAGGCTAGAAAATCCCCATAAAGCAGCACAGTGACTTGAATAATGTTATGCTGTCCAAGCTGGTGCTCCCACAACCAGCTTGAGCACTCTATGTACACCTACTACACTGTTAAACCACCCTCAACAATCTGTTCATAGCTATCAAGAGTTCCACCTGAGGAGCCTATCAGTGAGGAAGACCCTATGTTACTGTCACTTTGCTTAATGCTCTGCTCTGGCTTTCATCTGCACCAGTGAAAGATCTGATATATTGCTGATATATTCAGCAACTCCAATGGCTCTGCAACTAAACCATTACTTGGGGAAGGTGACCAGGCACAGAAAAAAGGCAGGAATAGATCAAGCCAGGAGGGCTGGAAATGTGAAATGGAACCAACAAAGACTTTGTGTTTCCATCATTCATCTACTTATTAAAAAAACCTAAACAAAACAAAACAGCTAGCAAAGACTTAATTCATCTTAATATTGTACATAAAAATTTCCAAGTCTTTTCACATATGTCATCTTATGTAACAGCTACAATTTACCTGGTATCACATTAGTTTTACATATTCTCTTTCATTCATTTCACTGTTCAAAATATATTACCTCACTCCCCTTTTCTTCCACAGACTGCTTAAGTAGAACGATATATTAAAGGCAGCATTAGATGGACACACCAAAAACATTTCAGCTGTGAGTACATTTCAGAATGTCTTAAGTGTGGTGTTAGAAACAAACCAGCTCAAACCAGCACTGAAAATTCAAAGCTCCTAAAAAGCAAAGTGCGTAATTTCTCATAAAAAGCTAATTACTTTCAGAGGAAGGCAAGCACCTCTATAAAATGTCATGCCTGTAATTACTGCATTTCTCTGAAGCTCTTAACAGAGTGCCTCCATATTTACAGCACTTACAGACAGCTTCACCAGACTATACAGTAAGGTCACCAAGGATGTCTCATGCCATTGCAGACAGTAATCTGTCTTCAGCGGAATGGTACTTTATTGAAGAGAAAAGTCAATAAAGTCTGACAGTCAAATGTCCTATGCTCTTTTAACAACTCCTTGAGGCCATCTCTCATGCTGACATCATCCCTAACAAAAAAACTCTGTTACACTTTACACAAGCAGCTCTGCAATTTTCAATAGGATGATTATTGCCAGAATTCTAGAAAAAGAGCTGGAGTCTTACCAAGTCATCTGAGCAGGACAAGGCATTTTAGCATCAAGAAATAAAACAACAGTATAGGCTATGCATGGAAAATATCCCATACCAAACACAGAAAACAGCCAAATGGGAAGATAAACGACAGCAATTGCCAAAGCATGTTCATAATATGAACTAAATTTTGAATGATATGAAATAAATTTTGAAACTGGAAACCATAAGTCACCTTCAGTCAAGAACACACCATGCAGACATTAGCAGGGATCAAGGACTACAGAACAGGAGGTCACAATTTCATGCATCTTCACTTTTTTAAAAGCTAAGCTTGCTAAAACCTAGTAGCAAAGCTATCAAAATGATTGTTACATTCTCAAATTAGTATTTAAGATTAATTGCTTAAAAAAAAAAAACACCACCAAAACAAACCCAAAATATTATGAAACCCTGGCAGCAAATACACAAAAGAAAACCCAAACTAATCTGACTACAACTGAGAATAGACTTTTTTTCAAATCCATACCAAGCCTATCCCTATTCAGTAAAATGCTTAAGTCAAGGTTTAACAGTAAACATTGCCCTTGGAGGCCACGATTGAAATTAATCTCAACATGCAGTAGTCACTTTGAAAGTCTTTCGTTGGTTGGCTGTATGCCTCCTGCTCCTGAAAAATACTAGTTTTGTGCATGTGACAACTCCATCTATACCACATGGAGGAGGATAAAGGAAAACTTTTTTTTCTTTGCCTTGCTAGAATAATTGACAAACACTGAGCTACAGAAGAAAAGCTGTGTGGTGACTGCCCACGCTGCACAACAATGACAATTCTACTTCCCGAGATCTCCATTATTCCATCTCTTAATGACTATTTTAACTGCTAATAGTTTTAAAGCTCTTCATATACATTAAACCACATTAACAAACAAAAAGGTTCATTTGCAGATGTGCAAAAAATCCAAATGGGAAAATCTCAAGGTTGCAGAGAAACTGCTTCACACATGCTAACACATGGACACAAACACAACACTCGAAACGTATGAAGGCGCACCACGCTCCCCAGCAACATGACACCCAGCCTTCTGCCCACTGCTTATGAAATACTTGACTATGATCCAGCAGAGCAGGGTTTCATTTTACAGGACTGCTTCACCAAGTCAGCAGAGAGGGGAAGTTTGCAGTAAATGAACTCATCCCCACAAACCTTCCGGATGAAGTTTCTTCACGTACAAAAGCGATTACCCAACTAAACAAGTTAACTTAAGTATTGTCTAATTCAAAGTCATGGTTTCATTTTAAAACAAAAGACATTTAAAAAAGCTTTGAAAATGGAGCTAGAACTATTGCCAGGTTCTAAGTCCGTGGGCAAACCTTTGGGTCTGTTATTTTTTTCCCACTAAAAATTATGAGTATTGTTAAAAATAGACATTTAGTAGTTGTTCAAACCACTTATCTTTCCCAAAGCCTCACAAGGATAACAGGCTTGGGTACAGAAGATGGACAACAGTCTTCAATTTCAGTGAAAGAGCAGATTCCAACCTAAGCCACTCTATGATTCTATTGTAAAGTAGTAGTTCCTAGAACTTCCAGAAGTCTGCATAGAGGAGTGAGGAGATATGAGAGAAGGGCTTTGATGCAGCAAGGGTTCTGGATTGCTCAAGAGTCCTGAAATTACAAGCTTGATTTTTCACTGAACAGCAAAGAATAAGCTAATGAATCAAATACAGCAAAATGGAAATTTTATACATTGAACATAATTGGCCCTGATATGTAAATTTTAAAAGATGTTATCTGCCCCTGTACACTGCACTCGAGTACTGTGTCCAGTTCTGGGCCCCTCAGTTCAGGAAGGATGTTGTCTTGCTGGAACGTGTCCAGAGAAGGGTAACAAAGTTGGTGAGGGGTTTGGAACACAAGCCCTATGAGGAAAGGCTGAGGGAGCTGGGGTTGCTTAGCCTGGAGGAGACTCAAGGGTGACCTTCTTGCTATCTACAACTACCTGAAGGGAGGTTGTAGCCAGGCAGAGGTTGGTCTCTTCTCCCAGGCAGCCAGTACCAGAACAAGAGGACACAGTCTCAGGCTGTGCCAGGGGAGGTTTAGGCTGGATGTTAGGAAGAAGTTCTATACAGAGAGAGTGATTGCCCATTGGAATCGGCTACCCGTGGAGGTGGTGGAGTCACCTTCATTGGAGGTGTTCAGGAGGAGACTTGATGGGGTGCTTGGTGCCATGGTTTAGCTGTTTAGGTGGGTTGGATTGGTTGATGGGTTGGACGCGATGATCTTGAAGGTCTCTTTCAACCTGGTGTACTGTATTGTATTGTAAAATGGCAGAGCATGACAAGATTAATTTAGCTTCAGTATAAATATGCAACTGGTGAAAAAGAAGCAGTAAGGATAGGAAAATGTGAGTCAAGGAGGATATTTAAAGTTTACATAAAAAGAAAAGTAATGATAAAGCACTAGCCATCATGATGGTACTCAATAGCTCCCTTGCCTTCAGAGTAATATTGATCTCATTACAAAATGATGAAGAAAATCTCTCCCGAGATCACTAGAAGCACAGAAATGCATCTATATTTCTAATGTAAGTAAAATAAAACTCTTCAGGCTACTATAAAGCAAGAAAGAGTAACTTGAGAAGTCTCACCATAAAATATATTTGAAAATAAAACTATTTTAGTTTATATTTCACCTCATAATATTTAACTTTCTTTCCAAACAAGAATTTCCCCATTTCTATTAAACTACAACTACAGCCAAATAAGGAACAGAGAGTGGAACTGTGACATCACAGAAATGCAGAGTAAGACGGGAAGAGTGGCAGCAACTGTAAGACAGGATGCCATAAACTGATCCCAAATTTGGTAAATGAAAATTTGTCACTGGAGTGTGACATTCCCTAAAAAAGTCAAGACAGTACCAACACCACTCTTCTTTCACAAGAGCTACACAAAACAGCTGTCACCTGGAAAGTAACAAACACTTGAATAGCTTGAGTGAAATAAAGCTTATTACAGCGGCGACACTGATGCTACAAATGGGAAGCAAAATGCAAGTTATGTTTACAATTTAATATGCACACACATTTGTATTGGACTTATGTTCATTAACCTTATTTCTCATCATGGAAGATGCTCCCTGCCAGAGTCAGGCTGACGCTGGTTTATGAATCAAGCTCTCCAGGACACCACAAACTAGTTTTGCTTATCAAAAAGGATGCCACCAGCTTTCTAATTGTTAACAACCCCAGCTCCTCCTAACTAACGTCATCTTTGCACAACATGCAATTTAATGAGATTAAATGACGTAGTGACATAACTTCAAATCAAGTGGCATAGAAATAACATACGAAAGTATATGGAAAAAAACCACTTTCAACAAATTTTGTCTATTAAAAAGACCTTAAACAAGCTGCTGTCCTTATGGCAAGATAAAACCTGAAATGACATTAAACTCAATTCTTCTAAGTAAGGTGGGTGGTTTATGATTTCTTTTGTTTTCCTCCTCTCTTTGTAGAGAGCAAACTGCCCTTTCTTGCTTTAAAATTACAGGAGTTTGCCTGAGAAGTAAAAGACCACATTCTATAAATGCCTATGACACAAGCATGTATTACTATGTAAACAGCAAGGAAGCAGGATGTACCAAACAAATTAGAGAAAGTAAGATGTGAAGTGATGCGAAACTCAGTAGTAAAAGGATTTAAGGTCAAACTCAGAGAATCAAATGGAAATAGAAAAGGCAAATCTAAGTAGCATGATTTAGGTATGAACATTTTTTCTTCTCATATGACCAAAAATCAGACAGCAGTGTTCAGCAGACTGAAACATCCCTAGCTGCTAAAAATCAGACACATAAACTGCTTCTCCAGGAGTGAGGTGCCAGCCATGTCAGCATGCAGACAGATCCTCTCTGCCTCTGGTAATGCACCGCATCAGTGCTATGAAGGCGAAATCCTCATGATTCTAACTCAGGTCTTTTTGTTTGGTTCGTTTTATAATCCCCAACAACTGTCAACTGTCAGATACACTTCTCTTTACCATACTGAGAAAGCCCCAGAGACATACTGTAGTCATTCTTAAGAGGAGGAAATCCCTTCCCCAGAACAGGAGGGGACACCACCTCATTCAAGTTATCCCCAAATCTGCTCTTACAGCTTGCAATGCTGCTTCTAAAAACCCCTTGTATTTCCATTCATTATGTATTCAACATGGTTAAGAGAGGAAGATAACTGCATCATATGGAAAGGACACTGTCAGGTTAAAAAAAAAAATAATAAAAAAATAATCCTATTTCTGTCTGTAAATGTAGTTAGATAGAAATAATAACAGCAGTTATTAAAACCATAAAACTATTGTTTTCCATTGAAATACTGTGAATTTGGAAGGCACTGTGCCAACAATTGCATTACTGGTGGAAATAGGTATTTCTGCCCCTTGTTTTTTTTTTAACATATCCAAAGAGGAAAAACCTGGGTCAAGAACAACGAATAAGAATTGAATAATATTTTAGTTTTATTTAAATCTAAAAAGTTATTTAAATAGTTGTTGTGGGTTGAGTTGAGAAACTGCTGCTGTTATTTAATTAAAAACCATCCTGCCCCAAGCCAGCTTCAAAATGAAAGTGCTGACTGGAACAAAGTATTATGGGGCCTGAAGTTCAGATTGCAACATGGGAGGCTCGCCGTTTCAGTTGCTGCTTCTGGGTGTTGGTGTCTTTTCCAGGAGGCTGGTGGCAGAACAGGTGGGTGTTGGTTAGTTCACTGGTTTTCTGCTTTATGCCTCTGCTTTTCTGCATTTGCTGGGCTTTTTCTGCAATCAGGCTAAGCCAATTGTGCATTACCTCATTTACAGTAAACTTTTTTTTGTCTCAACCCAGAGGGGTTTTCTTGGTGTGCTACTTACCCTCACTTCTGTGTTGAAGAGAAACTGGAGGGTTAACCCGTTACAGTTGGCTAGTTTCAAAACAACGTTATTGAAATGGAACTTCCACAGACTTACTTCTTAACCACTTTTTGAAGCAGCACTACAGGGACAGTGAATAGAAGTTTTATTGCAGGAACATTGACACAAAGAACATTAAAAGACAGAGTTCTCATTTTAGCATGTATTCATGAAAGCAGAGATGGCAGATGGTTAAAAGATTACATCTGTATCGCACAGTTACATAACTCACACCAAACTCATGTGCACTAGAAATATGCAGAGGGGAGAGCCCACCACTTCTCTTGTGCCTTCCCTCTTCCAGGTGCTGTATACTCTTTAACTACCAGCAGTGAACACAACTCACCTGTCCCCTAATACTAACTTGAATAGAATGTTATGGTGCAGAAAAAAGTTAAACTCAAGAAAAACATATGGAGCATGTTAATTTCATAAGGCAGAGAGATTTCTGGCAAGGAAATCTCAGTTCAAAGATTTATTTTATTAGTACTCAAATACTTTGGTCTAGAAGAAATTCTATTAACTGGAAGAGATTTCTACATTCCTGTGTTTTGAAAAAAGAAAAGTGTTTTCAAGAAGAAACTACCAAGACAGATTGAACAGTATCAGGGTGAGGGGTAGTCCCCACGAAAATTACCTTGACCACGCTCAGAATGAAAAGTTCATATTAAATCACCAGTGAAGGGTACAAACAATGAAGCTTCCAGGCTTTCCTTCTTACACTATAACTTCTAATGGTAATTGTCACAAATTTCTGACATACAGGCTGCCCTGAATGATGGGGATGTGATTTGCACAGCAGAACTGAGCCATGCTGTGTATGATACCTGAGTACTTTGACACATTTATAGTTCAAACCATCAGTCTGCTGTTTTAGCAGAGATGGGTGCCAAAGATAATCTTTTTTTCACCCTGCTAAGCGCAAATCTACCCATCCCTTGGCAAGTCAGCAGAACGAAGGGAAGTGGCAGATATTTTATGGTTCATAACCACATTCAGCCGCGTCCCTCTATAACAACATTCATTCCATAGCTGAGCTCGGAGCCAATGTAATGCCAAGCACCTAACAGTCCTCCTATTATTGTGCTCAATGACCCTCTCACTCCTGGAAAACAGTGTGTATGACACCAACTCAAAAAACAGTAGAAGTCTTGGTCTGTGACTGATCCTAGAGGTTATACATAAGGCCATAAATAATAACGAATTTTAAGGCAGTTTAAATTATTACTTGTCTCATTATCACCCTTAAATTAATGTTCTCCTTAGATTTAAAAGGAATTTTCTACCATATGCTCACATCAATTATTGCTCCTTTTAATCATGCTAACAACTTGGATGAGATGACAGGACATGGCACTGAAAGAGGCATTTGAGACAGAGGGCAAGAATAACAAGGAAAGAAGAAAAGGTTAAGATATGGAGCTGGGATGAAGGAGAAAAAAAAAAGGCTTGGGGGCAGAAGAGACAGAACTGAGATAACATATTGCTGGGGATGAGACATGTGATGTGAACACAGGAAGAAACCCCAACCTGGTAGACCACAGCCCCCTCAAGAACACAAAGCACAGAACCCAAGACCTGCATGTCTCACATTCCCTCTGCCCTCAAATATCTGTACAACTCAGAGGCAGAGCATCCCACTCTACAGACAGGTCCCAGGGAATGACAACCTACTGCTATCTTATTAGCTCAAGTGAGGGACCTGATGGGCATGAAGATCTGAACTGTGCTAATGAGTCATATGGATACCAACGTGATTCCACTTAACTGAATCTAGAAATTTACCCCAAATTTAGAATTCTGTGTTAGGAAAGTAATCTGGAAAAGGCACTGACCTTCTGTACAAAGAAAACTCAGCTAAAGACCAACACTTAAATCAATCACATGGGCAGCAGTCTTAAAGTTACATGGGCATCTTTGATTAGTTTCCTGTACATATCTGCTGTCCACAGGGCTTTAATTAAGAGCTACACAGCACTTTTCATTCCTCTTCAAGATTTTTCTGTTTAGATAGATTTTTTTTTTTTTTCAGGCAAGACAAAATTACTGGAAGAATCAGAACTGATCACAGTAACAGCCTTATGCAAGAAACTGTTGCTGAAAAAACATTAGGCAAAAAGCAGAGAATTAGAGAAAGAAAAAAAAAGAGATGGGCAACCTGAAAGCTGGTGAACTATGCTTTGGAAAAAGATATTGCAGCCTGTCAGTGATACATATTTCCTTTGTAATAGTAAGCAAACTGTTCTAAAATAATTTCCCCAAAGGTAGTAATTAGTCACATATTTAATTTTTTCTAGATGTTGACCTTGATTTCCAGTACTCCTGAGGAGTCACCAAAGCAATTGAACTTACTAGGAACTGCATTTAAATTGATGAAACAAATTCGATGTGTAATATCTTGGCTGCCTAGAATTTCAGGCTCTAATTGTTTCGGTACCCCAAAGTAGGAAATGCTTTCAAACTTTGTATGATTCCAGACTTCATATACATAAAATGCAGTAACATTACCTTGCTTCACTTCAGAGATTACATGAAAAATGGTGTTTGAAACCTTTCCAATAGTAAGGAGCAATACTCAAAAGCCCAAGGCAACAATAACCCATTTCTGTATTCAGAGCTAAGTTGCAACAATAAGCAGAATAAAGAGACTAAAATTCACATGGGTCATTGAACACTGGGGGAGGGGGGAGATACTGAATAGATGCTTGCTAATCCCACTGCCCTCTGCACAGAGCAGACTATGGTTAAACCCCAGTAGTCAACACCTGGGGTGCACAGCAAGTTGGATTTTTCAGGCATATCCTCATTTTGGAGTGCATGAACCACATTTAGAGAAGATTACAATTGTAAATTATTTAAGCTTTCAAATCAGCAACATTAACAGCTAGGAAACAACAAAGATTCTCCTTACTCTAAATATTCCTGGGCTCTGTCAGTGAGAGCAGTAGTTTACAGTAAGGCTGAAGTGTAAAGGCTGAAGGATAAGACTACTGGGGCAGTTCTGGGGACTTCCAAGTGAAAAACAAAGCCTTCTTCCT
Source organism: Picus viridis (assembly GCA_033816785.1). NCBI lineage: Eukaryota > Metazoa > Chordata > Aves > Piciformes > Picidae > Picus > Picus viridis. Next base: position 27,834,446 of record CM066589.1, read on the forward strand.
GCATATATAGAAAAGTACCAACTTCAAACAATTCTATAAAGAAAAGACCACAAGTTACTACCCTTTGTGTCTACTCTGTAATACAGAGAACCAAAGCAGCGTTTTAGACTCTTATCAGTGCATTGCAGTTAACTGCCAAGACACCTTTAACAGGAATCTTTTTTCAGCCCTCCAGTTTGCAGAGGGGGGCACAGCAGCTAAAGAAGAAAGCACAGCACATAGCCCACGACTTCAGTTAAAGACACAATCCATTCAACTAATACCACTACTATCCAATGTTTGACTAACATCATGAGATCCAAGCCTCATTAGCTATTAAAGAGAAGAATCCTTGAATTGAGTTACACCCTTTTTGTTAGCTACTATGTAATTTAATTTTTAACACATGCTATACAATTTGCAGTGTTTGTTGTAACCAGTTCTTTACTGCTGTTGCTCCTACTGAAGAAATTAATTGTCTGCTACATGCCAAAGCTAAACTGAAACCATCAGCTTAAAATCACTCGCATAAAATGATGTATTTTGCCAAATTAAAGCACAAGATCCAAATGTGTTGGCAGCAAAGCTTCACTGAATGCAATGCAGCTCTACAAGACATACTTGGGAAAAAACCCAACTCCTAGGCTCACTCACTCAAAGCCTACATACAACATGGTTTTACAGAAAATAATTAGTAAATTCACAAACAGGTCAGTGGTAAAGGGCTACAAAACAGAGTTAAGGTGGGATTTCACAATTGATGCAAGTCAATTTAAGCAAGTCAATTTAAGCATACATATCTGCCAAAACAGAGCCTCTCATTCTCATCACCCCGTACAGTCTTTCAGCCCTGAGTGCTGGCACTCACAACCACATGAAAGTGTAGCGAGCTGTCCAAGGATTTGATCCAGCTAGTTGCTGGCTGTTTTCAGACAGATAAGTACGAAACAGCTTGCTGGAAGGCAATATGACTGCTGGTGTTGACTGCGCAGCACGAGATGAAGACAGAACTTCCCCTTTCAGCGTCAGCATAGAATTTAGATCCCATTAGGCTGTGTATTTACAACTGACTTCAGGGAGTGCTTAACCAGTAACAAATTGGCCGCCTCCAAGCACAGGTACAGCCACAGAAGAGGAGGGCCGGAAACAGCATGAGAGAAACAAAGACATTTCTTTTTTTCCTACAGCCTACTTTGTGTCACCGCATGACTCAATATATTCAGCCATCAATCCCTCTCCTCTTCACTTTTTATGCAGTTACAGTTATGTCTAAAAATATAACTAAGACTGTGCATGTAGTCAGGACAGTATTGAAAAACACAGTCTGATCATGATGATGGAAGACTGATAGGGAAGTAACTAGAAACACATGCAATTCTAAGCAACACTTGGAAGAGTATATTGGTAGTAGAGCTTTGATTGTGGGACCTTTTTTTGTGGTGGTGGTTGTTTTAAAAGATTAACTTGCTAAACACAGGCATTTTAAATGTCACCTATTACTTCTACTGCAGCATGGATTAGAGACGACAAGCTCAGTCTCCGCTTTCTCAGCTGTTATAAAACAAAAAAGATTGTGACAGGAACTGTCTAGCATTACTGCAGACCTCAGTCTCCAAAACCCAACCCAACACAGTCAACGAAAACTATAAACTATGACAGTTTACAGTTCTCCACATTTTGAGGGTAACAAAAAAAAAAAAAAGCAAGATAACTGATCTCTATTCACCCACTTGCCAAAGCATCACTCTCAGATAATTCCATTAGCCTCAATTAAAAATTGCCAGTATTTATGCACAGAGTATGTGACATCAAGGCTTTTAACCAAAACATAACAAGAAAGAAAACAAGAGGGAGGAAAAATCAAATTATAGAGGGACTGACACAAGTGAGAGCTCAGACCAAAAAAATGCCATTGAATGGAACAAGCTAGAGTTTGGGGAAAGATTGTCATCCCTAACCCTTCTCCTCACCCCTACAACTACCGGAAACTCTGATAAAGAAAATGTTGGGGTTTAACACTGAAGCTTTAGATAATCTAAGTATCAACACCACAAACTCTTTCTGACAAACGGTCTGTGACGTGAAAAAAGAACAATCCCATTTCTTTCCAAATTATCTTAAGGATGATAACAAAATTACTTTTAAGACAGGGTAACACAGAGGTTATTTTTTCAAAGTGATGTTTAATTTTAGGTTGACTTGGAGTCTGCTGTTGTGGTTTTCATTACAAATGTTTGGAATATGTGGTCACTGCTGTATGAACCATAGTGTACTTCAAGCTCTTTTTGCATTTCATCAGGTAATACCAACTAAACTTATGGCAGAAAAGAAAAACACCAGTGAGAGCTCTTACTGCAGAACACTCATTGTCACTGTAGTCCTTCTAAAGGCATGCAAGGCTTTATCATACAGAAGTTTTATTAACAGATTTTACTATTTCTGCAGAGAGCTGCTATGAACAAAACTACAGAAATACCTTATGGGCAAAGTCATTCAGAAGAAGGTAACAGACCCGTTTTTTCCCCTTCATTTTCAGAGCCTTGCTATTCTTTGTCACTATTAATATATTCAAGAAACAAGACATAGTATGGAGCATGTAATTATCTTACCAGCTGATTTCCATACAACAACCATTTCTTTTATTGCACAAACCCACACAGTCCTTTAAAAAGGGAGCCAGTGAGTGGTTTAGGTAGTTACAGCTGTCACAGAGAGTTTGACAAATAACTTTTCTGCTCGGTGTATGCTTAAGGCCACTGGGAGGGCTGTCAAATAATGACATCAGAGTCTACATTAACACTGGCAAAATGCAACTATGCTTCCTTTCCCTGGTTGAGAACAAGATGGGAATGAACAAATGGGTTGTAATTCAACCAAGAAAAAATGGAGATGGATAATGCAGGTTAAACAAAAGAGTATGAAAACAAGAAAAGGTGAACCACATCCTTTCTTTGCTAATGCAGAAACGTGCTCATTCATTATCAATGAACTTAATAAGCTTGAGTCACTTCCTAAAATTCCATTAAGCTCTAAGGGATGAGCATAAAGAACAGCTGCTTTTCCCTCTTTCAGTATCTAAGTCGTTACTACACTGCATTTCTTGTACGTGAGCCATCCTGCACACATGACGACATTACACAGGCTACTACACCACACACTGTGGGGAGCTGCTTTCCTCCTAATCCATTCCAAAGCTCTCAAGCATAGGCTGCTCTCATCTCCAATTTGATTTTATATTATGTGCTCTTAATTCCATTCAAACTACAAAATAACCAGAAACCTGTTTTTACTTCAATGCCTGCTGAAGTTAGTTGCTCAGTTCTGAGAACAGCCTTGAACAATGATCTTGGTTTAAAAAGCCACCTGTGGGTCTTCACCAGCCAGAAAACTGCAGTGCTCAGAGGCCACTGGGGCTCTGACATTAGTAAATAACTCCTTTTACAGTGAAAAGTGTAATTAGTGAGGCATATGATCAATGAGGAACTTAATTTTTTCCAATAACACCTAACAGAAATGCATTAGCATCCAAAATCAAAACGGAGCAATGGTTTGGTTTTAGGTAGTCTTGTGAGAAGCAGGGAGTTGACTCAATAATCTTTGTGTGTCCTTTCCAAGTTGAGATATTCTATGAGCTGTCTATCAAATATCATTCCAAAAGGTACACTTGACAGAAACTTGGCTCTGATGGCTGTTTAGCAAGTCGTTAAGAATGGTACCTAGACACTGCTACAGCTTGAGCAGCAGGGTTTGCATTACTGTCAACTGTGAACCCATAAAAGAACCAAAGAAATGCGATCTTCCCATTGATGTAATGCTTGAAAACGTACTTATGGCTGACATCTACTTAAAGGGATTCCCCACTCACCCATCATCAACCTCAAAATGTGCACAGAGAGGGCACCCAACTAAACCAACAGTCTCAAGCTGTGTCAGGGGCGGTTTAGGCTGGATGTTAGGAAGAAATTCTTCATAGAGAGTGTGATTGGCCATTGGAATGGGCTGCCTGAGGAGGTGGTGGAGTCACCATCAGTGGAGGTGTTTAGGAGGAGACTTGATGGGGTGCTTGGTGCCATGGTTTAGTTGATTAGATAGTATTGGATGATAGGTTGGACACGATGATCTCAAAGGTCTCTTCCAACCTGGTTTATTCTATTCTAACTTGATTAAGTATCTAACCTCCAAGGCCCTGATCCTACTGACCCGCTTTGCTGGCTCATCTGTGTTAACCACAGCTTCCAGGCAAGGCCACTGACTCTGTTAAGGCTTAAGGCTACCCTAAGCGCTGGGTGTCTGGCAACGTAGTTACACAAACAAGGAATGTGAATCATTCCCACCTCTTCAGCACTGATGCAGTTACAGTGGCACACAATTATTTTTACTACTGCAAGAATAAGAATGAGCTATACCAGTATAACATGATTCACACTAGAAAAAGTGTCAATTCTGGTACACGAAAAGGAGTAAGATCTACACACACATTTTTTTTTGGTCTTAAGTCTCATAGTTTGGGAGTAATTCCAAATGTTTTTTTTTTTAAATGTAACTCCACACATACATGCCCCACCTGGGGTGCTTTGAATCTCTGCAGCACAGTATGCACGAAGGCACTTGAAGTCTACAGTCAGGCAGGTTTATTTAAGGTGTTTATAACACCTAACACATGTATATGTTATACCACACTACATGTGTCTACCCCATACAAAAGAATTGGAGGCTCCACAAGAAAGGAAACTTACGTAGGGAAAGAAGTGGATTAAATTTGCAGTTGAGTTTCCCCCACTGCCCAGCCTTATTCAAAACAAAATGTTATAGCAAAGATCACCCTAAGAAAAAGGCAAAAGATGAAGTTATTCACAGCAGCCTTTGAAACAGAAGATTTAAACAGAATGTGTGGGTGTCCCAAATAAGCTTTGCTTCTTACAAATTAAGAACAGTTCTATCTTTTTTTTTTTCCTAAGGTTCATTGTGATGATAAATGCACAAAAGTGTATGGCATGCACTGCCACTTATTAGCATTTAATGCTTCTTGAACAACTACAATGCAAACACTCATCACAATAGATGGGAACCTCGGTGGAAACAAGAATTCCCACAAATTGTTTAAGAGTACAGTATATGAATAGTATCATAAACAAAAAGCCCAAATCCCCTCACAAATGTGTATGCTGCATTTGCTTACAGATTAGCCCACTACACATTCATTGTGCAACTGAATTTGAACAAACAAACACGAAAATCATACCCTAATGAGAAGTGGTTTCTATTTATGGATGTGTTTGAGACAAACCACATTTGTCTCAAGCTTTGTGTTTTTGTGTACTAGCGACAGATTTCTGAGTAAGTAGAATGTGACAGGACAGCATAAGCTTCGACAATTTTAAAGGAGGTTCCATTTGGAATTATTTAACTAGGAGTGTATCAACACACTAACAAACAAGGTAACTTTTTAAAAAGTGATATTTGGAGTTTATTTCTAAGCTTCTAAGCTACAGTTGAACACAGAACACTAGAAAAATCTAAATGACTGCTTAGGAAGTAATCAAAGCTACAAACAAAGGGCGTGCTGGCACCTTTTAAAAATTACTTTTACTTGACCTACACAACCAGACAGTCAAAACAAACATTACCTAAATTTGCTCTATAGAATACATTAAGAAAGCTTCCACATCCTGTACAGGCTCATCCAGTCAATACAGTAATCTGTAAACATGCTTCACAGATGTGTTTTTGCTTATGACTGAAGTGCTTACAGAACAAGTATACATTTTCAGTCTACTCCCGTGAAGATATATTTGAGGGGCAGAGGGGAAAAAAACAGCCCTACTGCTTCCTATACCTTGTGAAGTATTTCTTAAAAATTCTTAAGGTTTTTATCCACAGAATACAGGAGGGGGGAAAAAAAAAAGACAAGAGGCATAATTCTGTTCACAGTACCTTTCCTATCTTGCTGACAGGCAGCCTTCTGACAGGCTGCCAGAAATTACAGTAATAAAAGCATAATGAGCACGATCAATAAGTTGGTTTCAGCGTGTGCACACCTGACAGCCCTTTGTGGAAAGATGGTTTCCTCTGTCGACAGCACAAGATGAGAGGCGGTGAGGGTGCATGCATACACACTCACCTCAGAACAAGAACAAGCCTGGCTAAAAACCACATCATTGAGCAGCAGTACTGAGAAAAGCCTCATAACTCTTTTTAAAACAGCCTCCAAGAAGGGACATATCTCTACAGTGGAAACGACGAAGAAACAAAACAAACCTACAAATCAAAGATCTAATCGGCCAGACTCAGGACGGGCAGAGGAAGGAGGAGTACCCTGCAACAGCTCCTCCATCCTGCCTCGCAGCCGCGGAGAGGAAGGGCGGAGAGCGAAGGGAGGAGGCGAAAGCACCAAGTAGAAACGGCCCAAGCTAAGAAACAGGCCAAGCATCGCCTCTGGTGAAGAGAAATCCCCCTCTACACCCACACATACACTCCTCGACAGTAATAAAGGGGACCTCCCAAACATGCACTGAGGAAGTTTCTCCACTTCGCGCACCCAGATTCAATTTGCTGAAGAGACAGCAAATCGATCACCTCAGCCTCAGCTTAGCAGGGGTCCTGCTGTCCTCCCCTCCTGTCGCCGCTTCCAACACCCCCCGGAGGGGAAGGACATGCAGCCCCCAAGCCGTCTCTGACGGGGAGCTGCCAGACCCCGTCACACCGGCCACCCCTAGCCTTGAGGCGCTCGTGAGGGCAGGGCAAGGCGTTTCCCCGGCTCCCCTTCCCCGCTGTCTCGCGCACCCCCGCAGAACGCCGCGACCCTCACCGGCCTGGGTGGTGTCGCTGAGGTCGTGGTTGGCGGCGCTGGCCCGCGGGTAGTCGCGAAGCTTCCTGCCGCTCAAACTGAGAGTTCCGCTGGCCGCCGCTTCTTCTAAGGCTCGGTCCAAGGAACGGCTCCACGAACCCGGGCCTGACGGACCAGGCGGTGGAGGACAAGCCGCTGCATTCCCCGCCGGCATCACAGCAGAGCCGCCCTCCGGCGCCCCTAGCACCGCGGCCGCCATTTCCCCCCTCCGCAGCAGCCCGCCGCCGCCGCTCCTCCGGCTTAGGCACCACTGCGCAGGCGCAGGGAAGCCCGGGGCTGGCAGGGAGCGCGCCTGCGCTAGCCGTGACAGGCCGCGCACTGCGCATGCGTTTCCGCCCTCCTGCGGGCACGGAGCACCTCGAAACATCCTCTTTTGAGTCTCATTTCAACACCTGCCTGGGCGAATCCGGCGTGCAAGGGTGCTCGCCTCCCGTGAACATGGCCATTAATGCCTGTACACCGTCTGAAATGCAGAGAAAGTGTAGTTCACCCGCTAGAGTGGGATACCGGGCTGGCTGCTCAGTGTTGCTGTGTGCATGTCAGACCCGCTCCAGCAACGAACCACGGAGAGCACGTACAGAAATGGGAAAGCAGCAGCTCCTCCACGCTTTCTTCCTCCATCAGTCCTTAAAAGGTCGCGCTCTTTACAACGTGCGAATAAACGCCAGTCTTGCACCGATCCACTGCTGCTGCTAGAGCTGCGGCATGTCCGAGCACTGCCTGAAGCTGGCCACCCTACAGACGTGAGCTGGTAGCAAAGAACTAAGGCTGCAGGTGCCACGATACTCCCCATGCTGAACACCTTATCTGTTTTTTTCCTGCACCACCAATTAACAGTGCCTCCTGCCAGCACCGCACAGGAAAACACAACCACAATCATTTATCAGGGCCTTCAAGCTGATCCTGTAACACAAGGTTTAGCTTGCAGCGACTTCTCACTAGCAAGACATGTCACAGGCACAAGAAATCCAGTACTTGGGCTCACAGCAAGGGATCTGGTGCTATAACCACACAAACCACTAAATTAGTGTTACAGAAATTAATGGCTAACACATTTAAATGCAAGTGACCTTATACAGTGCTGCTTGAAGAGGTGCTTCAGTTTCAGGAGAGTAAGACAAGCAAAGAATACAAACCCTCTTTAGTCTGCTTGTTGATATATTATTCAGAACATTTAATAATTTAACCATTAAGAACCTCTTAAAGGATATAAAGAAAAATAATCATATAACCAAAATCCTGCCCAGGTGGTTATCACATGAACAAGACACTGTGAAACCTTTAACTTTTTATTAAAAAAAAAAAATAAAAAAAAATTAACAGCTTCAGAATAGATCAAATGTACTAACTTCTCCAAAAAATACCAAAAGGTACAGTGTAAAACATCTTCTCATTAAATACAAACTAGCATTTTTTTGATGCATTGCATCAATGTTTTGCATCTATGTTGATGCAAAAGAATTTTTTTGTTGGTTTTTTTTTTTTTGTTTTTTTTGTTTTTTGTTGCATCCTGGCACATGGAAAATGTATACACTGAAACAGGATGACTGACAACACTATCTACTCAAATCCTAATGGTGGGACATCTTTTTCCCCCCAAAAAAAATTTCTCCTAGTAATTAAGAAAACAAACCATCTTAACATCGTTATGTTCAGATTGCTTCTGCTAAGGTACGTTTTTCAACGTTAAAAATAATGGTTTAAGTACTATAGTTTAAAACTGCTATACAAACAAAAGCCCTTCTACTGTCCAATGCTCTTCAAAGTTGAAGTTCCCATGTAAATGCTAGTTGGAATTTAAGATAAAAATGGAAGGAAACCAACTCTGTAAGAAGTCAAATGTAAATTCTTCAAGAACAATAAAAGGAAGTAAATCCACTTCAAATACCATAAACGTTTCTGGATGCAGCAAGGCAATTATTCTTTTACCTGACTGTACCTAAATCTCATTGCTAAAGAACAGTGCAAGTTCCAATTCCTGGTCTGGAAGCAATTCTGAACAGGTGCCTCAGTTTCAGCAAGCCTATAAATCCAGATTAAGGATGCCCCAGTTATTACCAACCTGCAGATTCCGATGCACAAAAATAAGTGACTATATGCTCCTGCTTAATGCTTTATGCTGGCAAACTAAGGCCTTTCCTCTAGCAATGGTCCCCAGTTTCAGCCTGTGCCAAGATGTTTAACCACTGCTGACTAGCATCACATTTTACCTCTCTTTGGTATACACAAACAAGTGTCATTAGATTGCTTGCGTCTGGCTGTTTTTGAGATCCAGAGGAAACTCTCTGGGGCAAAGTACGCAAAATGAGGATCCTGTGTCTGGGAGGGTAAGGGACTCTACCATGCCAATGACTTCCTTGTGAACTGCTGTATTTATTCCTATGAAACTATTCCAAAATGTTAAGTTATTGCATTAAGTTTCTGAAAAAAAATTACAGAAAAGATAAAAGTCTATGAAAAATCAGGAGTGACATACTTGATTTACAGAGGAGGAGGATGAACTTGAGAGACCTGCAATATAAATTACTCTCATACTGCCTGTGCAGCTGTCCTCCCAATATGATCTGGACCACTTTTCAGGATAAGAGTAGAATAGTCTCCCATCCCAATTACATATTTGGGGGGTCTCAGCTAACAGCTTTATTTGAGAAAGCAAGGATGCAAAACACTTAGTTTTTGAGAGAGAAAAAAGTAAAATAAAATTGAACTTCAAAAGCATGAAGAAGTACAACCAATGCTCCCATGAAAAATGCCACTACGTGATTGCCAGTGTACCCATGGACTGAGGCTACGTGCCAACTGCAGTCCAGAGGAAAGTCTGTAGGCGGTCCCTAAAAACCCTAGAAAGGGGTTTGTAATGAAACACACAATCTCTACCATAACAGAGGAGAAAAGAACAGGTACTGAACACTCCTAAACAAGGAACCTCCAACTTTTAAAACTCATATTTGTGTTTCTGTTGCCAGATGATTCAAAAAAATCAGTATTTGTCATCAGGTGGGCCACAGATTCTTTTCCAACCTGGTGATGGTGCCAGTCCAGCAGATTAGTTTCCCCACTACTCCCTCTCTCTGGGCAACGTCTTTTACCATTCAAAGTGAAAGTAACAAAGACAGATAGCTTTGCCACCATCTTAGCAAGAAGTCTTGAAAAATGTCAGTGATGTATGTTGTATTCCTCTGCCCACTTGTCCCTCAGTTTCTCAGGTAGTTGGGAATGGTGCTCAAGTCCATCTGTCAGGTTACCCCACTGTTACAAAACGGCTTCCTTTGTTCTGGGACAGCGCTGTTCTTTGCTCCTTCAGGATCCCAAAACGTTCGTTCAAAGTCATCCCTGTCTGCAAAAGAAAGGAGTTTCACAACAGATGTAAAAGATGTTAAGTTAATGAAAATAAAATAATGGAGACAAGGGTAATTTTTTCTTTACTCTGTACCATCACTTGACTTCCTAACTGCTTCCCCTGGGATTTACTTTTTTTTTTTTTTTTTTTTTTTTTTTTTTTTTTAAGGCAGTGGTCTAACTTCATTTCCTAATTTCTCACACCATTTGAAATTGGACTATGCATCATGAGCTGGCATTTCTCACAAGTGTGAGCACACGGTACACAATGTCAAGACTGGCGATCTGCACAAAACATTGCACGTTAACTGAGAACAGACTGAAAAAGGGAACTTTCATTACACTCATTTCCCCATACAACTTCAACAGAAGCAGCACTTCAACTTTGTACATGCAGATTGCTTTCTACTCCATCCAGCCAAGGAAGTCGACTGGAGCCCAGAAGTTCAGTTAATTTTACAATATAGTAGCAGACTATTTTTGACATACTGCTTACTCACAGAAGGACCAAATCCAGACTGATGCAGTGAGCCCATGTAGTTTTCTACAGCTGGCACAGCAGTTAACTCTTTCTCCTTGTAAGAACTCCCTCAATTCCTGCACCATGTTGCCTGCTTTCAAAGTTGTGAAAAATTGCTCATCTTTCAAGCCTTTACATCATCATGTCTGACTTTTTCCCCTAGATGCATAACAAAAGTTGCCTTCTTAATTCAGTTGCCAGGGTTCCATGTAGGTTACACCACTGAAAGAAGCTCATCTCTGCACTACGCACAGTGGCTGATTCAAGCACAGCAGGAAGACCAAAAGGCTTTTAGAAATCTTAGACATTTTAAATTCCATTTAAAGCATGTGGGCACACAAGACATGAACTAGAGGAACAGGAACAGTGAGTCTAGTTACTTGCTTGAAGTTACACAGCAAGTTAGAGAAAGAACTGGAAGTAGAAACAAGTAGTAGTCACTAGTTCCCTCTGTCACTAGTGAGTATAGAAGGAAAGTGGTTGGTCACCGACTTTCATGTGGCTTGAAATTATCTCCACCTTAAGGGAAGAAAAGGCATTTACCTGTTTTCCAACACTATTAATATCAAACTGCAATGGAACTCCTTTGGGAATCTTCTTCTCTTCAGATTGGTCCCTCTTCATCAGAAATGGTGGCACAGGAGTACGAGTTAATCGCAATTTCTGGGAACTGTGACAGAACAAATGTTACAAAGGTCACAGTGAATACATGGTTTATGCAATAAATCCTTAATGCTGATACAGGTATGGACTTTTAATCAAGCCATTTGATCATGCTGGAGGAATAGCTAGAGGGCACAAACTCAAGAAGGTAAAAGTCAGGCAGAACTACGGAAGGGTAGCATTGGTTACCGTTATCAGTTAACGTGTCCTAACAGGAAGCAATCTCATCTCTCAATCCTACTGACAAATCCATAATTTGTAGTTAATTACTTCTATACATACAAAAAGTAAAGATTGGTACAGGTAAAATGCTACTAATGAAAAAAAGCTACCCAAAAGATTTTAAAAATAGAACACCTCATGAAACAACAGCACCATCAACCTCCCAAAGACCAATAGAGCAATGCTCTCTTCAAGCACAACTCTATCAGTATCTGAGTGATTTGCCATTGGAATGGGCTGCCCAGGGAGGTGGAGTCACCATCACTGGAAGTGTTTAAAGTAAGACTGGATGAGGCACATAGTGCCATGGTTTAGTTGATTAGATGGTATTGGGTGATAGGTTGGACTGGATGATATTGAAGGTCTTTTCCAACCTGGTTAATTCTGTGTTCTTTAGGAATCAGGGAGGAGCTATCACCACCTCAACATTCTTTCACTTTCATTCAGACAGGTGAGGAAAACAGCTGCAATATGGTCTGATTTGGAAGAGAGACAAGGGGAAAATCTTTCAGTCCACCAGTCAGCTCTATAAACCATATCAAACTCCTGACTGGGATATACCTCGTGAAATCCAGCTGTAATATGATTCAAACGTAATTCAGAAACACTCAGGGGACAGATTAAAAGGTTTTCAGGAGAAGCTGTGACCTGAAATACTACCTGCAAGCAGCTTGGCTAAATGCCTCAGAACAGTGATTTCAGCTACATTAAAAACATTTCAGAACTTTTTTGAAAACTCACATTGGGGTTATGATTGCTCCTGGGTTATCAATGGACACGGTCAGAATCCCTCCGTTTGTGGTGGAAGTTCGCCATCTAGTTTGAAAACACACAAATCATAAAAACCCTGCAGACATTTAAGTCAGGTTACCTCTAAAAGTCTGTCAAAAAGACACTGGCTAGTAAAGAATGGACAACCTTTCAGAATACTGGCCAGTATGAAGAGCACATGCAGTTAATCTGCAAGAAGCCTGGCTATTGATTCTGATGCCTTTTACATCATCTAAACCTGCTCAGTGAGCACTAGATCACACGTTGGTAAGGTGCTCCAGAACTACAGCACTGAGTTAAATGTTTACTTTTAAAAACAGTTGCCTTGCCACAGATGGGGCCAATATAGTTCTCACAGCAAATCAAAGAGATGACAGCACATGGGTCTGTCACATACCCTGCTTACTCAGCTTGTTGTGTTACCAACAAGCTATCTTGTGACCTGCCTTGCTTATTTCCAAACTGCTCCAAATTACTTCAAGAGCTCAGGAGAACATCGGCATTTGAATTTTTCTTCCAGTCTATGCAGTATTCATGAGTGGTAGAGATCTGTCTGATCCTCTCAAGTTACTACCTTCCCCTCATTCCTGCAAGCATCTTATGCAAATGAACTTCTCTTGGTTAAATCAAAAAATACTTTAGGACATAACTGAGAATAGGGGGAAGATGACTGTCACTCAGTTAACACACCTACAGAGGAAAAAAACAACTCAATTCAACAGGCATAGTCAGGAAGCCATATTAAAACCAGAATCATCTGAGTAACTAACCTGTAGTATTCCAAATTAAATACTTACTGGCGAGTTCTCTTTACTGTCTGGTTATCAAGATCATCTGCTGACTGCACTTGGGCTTGCACCTGAAAAGACAACACCACAGACAGTGGATTTGAATACTGTTTCAATTTCCGTTGTAGCAGCTGGAAATAGAGAAGTTCAAACCCAGAGGTTTAAAGCTGTTTGTACACTCTGCACAGAGGGACTTCAAAGATAACTATCCTATTACATTTTTAAGACATTGGAAAGAAATTATTTTAAGGACAAAAAACTGCCCATTTCAGTAACTTAACCAATAAAGAGGTAGAAACATTTTAGAGGATTATGTCAGCAAACACGCTCTTTACTGAGATAGACTAAAATATTACCAGGCCAGCAAGACAAAAAAATGGCCAGTACCTAATCTGATCATTGCTAACATACATAATATTCAATATGTCACCAAGTCCCACCACTGTTTTAAAGGACTTTGGCTTTCTTTTTCTTCCTCCTGTCTGTAACTGCAATCCAGGTGGATGGAAGACAGCAGCTACCTACAGTCACACTGATGGCAGATGTAGAATGAAGGCACGAATGAAAACTGAGAACACCACTACCATTCACTGCACACTCTCTATACTATTGATCTTACTCAAAATAACTAAAAAACACCAAATCCACAATTAGCTAAAAGAAATAACCCCAAAATAACTAGGAAAAAAACCCTCAAAGAACAAAAACCAAACCATAATCGTATTCTGAACCCTGTTTGTGCTCTGTGCAGCAATCAGAAGTTGGCTTTGAGTGAAGAAGAGTGCTTGCCAACATTTATTTTTCACAGAAATATGGCTACCTTGCTATTACCCTCAAACACTCTGACATGCTCCCTGCTCCTCAGAACAGCCCAGACACACTGAAAGAGGAAGCAAGACTCAACAGGCTACAGTAACTGAAGAGGACAAGTACATTTCCCTGGAAGAACCTGTGCCCATTTCCCAGCCCACCTGAAGTTTCTACTCAGATCAGGCATTCAAAACCAATTCATTAATATCAGTGTTACAGGTTAGCTTACAACGTGTGGCACAGATTTGCTGTCATTTTCTTACCTTCAGGCCCCTTCTAAACAGGAAAGTTGCTTGACGAGTGTCTTTCTGCTGATTTAGTTTGTTTCCAATTCTGGCAAAAGCAGATGGCACATTATTCCTGTAATATTTATTAAAATATAGTTATCAAAGGCTCTGCAGATAACATCTGGGAAAGAAAGGTGCCCAAGACATCCCTAAGGACATCTGCAGGGCTGCCTCCGAGGCTGATCACTTTGGTTACAACAAGCTTCTCATCTACTAGGAACAAAACACTACTCATAAGTGGACATGGACGACTAGCACTCCCATGGCACAGGGCAGCAGGGTTATTAATTCTGGTTTTTACTTTTCTCAGTATCCTTCAGCATTTTAAGTGTTGCTGATTAGATGCAAAGAAGTGGTCCTGATATGTATAAAGAATTTTTGATTACAGTTTCCATAGCAGAGTCACACAGTGAAAATCTTCATTGTGTGGATTAGTTAAGATGCCGTTCACAAGTTAATTTCAGCACAAATTGAACATGCAATAGCTTCCACGAAACTGCAGATGGCGCCAGCTCCCACAATGAACTTCGTTTAGAACGTTCACTAAACCAGGGCTCTCACTTCAAAGCTACCGAAATCCATGTTGGTCATCTCCACATAGGCTGCCTTTGTTTTGAATGAAGGCAGAACAGCAGGTGTTGACAGACAGAGGTACTTCTTGAGTGCTCTATGAGGTAATAAATATCTGGCTTTGTATCAAGACCATGATTATCTCATGCTTGGCTTCCAAATTAAAGGAACTCCATGCACGATGGTCTCAAACATTTTACTGTGGCCAGTAGCTACTGTCTAATCCTGGCTCAGCCCGGTCAAACAAGACTCACTATGGAAAGCTGTCAAGAAGAGTTCAGAAAGCAGATCTGGTATTTTACCTTCTGTTTAGTGGGGCAGGCCTCCTGAGGGCTGGAGCTTGTTTTCTCTGCATTTCAGATTGCCTCTGCAGGTTTGTTTTCTTTTTCAAAACTGGGTAATTCCTCTGTGCATTCTTAAAACAGAATAAATGTTTATAGCACAGACCTACACTGTACACAGACAAACACTTCTCCTTCAATTTCCATTTACAAACTGCATATAGAATACGTCTGGCTTTGCCTACCTTTCACAGCCTAGCATAATTTGAAAACACCTTCTACACTTCTATTAATTCTATATCCCCTTGTTACCAGAAAAAACCAACCCACCAACCAACCAGCAGAGTTTAGCACTTACTTTTTGATTACTGCACCTCCCTAAAACTGACAAAAATGCACGCTCCAGGTCTTTAAAATTACTCTTCTTCACAAATCAGAAAGCAATCCCCGTTCTGCAATACCGAATGAGATGGAGCAGACAGCAATGCACGGGAGGAGAGTGGAAGAGGAGGGCTGCTGATGGGAGTTAAGAGGTTTGCAAAAGCTTCCATTTCTGTAACAGGCACATGCTTAACACCTGCATGTCAGCTGAATCACTGCCTTGTAAGCTTGTAAGGAAGAAATGGAAAGGCAAGAGCTCCTGGTAACTGAGCTTTTTTTGTCAAAACACAGCAACCACCTCCATACTTGCACAGAATATACTTCTGTACTTCAATTTTCATGACTGACAACCCAATTAAGTGTTAAAAAACCTTTCAAACCTAGTCCTTAGCCACCCCCTAGAAACAAATGACAACACAGATAACACCCCCAACTTAATAAAAGGCTGTACCAGATGTCTCCATTTTCTATTCTGGTAGCATTGCTCTGAAACCATCATGTGTCACTTTTTTAACCTGTTCTTCCATGAACTACTAGAATTGCATCACTTACCTTCTCACTCAGTGGCTGTCTGTTCAGAGGGCTAATTCCTTTGTGTGAACCCACTGCTTTCTTGGCTGCCAAGCCAGTTATAACTCCATAAGGATGCTTCTTCCCTGCTATCTTCTTTCTGCGTCCCAAACGGTTTTTACCATAACCTGCAACAAGCACAAAGAGTTCAACAATTTTCATTGATTTGAGATGGTATGCAGGCTACACATGTTACTTAGCTGCACACTTCAAGCCTTAGAGCAGAAGCTATCATCAGACTTCCAGACAATCTGGTCATTCAATGCAATGACCACCTGAGGCAGAACAAGAGGGCAACAAAGCTGGTGAGGGGTTTGCAGCACAAGCCCTATGAGGAGAGGCTGAGAGAGCTGGGATTGCTTAGCCTGGAGAGGAGGAGGCTCAGGGAAGACCTTATTGCTCTCTGCAACTACCTGAAGGGAGGTTGTAGCCAGGTAGGGGCTGGCCTCTTCTCCCAGGCAACCAGCACCAGAACAAGAGGACACAGTCTCAAGCTGTGCCAGGGGATGTAAGCTGTATGTCAGGAAGAAGTTCTTCACAGAGAGAGTGATTGCCCATTGGAATGTACTGCCCAGGGGGGTGGTGGAGTCACCATCACCAGAGGTGTTTAGGAAGAGACTGGATGGGGCGCTTGGTGCCATGGTTTAGTTGATTAGTGTTGGATGATAGGTTGGACTTGATGATCTCAAAGGTCTCTTCCAACCCGGTTTATTCTATTCTATTCAGCTATTTTAGGTCTAGCCCAAGTCCTAGTACTAGAATAATCAGCTCCTCCCACAAATAGGTTTTACTCTAGTTCATTGCACTCATTTCTGTTGAAAATTTGTCATTTGACATGTCCACCAGGACAACTTCAGAGTCATTCTGGCATAGAATGACTACCAAATTAGTCCAAAATGGAACTTCATCAAGTGCTGAATAATAAAAAAACAAAACAAACAATACCTGCTCCCTACTCATTCAAACTTTAAATTACCAGCCTAATTCACAGAAATGAAAAAAGCATCTTCAAAGCTTACTTATTCAGATCAGTAGTTCCCAAGATATGATTTAAGGAAAAGGAACCTAGCAACTGTCCCTCAAAACTGTATTAAACAGCACATGAATCACATTTAGAAGTGTTTTCAATTAGAAGTCTGCATGGCAGTCTGGATGAAACTGAGAATTGAAAGCAGCCTTTGAATATAAAAGGCTTGTAGTCTGAGGTCTGTAGTATAAACATCTCAAATCTCCAGTTACAAGGGTTTGGGCAACCCTGTCTGGAGCCATTTAGCTTTGCGCTATGAATATACACCATGCTTCTGTTTTATCCCCAAGAATCATTCCCTCCAGAATCTCAGGCTGAAAGATAAACTTAAGACTAAAGGCTGAGCTCTACAGCAGCAGACACATCTGGGTTTGATGTATCCAACTCCACAGCATTGATAATAAACCTGTGTTTCTTCATGAGGCAGGAGCCATCACATGAGGAAAGCCATCGATCAGAACCCAGCTCAGAGAAATCTGTCATGGAGAGACTCCTACATATCTATGTTTTGTGGATGGTTAGCAAATGCTCTTCTTTTCAAATAGAAAAGCTGAGAAAAGCAGTTACTTAGGCTGAAAGAGACCTCACAAGCCCTCTGGACTAACCCATACACAAATAAAGGACACCCTCAAAGCTAGCTCAGGCTGCACAGGGTTTTGTGAAGTGACATTCTGTATATCGCCAAGGACAACTTTTATCTAAACGAACAAAGTTCTTCTCTCTGTTTCTCCCTGCAAAAGCTACAAAGATCCCAGCTCAAGCCCCTTGCTTCTTTACAGAGAGTTTGGCAGCCACTTCTAAACCCACAAAGGATTGAATGCTTTTGATCATCTGGGGTTTCCATAGCTGTCCACATACAACAGAGGATCTGCCACTTACCAGAGTAACTTCAATGACAATAAAGCAACAATAAATATATTGGTCACAAGCTACTAGTAACTAAAATTCTCAGAAGAACTGTTTAATGATCCCTTATGCCCAAAAGAAAACAAAGAAGTTTGCTTTCAATGGCAGAAAGTGTGTGAAGCTGTATAGGAGGGAGCAGTTAAAGCTATTCAGAATGTTCCAACATGCCATGAAACTGGCAATTTTGCAAAAAACTGTTTGCTTTTCCTAGAAGTGGAACCACGAGGAGGGAAAGTTCCAAGAGAGAAAAGGAACTGCCAAAACAATTCTATGTAGAGTGTATAATTACCTGCAGCTTAAGTTCCTCCTAAAATTTCAAATTCAAATACTTGTTTCTTATGTGCCCTTTAGGTCATAAATAACTGCTGTCATAAACAGAATCCTACCCGTTTGATAACCTACTACTTAAATTCACTTACTCTTCACCTACACAAATATTCTCACATTTGAACTGACTGGAGTATTTCCCTGCACTGTCACCATTTTACTGAAGATGTACCAGTAACACTGCCATGCTGGTACAGAAAGAGAAACTCATCTGAGCCCTGAGCAACACGATCCCCAAAGACATTTGTGCCTAAGATACTACAACAAACATTAACCAAGACAAAGACAAAATGGGGATCACTGTGAATACAACATGTGAATTTGTCTTAAATGAATGCTGCTAAACAAGAAATTGCTTGTACAAACTTAAACACCTCTTTAGCCTGTATTGAGGTGGGAAGCTTTCTGCTTAGAGAGTATTTTCCTGTATTTTGATCATCCAGTGCTAAAAATGTATTTTTCAAACCCAAATGTAAGCAAAACCAGTCTATACTTCCCTGAAGTGCTGGTTATATACTGAACTAAAACCTGGAAACCGTTTCAGAATGTAACTCCCATTCATCAATAAAAACCTAGCAGTTACTCAGGGGTTCTACAGTAAAGTGCCTGCTGTGCATTTCTTCCTTCACTCCCTGCCTACATAGTTTTTCCCCCTTCTGCGTTCCATCGTGAAAGCATTGCCTTAAGAAGGCTGACGCGGTACTTCTTTTGCACCCCAAGCTCTTAACAAGAAAAGCCAACTCAGACACTGCCCTACCTATGCCTCCCAGAGCCAGCAGTACAATCTGTAGTAACGGCTCTTTTGGGGAGGCCCATTAGGAGAACTCGGCCTAGGAAATAAACACACTGCCTCTTTTGCTCAGAGCGCTGACCCCTGGCATGGCCCCCACGCTTCCTAACGCACAGGCTTTGCCATGAGGACTCTTCCCATCTGTGCCTGAGAAGGAACAAAATTTCCACACAATTCCCAAAACTGAAGAAAACCAGAAAGCAAGCAAATCCCTTCTTGAGGCAGAGTCCCTGTTGGCCAAACACATCAATTACTTTCACACACTGCACCAGAAATAAACCCGAGCACAGGTGGAGGCACACAGAAATGAATTACAATCAAAATTGCATTTCAGCTAAAGGAAAAAACAAACAAACAAAAGGCACAAACCACATGATGTTTGGCATACAGACCTTTCTGCTGCTGGATTCCCCACTTGGCACCTGGTGTCCTGAACTGTCGAGTTCGATTCTGCTGAAGTCCCCTTTTCATTTTGGGGGAATACTGTTTTCTCTCTTCTTTCTTGTTCAGTTTAATTATATCATCTGTAAGAAGAAAACAGAATTTCACACACTGTAGATATATTCTAGCTTTGAAGAAAAAAACTGGCAGCTTGAAGTGTTGGGAAACAGACCAGTTAATCTTGCAAAGCCACCGAAGACAAGCTAAGATTCCAGAAATATTATTGCCATAAAACACCCAATCCCTGATAGTCTTACAATACCTTATAATATAATGCCCTAGCAGAAGAGAAGCAGTTGCATAAATCCAGAAAATCCAAGAGGCTTGAAAGATGTCATTTAGCTCAGCACTAAATTTTAAATTGAATGATTCCATTAGTCTGTGTATACCATTAAAGAAAAGGTAATTCCATCTCACTCCTAGACTTTGTAGATTCTAGACAAAGCATAATTTCAAGCCTTAGTCCTAACTTACTTAAGAAAAATCACACTGAGAACTCAGCCTATAGGTTCACCAAGACTGAGATAATAGAAAAAAAATTAAAAGGAAGACTCTTCTCCCCAGCTACCTGCAATCCAAAGCAATCACCTTATTTATGACCCAGGGAAACAAGGCTGTAAGGTAATAAACTGATGATAATTGAACAGCAGGTCTGTCAGGTGCAAATCATCCCACACCATTTTGATTTCCTTCACTGATGTGGCAGGCTTTCATTTGACTTGTTAGCTTGTTTACAAAAACGCCATAAGGGAGAATGTCAGGTTATGTTTATGACATCTACATCTCGAAAGCACAACTGATAAAAACCATATGTTTCAACAGGGTGCTACCACAAATGTGGACCTCCATTTAAGAGAGTTCAAATGGACTTGGACAGGGGAGAACAGAGAAAAACAAGCAACAAGAAAATAAACCTTAAAAGAAAGCACAACATTGTTATCCAGTGTTTTATATGCTGCTGGAGTAAAGCTAAATCAGCTTATTTTGCTATGATACAGATCACTCAGGGTTTGAATTCTATAGAATCTTCTTTACTAAAGGGATCATTTCTAGAGAAAGGGCTCCCAAATGATCCTCGTCACATGACAAAAGAAACCAAGGCCACTTCAAAATGGTACACAGCTCTAAAATAGCAGAAATGATCACTACCAACAGCAGTACTCAACCAGGAGCATTATCTGAATGCAGAATATGCAATTACGTGTAATGGCTTCTTCCACTCCTACGTGCCACACCCACCGAGTTTAGAGAGCACAGATCCTTGCTTCACAGTTCATCTGCTCCATCTTAAATCCCATGTTTTTGCAAGTTACCTGTTGCTGCACAAAGGGTTACAAGATTGTAGCTGAAGAGCTTAAGTTTCAGCCATTCTCTTAGCGGGAGAAGTGAAGGTTATCTGGGACTTTATGCACTTGGTTAGCTGAGATGCACTGAAGCATTCTCCTATCTTGCCTGAGACCAGAGATCAAACCAATGAACAGAATAGCAAAATAATCTGGGAACATTACCAAACTGAAAGCTTAGCTTCAGGTGAGTTGCATATAACTCATTAGCAAAAAAAGATAGGTGTAATCTTTATTACTACATGAGAAAATACTCAACATGAACATCTAGATCTTAAGATTTCCTAAATAATGTTGTGTCACATATATATCTATATCTCTCACAACAGATGTGGGGATCTTTGTTGACATCAGACCACGCAGCTTGGACCTGGGGACAGTAGCTGTGGATAACTCATGCAAGTTACCCTTGCACCTATACAAGTTGAGGAACACACCCAATCACAGCAGCTTCTTAAACAATACATCACCATGACATCACAACAGTTCTTAGCAAGCTGCTTTAGTCAACGTCCAGAACACCTACTGGTGGCTAACCAGAAGATGAATTTGGCCAAGAAACATTAGAATCTATGAAAATACAACTAGTCACTCAGACTCATTAACTCTATTAATCTTGGTAACCTTGGAAACAAAGATTCAGTGTGCTAAAGCAAAAATAGATACATAGGTTTATAAGAATGCTGCAAAGCTAGTCCACATCCAGACAAACTCTAAGTGCTATTTCACAATTTATCTCCTTTACCAAAACAAAAACCACCACTGGATTATTTACAGAAAGGAAAAATGTATAAATCCTATTATTTCAAAGTGGTCTACAAAGGCCAAGTCTACAGTCAACATCCTAGTTCATATAATGATAAAGCTTTTTGAAGCAAGTCTCCTGATAGTACCTACCTATCATGTTCTGGTAGGACCATAGAGCAATCTTGGAGTGTGCAAAACCAGTTTGTTTCGTTTTCTTTTTTAAGCTAAACTGGAAGATGCACTTAAGGAACGTACCAAATACGTCCTCAGCTGGTAAGTGGGCTCTATGCACAGGACCAGAAAGAGAACTGATTTGAGACACCCCTTTGAGATTTTATATATATATAGAGAGAGAGAGAGAGAGCGCTCATGCATGTCATCAGATACATTTCAGACACAGCTCTGCAGATCTGTAATGAGGCTGTGCAACTCCCCAACACACATAACCAATAGGAAGACAGGAAAGAAATGAGATTGTCACAGGAAACTACGTGGTGGAGACGGCATCACGCTTGATCTGACTGGTAAAAGTACTGCAGAGAAGTTACAAAGGCGACTTACCATTACCAGCTTCCAAACCTCGCATGGGAAAAAGCAAGGCCGGCCGTGCACCAGCCAAACCACTTCTACTCCTGCAATTACAAGCCATGGGACGCTCCCCAAGGTCCACACAGCAAAAGGCCCAGGCACTGATTGATGCTAAACGCAAGCAACGCTCCGGTCTTCGGCCTGTCCGGACACCCAGCTGAACAAAGGGGACCCTCCCGGCTAAACTCGGGTCCTCCCTAGTCAAGGGCAGCACACCCCCAGCCCAAGCCCCTAGGAGTCCAGCTGCTCCCGGGGACACAGCCAGGCCTCACCGCCCGTCGGCATCAGGACGGCCCCACAGGGCCGCCGCTCTCCGGCCCTCCCACCCTGGATCGACTTGGCGCACACCGTCCCCCTACGCCCCCACGGGTTCCGCTCGCGCCGGGGCCCGGCAAAGCACATTGGCTCGTTCTGCCCCTCCCCTCTACCGCTTGGTTCAGCCCGCGCCCCTCTACCCTTTCCCCCACAACGGCGGGCCCGAGGCGCTCCCCTCACCGAGGGACATGTCGATCTTCTCCAGGCTGTCGCTGCTGCCGTTGCGGGCTCCCGATGCGACCGAGGAGCCCGAAGGCGGGGCCGCAGCCCCAAAGGCGCCCATAGCTCCCCGCAGGACCACCGCTGCCTCCCCTCAGCGAGCCGACCCACGGCCTGCACGCATGCGCAAAATGCGGCTGCGCATGCGTCGCAGCGTTTCACCGCCCCTGCGCTCGCACCGCGCTCATGCGCAGCAGCCACTCCCCGGACGCCTGCGCTGAAACGCTGCCGCCCCTCTCCTATCCCGGAAGCTGGCGCGCCGCCCTCTGCTGGATGGGAGGAGCAGGTACAGCGGGGGTGGGTGGGGGGCGTCCCGGCGCTAGCCGTATCCCCTGTTCCCTCGTGTCGCGTTTGGAACCGTCGCTCCCGGTGCCTGCACGGCTGTAGCGGCAGACAGGGTGCCGCGGGGCCCACCCTTGAGGCACAGAATTCTAGAATGTTTTGGGGTGGAAGGGACCTTTAAAGGTTACATAGGCCAGCCCCTCTGCACTGCGCGGGGACATCTTCAGCCAGGTGTCAGGTCGCTTATAGCCCGAGCCTGAGTTTCCAGGAATGGGGCACCTACCACCTCTCTGGGCAACCTGTGCCAATGTTTCACCACCCCCACTGTAAAAAGTTTCTTCCTTCTGTCTAGTGTAAATCTTGCTATTTACCCTTGTCCTGTGGCAACAGACCCTGGTAAAACATGTCCCCATCCTTTTCATAGAACCCTTTACTGAAAGGCCACACTAAGGGCTCCCTGGAGCTTTCTCCAACCTGAACCCCAATTCACTCAGCCTTTCCTCATAGGAGAGGTGAGGGCCTCCCTGCCACCTTGATGTGGGCACTGGGGATGAGCTGGGGAGTGGCAGGGGGTGCTGCAAAGCCAGGCTGCAGGTGATGGCAGGTGCAGCGCGACCAGGGGCTTGGGGGGTCGTTGTGCCACAGGGTGTGAGGTCACGGGCTGCATGGGGAGCTGGTGAAGTGCTGAGATGTCGCAGGGTAGCGGAAGGGTGTTCGGCTCACGAGGTGCGTTCGTCTGTGGCTCCAGGGCAATTAAGAGAAATAGCCTGTTCTGGAAACAGCCAAACCGACACAGGCTGGTTTCTAGCAGAATTATGTTTCCAAATGTCACATGGCAGGGTTCAACACAGGTTAGGCTTAAAATTACTACTTCAAGACAGAACAGTGTGACTACTGACATTCTGTTTTGTTTGGGTACTTTCCAGAGTTGTTATCTTCTCCAGCTTTTGGTCAGAATCACATGATTCAGAAATTCAGAAAGGAAAATAATTTGGGTTTTGGACAGGGAATCTGGTGAAGCCTTTTTTTACCTGTGTATTTGCAGTCCTTGGAGCTGTTGGTGGGTCAGCAGTACACCCATACTTAGTGGTTAGCTGTCTGATGCTTAGAAAATCATAAAAGGGCTGGGCTCTCTCTGTTTGTTTTTTTCACAGCAGCACCTCCTCCTTTTTTTGGCACTCTGTTTATTAAAATTTAAGAGTGGTAATTATTCTTTGAGATCTCCGTATCTTGCTCATAGTTGGTTCAAATTGGTCAGTGACTTCCAGAGTTTGTAAAGGAAGAAGCAGATGGGCAGACAATGTGATCACAGAGGCTGGGCTCCCTTCAGAACCCAGGCAGCAAATGCTGAGGAAAATCCAGACTGATTTCTCCTGTTCACTGGGTATTACAGTCCACATCTCCTTGAGTGTCCTCTAGGAGCTGTACTGAGGCTGCCCTTTGAAAGCTGGCTTATCTCACCCTTGGCTTTCAGCAGGCTTTACAATGTGACCAAAGGACAACTTGTTTGAGAGTTTGACAGGGAGCTCCGGACCAAGACTCCAGGGACTATGTTGCAAATGCCCTTGGGCAGGAATAGATACTTCCATACACACGACCTTACACACAACCTTCTCCTAGCAGTAGGAACGCTCCCACATTTCACTAACTGCCCACATACACCATGTGCTTGTTTGCTAAAACAGATAGTCTGGCACCTGTGATATCCTAAGCACCCGGTACCCAGCTAGCTCCTCACATCTGCAGTCCCTGGCACGGTTCTGTCCTGTGCACCTGCACCTCAGTACTGTTCAGGCCTTTGCCCCATGACCTCAGAACTGCAGATCTTTCTAGGACAAAGAAGCAAGAATGGGAGGAGAGACTTGAGGTTTTCTGGCCTCTGTTCTATCCTGTACTACAGACTGCTGCTGAGGCTTTGTTCTCTCCCTTTACACTTTTCATGCATCTGTCCCCTGTTAAAATAAGGCAAATAACATGCTTCTGGGTGTTCTCTTACTGCTCTCTACTGTCTAGAAGGGAATGGCTCAGTTATTTCCATAGGACACCTTCACCCAGGGAGAGACTTGCCCTTCAAGCAGGAAGAGCTCATGACTGCTGTGTTGGAGGCTGAATTCCACTCTGTTTTCTTCTCTGTGCTGTCCACGTGCAGTGCAAGTTCAGACATGGAGTCCTGGAGACACAGATATGATAATGTATGCTTGCTCCTCCAAATGACAAGTGGGATTTGATGACAAGTAGAACTTGAGATTCTGAAAGTCAGGCTGCATTTCTAAAGTGAAGATGGCATCACCAGATTACCAACACTGATAATGGAGGTGTCAAAAGATGTTTGTTTGTTTGTTTGTTTGTTTTTAAAACTTTACACCAAATTCCTGTGATGTCACAGGGTACAGCTCCATCTGGTGACTGTGTCACACTGATAAACAAATGTTCTGTTTCTCCAAAACAAATATGCTAACTGTAAAGGTGGCAGATGCTGCCTGCTCTCGTGACAGGTGGAAATCAGACAAAACCCAGATTGTACCACATCCATGGGTTGTGTTTATTATCCAAACAGGACACCAGCTGTCTGCTGCTCAGCACAACCAGGCAAAGAGTATTTTTCTTCTGTGTTCAAAATGGCTGAAATGCTGCAGGGATCATAAAAACTACCACACATGCAAACATCAGCTCTTGGTTTCCTCTCTGGCTGTTAGGATTGCTTCAGCATTTATCCAAGTAACAAAGCTTCCAGGTTGCAGTGGCAGTTACATAGAATTAGTACTTTAACTGTATAAAGTACTGCATGACTTGTTGGGTTTATTGCTTTAAGAATAGCAGCATAGAAGCCTATTCCCCCAAGTGCTGCTTTAGTAGTGTACTCACACGTGGAAAGTGTCAGGTCAAGGAGCATGTCTTCATGTGTACAGCACCAGTGAGCAGCATATATTTATCACTAACAGTCACAGGAAGTTTCCACTGTGCAAACAGCTACCTTTGATTTCTGAAGCAACAAGCATCTCTGCAGAGATACCTGGGTTTTGTCGCCTGTAATAACTTGTCACTGACTGTTCTCAGTCTGGTGACAGCAGCATCACTTTTTCCAAGTTTCATTTAACTGCTTTTAAGTGGAACATACATACTATTCTGTAATACTTTTCACATCTTCCTTACTCTGGGCAATGGAACAGAAACCTCTTTCCACTTCTCTGCCTCTGCTGGTATGTCCAGTGCATGGGCTGTTTCTCTGGGACATGCTGTTTGATTGTTTTCTTTTCATCACAATTTGCTCATCACCTCCAATGCACATTTGGCAAGGGGTTATCTCAGCAATTACTGTGGTTTTACACTGTGGTGCAGCTAAGCCTCAGTGCAAACACTTGACTTACAGTAATCCAACTGGCAATTCAACTGTTGCACACTGAGAACAATGTATTGCTGAGGGGTCCTACAATAGTCAGAGACATGCTCTTATGTGCACCTACAAGGGTGTGGCATGGGTTGAGGCTGGGCTAGCCACTAAGTGCATGACAAATGCTCTCAAGTAACCTCTCTCCCTTCTCAGAAGGGTAAGGGAAAAGAAATAAGGGAGAGAGACACTTGTGGGCTGGAAAAAAAAGGGTAAAACAGCAACAACACAAATGTAAGAAAATTATATAAGATATGAAGATTAATACAAAACCAATAGTGAAGTCTGATGATGATGCCACCACCAATGCTATGGGCAGGCACTGGGAAAGTCCCTTTGTGGAAAACAAACTGGATTCAGGAACTCAGGGTTTGGGATTGAAGGCTAAGGAACAGAGTCTTCCTTGGACATTGCCCATTGAAGAGGGCTTGACCCTTTATATTGAGTATGATGTACATAGAATGGAATTGAACGGAATAGAATGGAGTATCTTATTGGTCATGTTTGGGTCAGCTGTCCCGACTGCTCCTCCCCACAGGTGTGACTTTTTTACTTACGACCTTTCACTTCCAGCACTCCAACATGGTACACAAGGTTTAGCAGTGACCTTGGGTTTATAGGAGCTTTTCTGCATACCAATCCTTGGTAGTAACTACAACCATCAACCGTTTATCCCTTTCAGAAGCAGACACTGTCTACAAATATACGCTGCTGTAGTCACTTATAAGAGACCGAGCTGAGAAGCACCATCACTGAACAGAGAATTTGTTCTCTTCCAGCTCAAACCAGGACACGGTGACGGCGGGCTTGAGGCTGCAACAGCGGGGCCTTCTGCCTCACCCAGCCCCGCTGTCTGACAAGAAACCTTACCTAGTAATGCAGCCAGGCATTTCGCCCCCAAGAGCGGCAACTGCGCTGTCGCAAAGGCGGAAAGCGCGGAGGAGAGCGCGGAGCCCCAGGACGGGCACCCGATGCCCGTGCCGTGCGTGCCCGTGCGATGCACGCCGGGATCTGTGGTTCGTCCGCGGCCGCCCAGCATGTGCGGGGAGCCGCAGAGCACGCCGGGAGTTGTAGTTGGCGGCGGCGGGAGGGCGCTCGCCCCCACGTGACGGTGGGGCGGCGGCAGCGGGCGGTGGCGGCGGTGGCGGCGCCGCGCGCGCCCCGGGATGGAGGTCGGGCCCCGCGACGGGCGCGCGGAAAGCAGGTGGGGTGGCGAACGGGGGCCTGGGGCGGCGCGGAGGGGGTGTGGGTGTACCGGGGGACAGGGCCCGCCTGGGCACGGCGGTGCGCGGTGGGCACGGCACGCAGCGCTGCGGGGGAGGATGTGTGCGCTGGCACCGGCGGCGAGACACGCGTGGGGCAGGGCGCTGTGTCTGCACAGGGGGATGTACGAGTGGGATAGCGAAGTGGCCGGGGAGGGACACGGCAGCGAGCACGGAATGAGAGTGCAAGGACGCGGGTGGCAGCAGTGCTGGGGTGCGCTGGGGATGCCGGGATGCCCATGTGCTGCGTGGGTGGGTGAGGGAGCAAGTGTGCCCACTCATTACCCGAGCACAGCCACATGGTACCTGGGGTTGATCTGGGAGGAAGCAAACCCCAGCGTGCCAGTGGGGATCAATGCTTGCAGAGCACACCACCAGCTGCCATCAGTTTGGTCCCTCGTGGGGAGGAGTATCGTGGTGAGCATGGCAAGGAGAACGCGGTGTGGCCATCGCACACCTGGGGCCAGTGCATCACTCTGTTCTCCCTGCCCTTGGACAAGTGTCTTGGCCACTGGAGTGGGGGTGACAGCCACAGACGTGCAGTACCTGATGCTCGGTCTTCTCTATGGTGGACAGCAACTCTCGGTCTGCTGTGGCCAAGACAGCAGCTCCAAGCCTGCACTTTGCATACGTTACGCTTCAAGGCCAAAGACACCCTGCCTGGACACTGCTGCCATTCTGGTGGCTTTGCTGCTTTTGGATGATGCCTGCTTACCATCCTTCTGGCGGCTGGCAGCATTGTACCTTCTAGGTGCTGAAAAGAAATCTTCAGCTTCTCTTAGTTTCTGCAGGCAAGGCCCTGTGCCTGCACGTGGCCGGTGGTGAGAATGGCTGTGTTGTGGTGGCCTCGCCTGCGTGGTCTTCATTTGTGCTTTAGGCCTGGCTTTCCCTGTTAGCACTTAGGAAAGCAGCAGAGGTTGTTCCCTGGAGCTGTTTTGATGATGAGTCCTGTTTACTTCAGGTTTTTGCATGTCCCCAGCGTCTGCTTTGTGCTTCAGTTTTTCCCTGGCACACACAAGTGCAGGGTGGATGTTGGATGGAAACTAGAGTGTTGGCTGTGGAGGAGGGAGCAGCTGGAACTTGATATGGGAGAGAAGCATTCCTTATCTTAGAGGCTCAGATAGCTGCTCTTATTCCTGCTGGGCAATGTCAGCTGAGCAAATGTTACCAGTGCTTTTAAAGCTATAGTGCAGGTTTGGGGTGTCTTTTGATCTACGTGGTGGGAGCTGTTCTCCCTCTTTAGCTAATGCTTCAGACCCAGCAGGTTCAGAAAAGCAGAAGGCATTGGCTGCATTCACATCTTTTTCTTTCCAGAATCATCTTTTTGCATTTTCTTGCCTTTGCAAGTGCAAGTCCTGCAGTACCAGACTCTACCATCCTGTGACTAATAAGGCTGACATGCTCCCCCAGGAATGAGAAAGGCATCATCCTCCCCAGGTGCTGACACAGGAAGGGGCTTGCTTGTTCTCCTGGCTGTCACTGATGCATTGGGGAGGATCCTGGCAGGGGTCCTGCACAGCCTTATCCTTTGTGCAAACAGAAGTTTTAATTCCCAGCGAGGTGCCACTTTGCTATAGATTGTGCCCATACCTGATAGTGGTAGGTAGAGGTCACTGGATCCATCTTCCCAGGGATCATGGGAAACCTAGAAGCAAAGATTATTTTGCTGAAGTCCATCCTTCTTCTGGCACAGGAGATGAAAATGAGGATCTTGTGCTGGGTTTTGCTGTCTGTCTGCCTAAGCAGCAGGTCTGAAATGCATCTAGGAGCATTGGCTGTAACACCAGCATCGATTGAGCCCTGTCAGGAAGGTCTGTGCCCTTGTTCTGCTGGGCAGAGAGTGGGGCTTCTGGCTCCTCAGCATAGTGGGAGGGTGGTGTGGAGGACACAGCAGTCCCAAGGTGAGCAGAGAGGCTGCTGGCCAGCCAGGACAGGTTAAGAAAAAGATCTCATCTCTGACACCAGCAAGGCTTCCAGGGACAGCAGGACAAGAGGAGGGTCCCTAAGGGGAACCTGTGCTGAGAGAGATCTAGGAAAGTTAGCAGTTAGTCCCAGGGAGGTGAGCTGCTTTGGGGGTCTGCTCTGTCTCTCGCTGCCTCTGGGTCCCTGTGTGCTTATTGCAGACAAGTCTTGTGCAGACTGAAGCCCAGTGGACACTGTCATGGGGTCTACAGGTTGTGGTCTTATGCTTGTGGGAGGCTTTGCAAGGATGAGCAGGTAAAACTATCTGCCATGCTGGGAGAAGGCTGAAAACCACTTTATTCCCTGTTTTCTTCCTCATCCTTTGCCAGTGCAGAGCAAGAGTGCTCCAGCAAGCAGCAGTTCTGGGCTGCATTTACTGGGGAAGCCTTTTGTGATTGTGCCCATTGGTTTATACTGGTACAAGCCACTCTGTGTTTTATTTTCCTAGCCAGCCTGCTCAGTTCTCCCTGCCCAGGCTCTGCAGGGCTGACCTTTCAGGCTGGCAGAGCTCTTCTGACTTCCTTTGCCTCATCAGCCACTCCCCATGACTGCAGATGCATTATATGAAGCCTGCCTTTCTTCTAATCCCTTTTCCCAGTAGTGCTGAGCCTGCTGGAGGAGCAGGCAGAGGAGCTCAGGGACGGAGCTGCTGGTTGTCTGGGAGACCTAGGAACAGCGAGGCGGGAGCAGGCTGTGCGCAGCAGCAGGTTATGCAGTGCCTTCGAAATCTGCAGGAGGAACTGACTGGCATCATGGGAATGTCCTTGGAGGTGTGATGGAAGTCCTTCCACGACCTCAGCATCCTCAGCTCGACCTCTTTAATGTGCTAAGAAGGATTGAGACTCCTGCAGGTAGAGGACAGGATTCAAGACGCCATTTCCAGACGGCTGCCTCCTGCGCAGCGCAGGGAGGCACACACCAGATGTTTGCGAGGAAGATGAGCTGCCCTTTTTTCTTTCTTTCTTTCTTCCTCAATACTACCTAAGTGTGTGATTCTGTTTTGGAAAGTAACTAGGGTTTGGTTTTATTTTAAATGAAGAAGTTCACCTGAGTCAGCAGCATGGCTCCCTGCCTCTGCTGTGAGTCACCTTTGCTGACTTGGACCAAGAGAAGTTCCTGCCCTTGCTGGCATGGAGGGGCTGAGAAAGCCTTGGGAAAGCAAGGGATGTTTTCTTTTTACTGTCAGCAGCAGCAGCATTAAGCCATTTCTTGCTCCAAGGCTGGATTCAGCCTTCTATCACTCCAGTGCAAGAGACTGTTATATTTGGGACAGTTCCTAACAGCAGGTTGATGTTGCTGCACCTGAAGTTAGATTCTGGGGTGCTAAAGCGAGGAGACCATGCACTGAGTTTATGGAACTGGTGGTTAAAATCAGGGACTGCATCAGAAGTTGTCTTTAAGGAAGAAGGGGGATGCGGATGAGTTCTCTGATCTACTTCACTGGTGATGGCCTCTGCAAACACCCTTGGCCCTCCTGGCTGGGGGAACCAGATCTGCTAGAGCAGGAGAGCAGAAGCACATGTGCTTCTTGCAGGGGAAGCTCTGCTCATGTACCATGACCTCTCTGAGGCACATTGCTCCCTTTGCCCTCCCTGTAACTTGAGGTGTTTTCATGATGTGATATGAATCTGCCTTTCCTCATGTCAGGCTTTCTTGAGCATTAGCAAAGGAGAATTCTCTTTATTCAGGAGAAAACAAGTACATTTCTCAACACTGCTCTGAACACCTGCTGAAACAGGGAACTTGAGAGCAGCTGGGACTTAGGCTTTCTCCACCCCTGCTGGCAGCCCAAGCTTTGGCTCTGTCAATTGGAAGGGAGCAACCTTGCTGATAGTTCAGGGTTAATCCATGAACCTAGGCAAAGCTGAAATGTGGTTGGCTGTGCTCTCTTGAGTTCCCTGCCACCAGCAGCCAACTGCATGGGTCTTAATTTCTTCAGCCTTGTGTCACTGCATGCTTTTCAGTGGGCACCACGTTCCAGCCCAGAAACAGCTGGGGTTTGGGTGCCAGTAAGGATCTTGTGAGCTGCTTTGGACTAACAAGTCCCTTAGGATCATCGTTGTCTTACAGGGATTTGATTTACTTTTGTTAGCTTCTGCATCACATCTGCAAAGGTGCTTTTATTGTGCTGCTCATTCCCTATGTGCTTCTGAGTTCAAGATTTTAATATTTTGAGGTATTTTATTTGAGGATTGATTAACCTTCGTTTCCTTGTGTTAGGAGGCAGCTGTAATGCCAATCTGTTGGATCACGGTTTCCTGCCTCTGGGGAGATGCACAACTCCTTCAGTGTGACAGTTCATTTGGAAGGGCACATCTCTGGCTGTCCTACCCCACATCCTTGTGTGCATCACTTGCTTTTATAGCATAAAACAACATGGGAGGGAGTTCCCCTGACTCAGTGACTTGGAAGATCAATGGTGTGGCTGAACTTTCACTTGCATTTCCTAACTCTGACTGTTAGAAATAGCTTGGGGAGGAGCTGCTGGAGTTTTGAGCTCAGTGGTTGCAGATGCTCTTTGGTCAAGGGCTGGTGGTGATGATCCCCAGATAACACGGCTCTGGCTGACCGCTGCTGCAGTCAACATCCATGGATGCCCTGAGTGGTGTCACCAGTCCCTGATGCAAGGTCCCAGTGACAGAAAAAGCCTGTGAATTCAGAAGAGCTGGATCAGTTTCTGTGTCTCGCCAAGTCAGATCTTCTGGAAGCTGCCTTTGATTCCTGTCTGTGGTTCCGTCAGTCTCTCCTGAGATCAAGTCCTGATTGCATCTTAGTCTAAGTATGTCATAAACATGTATGTACTTCCATATGCAGTTCTGGTTTGGAGCTCCTGTGCTGTCAGGGTGACAGGCTTTACTGGTGGGATGGGTCAGCTTCTGTGTGGTTTAAGCTTAGGTGGGCACTGAAAGCGGTGAGGTTACCCTAGGGAGACCTCACAAAGGGAGTGGATGGGGAGCTTGAAGTGGGGCTGATATTTGATGATCTGCTTGTTCAATCCATTTTGGTGATAGCAAACAAATCTCAAAAAAGAGAGTATTGGCAAGAAAAGCTTGGTTCTAAATGCCCAGATTGTGTTAGTTTTTAGTGTTCTTCTCTGTGCTGCAGAAGTGTGCAGCCCATACTTTCATCCACAAGAGATGGAGATGAAGCAGTTTTAAAAAATGCTAGTTGTTTCATAATTTTTTCCCCTTTTTTAAACTTTTCCAGGGTTTTTTTGGTTGTGGTTTGTTTTTTTTTTAGCTGGGGAAGTGATTATCAGCTGAAAAACTGTGGCTTGTTCTTGCTAGCTGAAAGGCTGGACTTCCATTCTAAGCTGTCACCTCAGGTACTTTGGTTACAAACCCTGCAGTGGTGGAGTTTTTTCGCTTTTACACCCCAAAATAAACCTTGCAACATTCCTGTTGCATGTGAAGGAGTGGCTCCAATCTAAATACGTGTTTCTGACAGCTTCTGTTCTGCTGGCAGTCCTGTCAAGCAGCTTAGCTGGGGACCTCAGTCATCAAAAGCTTCCTTCCCCAAAGTTGCTTTTGCTTGGGCAGATGACATTCTCTCTTCACTGTCAGTCCTGCTTGATGGCAGGTAATGGTGGTTTCTTGCTGTATGCAGGGTAGCTTAGGGGGATGATATTGATGAGAAATGCTGTGCAAGCTCTGGAGTACAGCTGCAGTTTGCACTTAGCTCATGTCTGTTTTTGCAAGAAAGACAACTTGTGCCTGGAGCAGCTGCAGAGAGCAGCTGTACAGACAAGAGCTGCAGATGCAGAGTTAACCAGCCTTGGGGTGGAGCACCTCTGCAGCTTGACAGTGCTGAAGTGCTCGATGGGGTGGGCACTGCTTGAGGAATGTGTCTCTCTGTAGATGCAGGTGCAGTGTGGTAGACATCATGCCTTTCGTGTGTGGTGGGCACATTGCCTTACAGATGCTGTGCTCCTGGTGGGCTGCTGCTCTGAGCAGTCTGTGATGGAGCATGGGAGTGAAGCAAGCAAGAGGCCAGCTGGAAAGATATCCTCCAGCTTTACTAAACAAGTGGTATATTGCAGGAACCATCAGTCTTTGCTCTGGCTGTCTCCTGAGGCCACATTGGTGTTGCCTACCAGTCATCAGAATAACCATTACTGTACGGCCTCATGTCCACAAACCATGCATGGTAGACCACAGGGAGGTGTAAAGTCCTTTCCTCACCGTTGCTAGCTTGTGGACTACCAAAGATTTCAGCCTGACCAGGGTTTCCTTGGAGAGTGCAACACCACAGTGGTGTTGTACAGCTCCTCTTACTACATATCTGATACAACTTGCTGTGTTCTTCTGCAGGAAGGAGCATTGGAAGCTGCTGGGCAACCTGAAGACCACAGTGGAAGGTTTGGTGTCCACCAGCAACCCAAATGTCTGGTCCAAGTATGGTGGCTTGGAACGGCTCTGCAGAGACATGCACAGCATCCTCTACCACGGGCTCATCCATGATAAGGTAGGGCTCTGTCCTGCCAGCACTGTTGGCTGTCTGGAGCAGCATTGGTGCCTGTCATGAGCAGGTAGTGTGGTCCTGCTGCATCTTGCTTCAGTGCTCATAGCATGGAGTGGGCACAGTGCTTGTAGCAGTGTGGGAAATGATCGGAGCAGGGACTGAGCTTGCCTGACAAAGGCTGTAGTTGTCAGAGGTGTTTTCTTTCTGTCTCATCCACTTTCAAGGTGGTTTTGCTAAGTACCTGTGCCCCTGTGCTGAGACTAGCCTCTCTCTCCTTTCTTCTTGCTGCAGCCAAGTGATTGATTTGCATTTGCAATGAGTCAGCCTCGTATTGTTTGCCCTTGGAGAAGTCCCCAGCAAGCTCTGGCAAGAGGAACCTTGCATCTTTGCAGTTTCTGGTTAGCTGTGTTAGTAACAGGAGCTGGCAGCCAAATCCACGCTCTGTGTGAATGGGATGTCTCTTTCCAGGCTCTCATCGTGCTTTGCAATTGCTCACCCAGCCATTCCCCCTTCCATGCCTGCCTGGAAGAATTTTTCTCTCCCACTTGTGTTTGGAGCCCTGGAGATCTCCCCTTCAGCTTGCAATTACCAGCATGATTAATTCACAGGGGAAAGTTGAAGCATGTCTGCAGGGTGTGCCTGGGGTCAGGTTTCCCATTGGTGGCTCTGCCACTCAGAGAGAGATGCAGAGGAACCCCAGGCAGCTTGCTTGGGCCAGCTGGATCTAGGAGCAGGCTTATAAGCCTCCAGGAAACCCCAGGCTTGCAGCTCATCCCATGAGGGTGCTTTGCTCTTTGGATTTGTTGAGTTTGCAGTCAGCATTCATTACGGTGCTGCTCTGTTCCTGCTAGTCCTCAGTGGTATGAACCAGAGACCTTCTTTGGAAGATCCACAGAGGAAGAACCTACCTTTTATATGTGAGGAGTGCTGTGCTCCCTTCTGGTAGTCATGCTATCAATAGGCTTCAGGAGGTGAGATTTAAATGATTTCTCTTTGTCTGTCTATTGATAAGAGTTCATGCCAGACCTGCAAAGCCAGGACCATGTATTGCTTTCCTCCATGCTTCCACTATAGGCAAAGGCAGCTCTTTCAATTAGAAATGTCTTTCCTACTTGGGCACATGTGACACCAACTGAGCTGTAAAAGCTGCAAAGAAAGGCCTGTGAAAATACAGCTTCCTATGAACAATTTTCTCATAGTTGCTCCAGTGAAACACTTTCTTTTACTTATTATTTTCTTACCATCTTTTTTCCCTGCAACTGGGAATAAACAAACAAAATTGCAGAATCACAGAATCAATAAGGTTGGAAAAGACCTCAAAGATCAAGTCCAACCTGTCACCCAACACCTCATGACTACTAAACCATGGCACCAAATGCCACATCCAATCCCCTCTTGAACACCTCCAGGGACGGTGACTCCGCCACCACCCTGGGCAGCACATCCCAATGGCGAATGACTCTCTCTGTGAAGAACTTTCTCCTCACCTCCAGCCTAAACCTTCCTGGCACAGCTTGAGACTGTGTCCTCTTGTTCTGGTGCTGATTGCCTGGGAGAAGAGACCAAACCCCTCCTGGCTACAACCACCCTTGAGGTAGTTGTAGAGAGCAATGAAGTCTCCCCTGAGCCTCCTCTTCTCCAGGCTAAACAACCCCAGCTCCCTCAGCCTCTCCTCGTAGGGCTTGTGCTCGAGGCCTCTCACCAGCCTCGTTGCCCTTAAAAGTTAGAATAAAATCATATGCACATGTTAAGAGAATTGGGGTAAGAGGTTTTTAAACTTTTGAATTAATTTAATTTATTTGTCTAGAAACCTCCAATTCAATCTAGAGGACTGAAACTGCCATGGTAGTTCTCTAGTTTTAAAAAAGTCAAACCACCATCCCCCCACCCCAAACAAGTAAACCACAAAACAGAACCCATTCCTCTGATGCTTGTGAAAGAGGAAACAAAGATGGAAGGAAAAAAAAAAAAACAATCAGTCTTTTGGTCAAGAGAGACATTTTCAGGCTGTGCTTACACCCAGTGGTGTGGTGAGGGAAACAACAAATCTGCTGCAGTTCGTTTTTAACAGGAAGAATAACTAAGAGCAAAATAAATCATTGTCTGAATAATGCTGAGGCAAGAAGCTGGTAGAGATGCAGTGCCAAATCTCTTACCTGGGGCATGCAGCTGTGCTGGGGCACGTGGTGCTGGCTTGCATCAGTAGACAGCAATGGTTGCTGTTTTGGGTGGGATGTGTTTGAGTGTTGCCCTTTGTGTCCCCTCACTGAGGTCTGACTCTGCAACGCTGAAATATCAGGACTCTCCTTCAGATCCTGGCTCCAGCAGGAAAGGAAATGGTGACGTGGGAACTTGGTCAACCTTGAACTTGGCAGACCTGCAGTTGGTCTTTAGGTTCTTTATTGCACTGCAGCAAGGATGTGAGACCTTCAGGCTTTGTGTCCTGTCCCAAGACCTCTGCTGTCTTTGCAGTGTGTGAGACTGGGATCCTAGCTGGTGGAAGAAGAGAAGCTCAGGGGGTGTGTTATCTGGACACTTGTAGGCTGACCACAACTGAGAGGTCACTGTGGGAGAGGCAGGAAACAATTTATCTGCTTCATTCCAGTGTTTTTGACTTGGTCCTGTGATCTACCAATCTGTGTTGTACACTTGCTTTGTTTCTCTTCTGTAAAGCAGTGCTGCTCTTCCTCTGTTTTCTGGCCCATCTTGCCAGGTTTAGGGGTTGCCTTCTTGTAGTGAGGGGCTAATGGGGGATGTTGTCACTGAGCTGGGGCTTGAGTGGTGGTGTCTAACTGTGTGTCCCCTGCACAGGTGTGCTGCAGACAGAAGGATTACTGGCAGTTTGTGAAGGACATTTGCTGGCTGAGTCCTGGCTCTGCTCATCACTTGGAGAAGGTGGGTTCCAGTGGGGTGGGCTTGTGTGCCCAGTGGGGAGAGAAGAAGGCAGCTGGGCTGCAAGCCTCACCAGTGGGATGGTGTCACCTTGGCTGTTAGCCTGCCATAGATAAAGCAGCTCTATGGCTCATGGAGGCTGAAGCAGTCATGCGTTTGTGTACGAGTCACATCCTGGGAGCTCAGCATGGCCTGGGCTGAGACAATTGGCTGCTTATTTCTTACAGTTTTCAACTCAGCTTGCATCACCAAGGGAACCAGCACAAGCAGCCCTTGTGTGTGCACAGGGTGATTCCTGTGTCTGTGTAAATCTCTCAAAGTCTGGGCTGTCCCATTTCTGGGTTGTGCCTTGGCCATGGATTTGGTTCTTCCATTCCTGGCTCGTGCTAGCTGCTGGCACACAGGATCACTCCTGGTCATTAACTGCCCTGTGCTGACATCTGTGGGCCCTGCCACGGGTGGGTGCAAGGGCCTGACCCCTGGTGGTTCTTCCATCCAGCCTGCTGCTGCAGGGAGACGAGGTGTGACTCCAGCTCTTCAAACTGCAGCAGCTCAGGCGTTGCTGTAACCTTCCCCAGTAAATGTCTCAGCAAGAACATGACCATCACTGTCGGGGTCAGGTTGGATTTGGGAGTGTGGGGTCCCCCGGGTCAGGGGTGAGGCACGTGGGCGGGAGAGCGTGCAGGAGAAATTCAGAGCATTGGTGGCTGTCAGAGGACTTTGGTCACTGGTTGACCTTTGAAGTGTTGTTCCTGCCTGGCGCTTTGGCCTCCTTCACGGCTGGGCAGCTGCTGGGACATATCCTTCTGCTGCTGATGGTGACTGGTGGAAGATAGCTGCCAGGGGTTACCAAAGGTGTGCAGCGGAACAATCCCTGCTCTCCTGCTAGCCTCTGCGTACCCTGACCTGTGCCTGGTGTCCCTTTCCAGTTCATCAGCCTGCAGGAGAGCAGACAGCCTGACCCAGAGGGACCAGGGGACCAGGCCATCGCACAGCTGTGGCTGCAGCACAGCTTGCAGTGCCACTGCCTGTCCGTGCAGCTGAGACCACTCCTGGGGAACCGGCAATACATCAGGAAATTCTACTCAGGTAAAGAGAAATGGGCCCTTGTAGGAAATACCTAGCTGGTGGCATTTTCAAGCCACATGTGAGTGAGGGGAGCCAGCAGTAAATGTGGTTTGCATGTGAGCAACCAGTGCTGTCAGACTGTGCAGGTGAGAGGGACCCCCTGAGCAGTGATTTTCTCTCCCCAGACACTGCCTTCCTGCTCAGTGACGCCCACGTCACAGCCATGCTGCAGTGCCTGGAGGCTGTTGAGCAGAACAACCCCAGGCTTCTGGCTCAGATCGACACCTCCATGGTGAGTTGTGACCCCAGCTTTACATCTGCCTCTCCCCAGATGCTGACTGGCTGCAGCTGCTTCTCTGAGGTCTCATTCAGGGCATGTGGAGCTCTTGGACAAGGAGCTGGACATGAACTAGCCAAAGAAGTTCCAAGAGGGGAGGAGAGTGGTGAACTGGTTCCTACACTGCCTCTGTGAGCTTGGCAGGGGTCAGGGTAGGGGAGGTGACTCTCTGGAGCCTGTAGTCGGATGGCTTCATTCTGGCAGGCATTAAGGATTTGAATATGAGGACCTGAGGACCAGTTCCATGTAAGAGGCACCTCTAAAGC
Source organism: Picus viridis (assembly GCA_033816785.1). Lineage (NCBI taxonomy): Eukaryota > Metazoa > Chordata > Aves > Piciformes > Picidae > Picus > Picus viridis. The sequence continues at coordinate 27,873,095 of CM066589.1, forward strand.
CCTCTCTTAACAGTCCAAGGCTTCAGGGCCAGCAAGCAGAGCTGCCTGGTTGTGATGGGCAGTCATGGTCAGAGTGGACAAGTAGTACCCCAGGACACCTGCCTGCCTGCTTCTGCTGGTGATGCTAATGAACACCCATGCAGCCCCACACCATGTACCTCCTCCCCAGAAGAAGGGAACAGCTGCACAGAGCTCCTGAGAGAATAGCAATTAATGAGGCTTTGCTAAATGGGGTCTGTGTTCTTTTAGCTGGCTGGCACGTCACTACCATCCCTGTGTGCCTCAGATCTTCCTGCCGGGACAAGAGAGATGTGTGACCACAACACTGAAGGATATGAGAGCCATCTGCCTGGGGTGCTGGGCTGCCAGGATCGTTCCATTGAGAGTCTGGTAATTTCTCCATGAGCCTGCTGTGTAGCTGTGAACACAGAGCTGCATCCCTTCTGCAGGTGCTTTTACCTCCCCGTTCTCCTGCCCCCAGAGCTGCTGCATCTTTTGCTGGCTGGTGGCCAGGCACTTGCAGGTCCATTTCGTTCTGTTCTCCTTTGACACTTAGCCCCATAAATGCTGATTTATTAATGATGCCACCTCTCTTCAGCTTACCAGGAAGAATGATGGTCCAGCTCTAGTGACCAAGAGCCAGAGCCTGACTGCCCTCCCTGCATCCCAATATGCCCCTGCTGCAGGCTGTACACAGCAGCGCTGTTTTGGATCCTTCTCCAGCCTCCACCATCTAGCCTGCTCTGGCCTCTCAGGTAATGAGGGTGGGCTGGGAAGCTCAAGATAGACCCAGAAGAGACTGCCTTTTCCCCCCTGCTTTTGGATTCATTGTTAATGGGTGTAAAAAAATCTCTGCCAGTGATGGGAGGGAGATCTCTGGCCTTTGCCCATGGTGGGAGGACATGCCAGTGTGAAGCCACAAACTTACTATTATAGTCCGGTCTGCTTCTACCAAGGTATGTGACAACCTGCTTCTGTCCAGACAGGAGACCAGCAAGTTCCTCTGTCAGTTCCAGTGCCAGCCAGCCCCAGGACCACTGCCCATCCAGCCGGACCTCCTCCTTCAGTGAGGGCAGGTCCCCTCTGGAACAGCCCAGCTCTGTCAACACCTTCCACATTCCTTCACCCAAAGACCCCTTCTCTCCAGCCAGTGAGATGAGCTCCAGCACCACCAGCCAGAGCGAGGACACTTGGACAGGGAGCCAGGATGATCCGCAGAGCGATGCCAACGATGGCCCGGAGTACCTGGCCATTGGGAACTTGGGGCGCCGGGGCCGGGCGTGCAGCGGTGCCAGTACCAGCAGCACCAAGAGCAGTAGCTCCAAACTCTTCTCCTCCAGCGGCTCCCAGAAGCTGGACTCTGTCTCTTCCTTAGGGGAGCAGGGGGCAAGTGGAGGTGAAGGCAGAGGCCTGAGCTTACTGCGGCGGTCCAGCTTCTCGGAGGGACAGTCGTCGGCTCCGCAGGGCCTTCCCAAGAAGAGCCACGTGCGCTCGCACTCTGACACCAACGTGGCCTCGGGGAAGCTGCACGGTAATGGGGCAGCTCTTGTGCCATGGCTTTGGGGTGTGGGAGTCCTTGGTACTGGGAGGGTGATGCTGGCCACTGCTTTGACTCCATGGATCAGGTCAATGAGGGGAACGGTGGGAAAGCAGTTGGGAAATTTGGTGTAGCCTTAGCTTTCTCTGCTCTGCAGTGGAGGGATGGGCAAACATCTTGCTTCCCAGAATGCCCTGGGCTGCTCTAGTGTTGGTCTTGACAGATTGTACCAAAAACCCAGGAAATGGCAGTGATGCTGTGGATTAGCTGTCCTGCTTCCTCTCTAGCCTTGCCTGGCTGGGGCATGGAGTCATGACAGGGCAGTGGGCTGGGGCTTGGGGCCATGGTACTGATAATCTGCTGAGTTCTTCTGTGCTCTTGAGTGAGTGAATGCATGTTTTGGGGGCAGTGGGATACGAGGGGACAACCAGCTTGTGGGAGTTGGCCCCACCAGTGCTGCCTCCATGGGAGAAGGGGAGGTCCCTGCTGAATAGTAACCAGTCTGTTTCTTTTCTCTCCCTTAACGCTGCCCTCCTCCTCCTCCTCTGTCTGCTCAGGAGGCCTCAGGGATATCACCATTATAATAGAAGATCCAGTGGCAGGTTTGGGAGCCTGTGCAACAGCCCTTCATTAGTATTCATTGCATCAAGTTCAGGATTTTCATCAACCCTTTAGTGTCCATTTAGAAAACAAACAAAAAAATTCTTTCTTCTCTATGTCCCAGCTGGTGCTTTGAAGCATAGCCAGGTTTGTGCATGCAACCTGCCTGAAGCTTGTTTTGGGGAGCGGTGGATCAGACCCAGAAGGGTGGCCCAGTTCCCCTGCATGGTATTAGGGAGTGCTCATCACCAAGTCTCTGAACTGTGTCCCCTGCCCTTCCCTCTACCCCTCAAATTCAGGAGCCAGGAGAGGTTTTTGTATCACACCTCAGGCAAGTAAGGGCTGGCAGCAGGTGTGGGCTTGAACATCTTATTTTTCTTTTTCATTTAGTAGATCTGTGGCACAAGAAAGTTTGATGTTGGCTGAGTTCAGCTGTATGCCAACCAGTTTTGGTTGAACCCACAGCCAGGAGTCCTGGGTGCTCTTCTGGGCTGGAGGCAGGTTTCCTCATGAGCAGAAGTGCTGGGGTGCTGTCATTCCTTTCCCTCCCATGCATAAAGAGTCAGCAGCTCAAAAAACGGGGTGGTTCTCTTTTACATCTGTTCAACAGTGGCACTGGATTTGTCGAGCTCCCATCTGGGTGATGGGGGCAGTCGTGCTGGGAAGTCTCCTTCCTGGAGGTGGTGGGCATTCAGACAGATGTGTACAGCCCGATGTCCTCCTCCAGCACAGGATACTGAGGGCTCACTTTCGCCCTTCAGCAGCAGGTTGTGTTGCACATGGCATCCCCCAGGCTGGTGATCACAGGTTTCTGTGATTTCTGTGCTGTTTCTCAGCAGGGTTGAGGTAGCTGCAGGATACCCTGTGAGGCTGCAGTAAGTAGCTGTGAGACCCTCTCACCCTGACAGGTCTTTGTCCCTCAGCCTGTAGGGTGGGTTGGTCCCAACCCCCATCCTGTTGGCTGATGCTTCATATTCTTGGCAGAGAGATGCTGGGTTTGGTAGGCTCAGGAGGCTCCAGCCATATCAAGGGTATGGCACAAGGCTGGGAGCAGAGAGGAATAGGAGGCTGAGAGGATGGAGTTGCCCATCTGATGTGCTTGGAATATCAGCTGATGCCTGCTCTGTGTCCACACCTGTATGCTCCTGTTCTGCTCCAGTCAAGGAGTTTTCAGTCTCCTTCATCAGTCCTCTGTCACTCAGCTGCTCTGTCCAGGTGCTCCCTGGGGCTGTGGCTCTCTGTAGAACACCAGCCCTTGTTGGTCTCCTGTCAGGTCAGCTCCTGGCAGTCTCTGCCAGCTAAGCCTCGCAGGGAGTTGCACCTCAGTGTGTGTGTGGGGCAGAGCCCTGCCCACAGCCTGTGTAGGTCACCTTGAGCACTGTAGCCCAGACTCCAGGTAGTGTGCAGTGAGCATTTGCTTTTCATTCAGCAAGGGCATGTCCTTTAGTTGCCTCTTTCTGCTGTTGTTAAGGCTGCATTGCAGGGCTGGGAGTCCCGCAGATCCCTCAGAGGCTCAGATTTCTTCTTGTCCCCTGACTGTGCCCTGGGGTATAACTCTTCCCTTGGAGGTGCTCCAGCAAGAGTAGGCTGGCAGGGGCACTTGTTGCAGCCTGTTGTATCCCACAGATCTGTTAGGGAGTAAAGAGAGGAAGGCCTGAGACTCAACTGCTCTGTGACTTTCATGAGCTTCTTTCTCCTTCTCCTCTCCTACCTGAAATACCCTTCAAGTTTTTTCCCCTTCTGGGCTTGTCCTCAGCCATGGCATGGAATGGGAAGATGTCACTCCTTGCTTTTCATCCATTTGTGCCTGCCTATGTGATGCTGAGACCCTTTCATTTCATCCTGTGTAATGGCTGGCCACCTCTGGGATACTGATGGGAGCCTGGTGTCATCTTCCCTTCCAGAGTCCCATGGCGATCAGGGTGGAGGGAGAGGGCCAGTGTCTGCTTCCACACAGAGCAGTGAACTGAGCACACCAAGCTCCCTCTACATGGAGTATGGTGAGTACAGCCAGCCTCAGCGGGGATGCTTGCTCCTGGGCAAGCTCCATCATCAGCTGCAGTGGCCTCAGCTTCTGGCATGGGCTTATGGGATGCTGGTTGGGCACTGGCAGGGCTTGTTAGCATGGGGACAGCAGCAGGTCCCTCCCTTATGTTTGCCTCTTGCTTTTCTAGACTCTGGACAGTATCTCAGCTCGGGAGAAGGGATGTTCAGAAGACCCTCGGAAGGGCAGTCCCTCATCAGCTACCTCTCAGAGCAGGACTTTGGTAGCTGTGCAGACCTGGAGAAGGTGAGAAAGACAGCAGCAACCTGTGGGTATTGGAGAATGTATTTTACTACAGAGTCAGTGATGCTTTCTTCTGTAGTGAAGATAATCCCATAGTATTTACTGCTTGTAGAGTTGTGCACAGAACTTCCAGGTTGAGCTCCTCAGTGGTGTCTGGTAGCCAGGATCTGCCCATCCAGCAGTTTTGCCACATGTGGGGCTCCTCGGGGCATGTGCTGACTCCCGAGGTCAATGTCTCGCACATCCTCTTCATAGGATGCCACTTGTGTTTTGTGAGCATTCTGGAGCTCAAGAAGGCTTTAGTTTCTAGACCCTCATAGGTCAGGTTTTATGGGGCCAACGGGGATGAAGATCTTTTCTGCCATCTTCCATGAGTAATAAACTCTTCCCTGTAACAGGTAGGGAACAAGATTTTACCAAGTCTTCCTTGTTTCTTCAAGGTGTGGCCATGAATACTTTTGCTCTTGCCTTGCAGGAGAATGCCCACTTCAGCATCTCAGAGTCCCTGATTGCTGCCATTGAGCTGATGAAGTGCAACATGATGAGCCGGCAGCTGGAGGAGGAGGAGGAGGACAGTGACAAGGAGATCCAGGAGCTTAAACAGAAGATCCGCATTCGACGCCAGCAGATCCGTACCAGGCACCTCTTCCCTGCCTGCCAGGAGATGGGCTCAGACAGTGGGTGATGCGTTTTGGGCTCATCAGCTAGTGGGATGCGGGGTTTCTGTCTGTTGCCCGTCCTCATTGCATCCTACCTTCTTGCCTGCTTGTGGGAAAACAATCATATTGCTACCGAGGTGCTGCAGAGATTTGTGAAACAGTGCTGCTCTGGAAGACCCTAACAAGCCTGATGCTGTACATGGGTGACACTCGTGCACTGCTGGGGCTGCGTTAGGGAATGTGATTTCATTTTGAACCCATAGTGGTTTCTGTCCTTCACCTACATCCCTCCCTGCCCTGGCCATACCTGGCTATCAGCGTCTCCCTTAGCTATCAGTGACCCTTCAGACCACTTCCACTGATGGCCTGGCTGTGTTGCATTTCTCTCAGGTCTTGTGGCAACAGACAGCGAGTCCCAGTTCAGCTCCCGTGGCTCCATGCGGCTCTCTGACTCGGGCTCTGCGGAGGATGTGGAAGAATATGAGATCCGAGGTAGGAGGGAACGGCAAGAAGTGTCAGCTTCTTGCATAGAGACAGACCTCTCCTTTGAGTGGTTGTGTTGAGGTCAGTCCTGCTGAAGAAGAGCATGTCCCTCTGGCCTTCAGGATGGCATCTCCCAAACAAATGACTGAATTATGAGCGGGAGCAGAGCAACCAGTTTCCCTCATATGGTGGCATGACTTTCTTTTGCAATCCTCTGTAACCCTCTAGCATTCATTGCCTCTGGCTGGTAGGTGGTTTCCTTTTCACTCTTTGGTCCACATAGCAGCTGCTACCACTAGAAAGAGATGGGAGAGCTGCCATCCTACTCTCCTTCTCCCCAGGCAGAGGGAGCCATAGCTCTCACCACTTGACTCTTGAGTGGCAGTGGGGAGCAGTGTAATACCTGTACTCTTTGCTCCTGGCAGTTTGGGTGGCTGAGCTTATTGCCCACAGGAGACCTCTCTGGGTCTCTGGCTGTTCCTTCCCTTTAGAGCAGTGTTCATCCTCCAAGGTGGATGACTTACTTCTGAGCAACATTTCCATTTCACTGACTTTAAAAAGAAGATGGAGCAGTCCAGTCTTCAGCTATAAACCTACTGTCTCTTGACTGTTTACAACAAAGCTCTCCTTGCAGTCCTCGAGGGCTAGGTTTTGGTCTCGGCTTTGAAGCCCACAGAGTGGTGTGTGAGTTCAGCTGTGGGCTTCTGTCACATGAGTGCTGCTCTTGTATTATGCCCTTTCTGTTTGGCCTGGCTGAAGCACTGAAGCCAACTGTTTTGTCATCACCGTGTTATGCAGATGGTAACGATGGATCTAACCTGATTCAAATGTCCAAGAGCGGCCTCTCAGTGTCTATGGCTTCCTTGTTCTCAGGTAGTACCCCACGGTGCTCCCCTGCGTGTGCGTGCAAGGTGTGTGTGTGCATGTGCACACTCCCCTGAAATCTGCCTGACTGGGGAACTGTGAACACATGTCAGTGAGAAAAGCTGTGGCAGGATGATAGGGCAGGATGCAGCAGGGAGGAGGCAGAGGAGCACTGCTGTGGGCTCCATCCCTCAGGGTTTTGTGCAGTATTTTGGATAGCGCAAGCGTGCCTGCCGTGGTGAAGACCCTGTCTTACCTGGGGTAGGGTTTGGCAGGCTGATGGCACTGCTTTATAGCTCTGTAGCTACTCAAGGCTGAGCCTATGCTGTCTGAGGGCAGAGTCATCTACAGTGTGGGACCAAGCCTCCAGCTCAGGTGCCTTGGGGAGTATTTTCATGCTTGGCTTAGCAGAGCTGGCTTCACATAGCTCTGATACAAACCATGGCCAACCCTTCTCTTCCTGCTCAGACTTGACTTGAATCTTTCCAGAAAGCAATCCTGGAGGGAGAAGTAGTGAGAAAGACAGGGCACAGACAGTTTATTCACCCTGGAGGCCTTGGGCACTGGGATCATATGCAGCCAGGTCTTGCTTGGTATTTTGATTGTTTACAGTACTACTACATAATCCTTCTGGTCTGCTGTCCATGTTTAAATAACCTTCGTGTGCTCCCTGTTTGCTGTAGCAGGGGAACAGCCTGCGTGGGCAGCTGCTGATCTGTCAGGTGTTCAGCGTCAGCATGTTGCTCCTGCTGGCTCTTGGAGCTTCCCAGTCAGTCCTGTCATGCCCTGTCTTTACAGCCCAGAGGTTTAATCTGGGGGGCAGGGTGGGGGCGTTCATCCCGACCTGAAGCTGACATATGGGGGCTTGTGTGATGTCTTTGGGTTTGGGGGCTGCTCACAAGCCTCCTGAGGACTATTCCACTTGGTGATAGTATTGGCAGCTTCAAGGGAATGTCTGCAGCGAAGGTTGGGGAGCAAGTGGTGGCAGGATCCCACTGCTAGACTCCACAGGAACCTGGTGCCAGATTTGGCTCCCTCTGCCACCCCTGGGACAGTGCCAGTGCCTAAACATGCTGGCTCTGCCTCCCTGTCACACTCGGCCCACACTGTGCTCTCTGTGCCCTGCTGGCTGCTGGTGTTCCTTGTGGTGTAGGAGCATGCAGCACCTTCCTGCCAGAGCCAAAGGCATATGGTCGATCCCTGGCCAGGATCTGATGGGTTCTGTGCAAGTTTGTGTAGCTGGTCTGCTTGGGATGGAGGACTCAAGCTGTGCCTCCCCCAGCCTAGCACTGGGTCTGGGGAGCTGCAAGCCTGTGCTTGAGGGTAGTGTGGTCACTGCAGACTCAATTCCTAGAGCTCCCCAGAAGTTCACACCAGGTGACCTGCTGGGCTGAAGGTTGTGGCACTGGCCTCTCTCCTGTCCTGACCTGTAGTACTTTTGCCTTGTATGTCCTCCTTCCCTTTTGGGGAGTCTGTCTGCATTGGAGCAGGGTTTCTGCCTGCTTCTGCCTGCCTTGTACTGCTGGAAGAGGCTCCTGTCCCAAGGTCCTTCCACTGTTGTGATTAATTCCTTGTCAGGGTTTAACCTGCTGGATTGAAAGAAAAATTAAGGTTCCGCTGGGTACTACCTGGTACCTGAGGCTGGCACCAAGGAAAGATGAGAGGCAGCCTAGGGCTGTTGGGAAGCTGCTGGCCTGCTCTCTACATGGATACTGACATGTCTCTGGAGTGCTGGGCTTAGGCTGGCAGCACTGGCTGTGCAGTCACTGACAGACTGTGGAACAGCCACCCCACCTGATCTTACAGGCTGTGGTCAGGTGGAGAGAAGGGCTCTGCATCCCACTGCTAATCCCCTGCAGCACCTATACTGTATGTAGAGACCTATCAAACCTTCTTGCTAACCTTGCTCTCTGACCCTCCTAGCTTCTGTGTGTCTTATTTCAGGCCATGTCACTGCTAGATCTTGGTGTGTGACCTCTACCAGCAGCCACTTGTTTCCCCAGGCTCACTCTTTTCACAGCATCCCACCATGTCCTTCCCTTAGAACTGACAGGTGGCTTGAGTAGACCTCACCTCTCCTTGGTGCTCCGTGCCACTGGTAGAAGTTACTGCTGTAGTTCACATGCTTTTGAGCAGCTTGATAGAGTTTTAAAGTGAAGCTTTGATCCCCTGCCCTGCCCCATCTACCTTTTCTGTTTGTGATTCAGATGCAGACATCAAGAGGAACCCAGACTCCAGCAGGAAGTCCTTTTTCTCCTCGGAGTCCATGTATGTCTTCAACTTGTGGCAAGATATTTTGGTACCAAGTTCCCCTTCCTGCCCAACTCTGTTCTTCCACATGCACCAGCTGCTGCTTTGCACTGGAGTGGACCTCCCTTCCCTTACTTAGTGGGGCACTGAGTTCTAGTCTCAAAGGACAGCAGCACCTGGGATGATGAAAATATTCATGTGAGGTACATATGATATGGTCTGGAGTCAGGACAGATGCCCACACCTCCTAGTAGGTAAGAGATTGGGGAGACAAGCTGGCACAACCCAGAGCATCTGGACTGGCTGCTGGCTTGCAGCTGGCTCTGAGCCTCCCCTCTCAGCAGAGATGGCCTGTTAGGCTATATGGTACTGCCACCTTTTCTCCAACCCATGCTGCTGGACTGTCACCCAGAGGTGGAATTGCTGGCACGCAGCACTGCCCACAGACTCTGTGCAGTGCAGTCAGCAGCTTAACCCTGAAGTGCTCAGTCCTTTCTTGGTACTGCCCTGGGGCAGGGAGGTGGGGGCAGTGGGGAGGTGAATCACAGCCTGCTCTGTTAATGCTCTAAAAGCAAACCCCTTCGGGGATGCAGTGACCCCCCTGCTCGTTGAGTGATACAAAGCTGTGTCCGTGCTTGGCAGCTTGGGTCTGTTTGTACTAGGAGGGAAGTTATTTCTGGCTCACACAGACACTGTCTCTTGCTTTGCAGCTTCCCCTGCAAACAGGCACATTTGTACAATTTGTGTTGCCTGCCTTTCTAAACAGTTGCTATGCCATTGGCTAGCTTTGCCTGGGGGCAGCTGCAGAGACGGAAATCCACCCGTTTTAAGCCTCTGCAGCAGTGCAGAAATAAGGTAGTAGAGCTGAAGGGAGCATCTTTGGTTTAACCTGGGACCAGCACTGGGTTGTGAGGATGACACAGCTGTGAGACCCAGTACTAACCACTCCATTTGCTGTCTAGATCCCACTCCTTTCTCAATTCCAACTCGGCAGAGGCTGTGGCCATGGGCTTGCTGAAGCAGTTTGAGGGCATGCAGCTCCCAGCTGCCTCTGAATTGGAATGGCTGGTCCCTGAGCACGACGCCCCACAAAAGGTAGGGGTGTGAGTCCCCAGTCACAGATTGCATTTGCTCTTCCCCCAACCCCTGGCTTCTGCCCACTGCCAAGAGGATTTCCTAGTTCTGGTAATCCTTCTGTGGAGCTGGAGGAGGGGGTTTGTTCAGACTCTCAAATTGCATGCAGCAGAGCAGGGCTCTGCCACCTCAGCCTTACACAGCAGAGTGCCTTGATTCCTGAGGACATCCCTCATCCAGCCCCTGTTCAGCTGGAGCAGCAGCTTGGTGCCTGGCAGTTTTCCAGAGGGTTGCAGCTGCAGGTTTCTGGCAGTCCAGCAAGGTGCATTGCCTTCAGGGTAGCAGGCAGGGATCTGATGTTCTTGCCTGCCTCTCCCAGCTCCTGCCCATCCCTGACTCTCTGCCCATCTCTCCTGACGATGGAGAGCATGCTGACATCTACAAGCTGAGGATTCGGGTGCGTGGAAACCTCGAGTGGGCCCCACCGCGACCGCAGATCATCTTCAACGTTCACCCAGCCCCGACGTAAGGACCTGTGCACCTGAGGGCTCCCTGGGCACCTGCCCTTTCCAACTTTTTTTCCATCAAAACTAAGGCTGATTATCCTCTCTTTCCCACTTCATTGCTGGGGCTTCTTTGCTCTGAGCCTGGTAAATCTGCAGTGGTCACCATCAACAGCTGGTGCTGTGAGATCAAGGCAGTGCCTGATGCCAGTGCCTTTGGTGTCTACCTGGGCACAACAAGGCTTTTCCCTTTGGGTTTGTTGTCCACACGCAAGTGGCAAAGCATGTGGCCATCTCTGCCATCCAGACCTGTGCCAGTGCCTGTATTCTGGTGCCAGGTGCCATCAGGGGTGGACTCATGCTTGTTTCTTGTCTCTGGGCAGGAGGAAAGTGGCTGTGGCCAAGCAGAATTACCGATGTGCAGGATGTGGCATCCGAACTGATCCTGGTAAGTGCTGGGACCCTGACCCATAGCTGCAGGGTGGGAAGACCCTGCAGACAAGTGGGAAGAGATGTAGTAGGTGGGTAGTAGCAGAGCTCAGCTCAGCCTCATAAGGAAATGGTGCACTACCTCTGCCAGCTCTGCCTGTGCATTGGTGTGCACTACCCACAAAGGAGCCTTCTTTAGAAGATCATGGGGCAGGTAGAGACAAAGAGCAGGCAGCTTGTCCTTTGGAGAGCATTTCAGACATTGACTCTTCTAAGGCAAAGTCATCTGTTGGGGTCCTAAAGCTCCCACAGGTTCTGCTGTAGTTACAGCTGCAGAAGTTTTTGACCAGCCACCTTTCCTGAATGTGTAGGTAGATGTGGCTGTGTGAAACTGGACTCTGGTTCCAAATGCCTCTGCGGCTGGCAGGAGGCTTGCAGACCCCAGGGGCTGGAGGAGGTACCAGAAAGGCAGGCTGGCTTGCATGTTGGAAGTGCTGAGCAGCACTGGGAGTCCAATGTGTCTGGGCAGAGCTTGTGCCTCTAGTGACCTCCCTGTCTGCCTGGGTTTGGCCAGATTACATCAAGCGGCTGCGGTACTGCGAGTACCTGGGGAAGTACTTCTGCCAGTGCTGCCACGAGAACGCGCAGATGGCCATTCCCAGCCGCATCCTGCGCAAGTGGGACTTCGGCAAGTACTGCGTCAGCAACTTCTCCAAAGACCTGCTGAGCAAGATCTGGAGTGACCCCCTCTTCAACGTGCAGGATATTAATCCTGCCCTCTACAGGAAAGTGAAGTCTCTCAACCAAGTGTGGGTAAGGCCCTTTCCACGCCTTCCCGAGTGGGGTTTGGGTCAGGAGGGTAAGCTGTATTGCAGGGAACCCAGGGGGAAGCAGATCTTTCCGGTTTCGAGGCATACAACCTCAGCACCATGGGTTTCCAGTAATGTCATGTTCTTTGTTCAGTAACACAGGAATTTCAAAAGAAATTTCTGCCTGGTATCCAGCTGGGCTTTGGTTTGTCTCCTGGAGCATGTGACAATGGTTGTGCTGGCTTTGCCCTGTGTGGTGTAAACATTTTGGTGGCAAGGGAGCAACAGCCGTTTCATCAGTGCAGGAAATGGGACAGACCTGCTTGGACAAGGACTGTGCTCTGTGTTCTGATTCTCCTGTCCCCCCTTCCTCTCCAGCTGCTGAGGATCCAGCTTTTCCACATGAAGAACATGTTTAAGACATGCCGGCTAGCAAAAGAGTGAGTCCTGGGCTGTGGGAAGAAGCTGTGTTCTGGTCCGGCATCTGTCCTGTGGCAGTTTGCACTGAGGATCTGTGCAGTCTGGGCAATGAGCAACAGGGGCAGAGGGAAATGGAGGAGGAGAGAAAGCAGAAGCAGTGCGGAGATGGGGCTTCAGCGGCTTGCTTTGCTCTGAGCTCTGTTTTCCTTGTCCTTGGCAGTATCCTGGACTCCTTCGATGCAGTGCCTGGCCACTTGACAGAAGATTTGCACCTCTACTCACTGAGCGACCTCAGTGCCACGAAGAAGGGGACCTGGTGCCTCGCCTGACAGAGCTCCTGAAGGCAGGCAGCCTGCATGTCGAGAAGTGCATGGTAAGACCTTCTCAACTGTCTCCTGCATGGCTCCCCACCCTTGGGAGGAGGCTTTGCTGCACACAAAACTGATGGGAAGTCCTTTGACATGCAGGGCAGCCACCAAATTAACTGCTTCAGCGGTAGCTTCTCCTGCCTGCTCCACAGAGTTCCTACCCCACACATCTGGGATGTTTATTACTCCATTTTGGCTCTTCTACACATGCCAATTATGCCTTGCTGTGCTCCATGCTGGGAAGGGGCTGTACCACATAGTTAGAGCAGGGCACCACATCCTGCTCATTCTGCTTTACCTCCTGCCCTACTTGCTAGGGAGGTGAGTATTTAGCTGCTTTCCCCTCACCTTTTCTCCTTTCAGCTGTGCCAAGCCAAAGGCTTCATCTGTGAGTTCTGCCAGAATGAGAGCGACATCATCTTCCCTTTTGAGCTCAACAAGTGCAGGACATGCGAAGGTGAGATGGAGAGAAACAGGGAGAGGACAGACCCTGGGGCCACCAAGGTCTGCCTGCATTTCGGTATTTGTGCTAGAGAGAGGATACAGAGCCAGAGCCAGCCAGACCAGTGTGCCTCTGTGCACAGCCTGTTTGCCACACATTATCTCAGCAGCAGATCAGCATTCTAACTGTGTTTGGTGAGAGCTGCTGGCATGGAGGAGCATGTAGGTCCCTTCCTGACCACACTGTGTGCTGCTTGTCCTGGCAGCAGCGGGCAGCTGGGTTGCGACTGCAGCAATTTGGTGTCTGGGAGCCCTGGCTTCCCTTCTACCGTGGCTACAAGACAGGCTGCAGCCTGCATACGGCTCTCTTGCTTCTACTTGGATAGTTGTAACTGACCTTGTAGAGCAGGGAGGGCCAAAGGTTTTGTCTCTGTGCCTGTCCTGCCCTGCCAGGAAATCCCCAGGCCCCTTCAAGACTCATCCTTGATAATGACCAGTACTAATGGCCAAGCAGCACTTGTCCCTGCAGCTTGGGACCAACCTATGAACTGGCTTGAAATGGCTCTTGACAGCATGCAAGTCTTGGTTTGACAGGACCAATGCCAGAAAAAGCTTGGTGCAGAGTCATTATTCTCTTAGGGAATGAGGAAAATTTGGGGAGGGACCTCATGCAGAGCAGGAAACCTCCCACCTGTACTCCCAAAGGCTTTGCAAGCCACTGCAGGGACTCTGCAGCATCACTTCCTGCTGATTCCAGAATGGTGCTGGACCCCCACTTCTGGGGCTTGTTCTGCCATGGCTTTGGACTGAAATATCTGTGTGGACAAGCCCCTGGAGTGCAGAGTCAGGCATCCTGGGTCAGCCTCTACCAGCTCTCATACATGCTCTCCCCCACAGAGTGCAAAGCCTGCTACCACAAAGCCTGCTTCAGGTCCAGCCGCTGTCCCCGCTGCGAGCGGCTGCAGGCCCGGAGGGAGCTGCTGGCCAAGCAGAGCATGGAGTCCTATGTCTCAGACTATGAAGACGAGCTGGAGCAGCCAGAGGTGGTGGCAGCCACATGAGCATGTTGCAGCAGAGGAGCAGATTGTGGCTTTATGTGTGGCCTTTGTCGCTAGAGCCTGAGCCACGCAGACTGGAGATGAGGACTGTCAAGAGGCCTGGAGTGCTGTCTCAAAGGGATCTGTTTTCCCCTGTGCAGTAGTGCTGAGCTGGGGAAGGGTCAGCTTCCATCATCCAGGTCTGCTTCAGGTACTGCTCACACTCCCCAGTGCCTTTGGGGAAAAGTGGCTGCTTCTGCCTCTCCTGCAGGCAAAACAGGGGCCTTTTCCAAGCAGTTGTTCAAGCTGGACCAGGCAGGACTTTGCTGCCTGTTCCCATGCCCTGCTCCTTGGCAGGGTCCCTTGGGGAGTGGCTGGCACTTTCTGTTCATCAGCTGGATACTGAAAAGCTCTTGCCATGTCTGCTTCTTGGAGGTGGAGTTGGCTCTTGAGTCTCCACTATTCTGTTCTGCTGCTAGGGGTTGTGTACATGGAGGGAGGGTAGGGGGGTTGGTGTTGGTTGTACATTTAACAGCTTCCTTTCCCAAATCTGTCTTGCATCGCTACCAGAGAGCAGTTGCTCTCACTCCAGGAGCAGAGGAGGTGGCAGTGGTGGCAATGCCAGATTTCTGCCTCTCCTTCCCATGCCGTCCGTGCTGAGCTGCTTTCCTTGCCCTCTGCCTGCAGCCTAGTGCTGCTGGGCTTTTGGCAGAAGGAGATCCCCGCGGTCCGAGGATGCAGTAAGTGAGGCTTCCAACCCCTCTTCCACCTTGTGCTGCTGGTAATCTTCTCATGGGGCAAAATGTCCTCTTCTAAGGATGACATGGGACCTCACTCTGGTGGCATCAGGATCTGCCTTGCGTGCAGCTGCTTTCTACCTGAGACCTATTGGGATGCAGGGGAAGGCTTAGCCCTCCCACTGCATACCCTGAGCCTCTGTCTCAGTTTGTCCTTTTAGGCTGAGCTTCTGTGGTTTTAATCTGCTGGATTTTATTTTATTTTATAATGCAGTTCTTTGTGATTGTTTGGTTTGGTTGGTTTTTAACTGTGTGTTCCCCTTGCCAAGGAGGTGCTGCTTGAAATGCCTCTTTAGGGGGCATGTGATCTGCTTGGGACCTGTATGAAACCTCCAGGGCTGTCCTGCTCTTGATTCTTCACCCATGGATGGAACAGACATTTGCCAGGTGTCCCCTGTCACAGCAGAGCTGCTCCCCTTGGGTGAGGGCGTCTGAGCCAGGCAAAGCCTTGATGCTTCCTGGCTGTGGTGTAGCGGGTGGCGAGGCAGCTTGCTTGCAATAGGGGAGTGCATGTGAGAGAAGGGTTTGGCACTGGGGTGCTGTAAAGGGTTGGTCCAGCACGGAGCTGCCTGCCGCCACCGATAGCTCCACAGGGTCAGACCTGGTAGCACAAGGTGAGCTTTGTGCCCTGGGGCTAGTGGTCTGTGAAGGAGGTGCCTCTGTGTCAGCAGGGGATACTTTAGCCCATGGCACAGGTGAGTGTTCAGCAACACCTTAGCATGAGTGGGATGTGGGGTGGCAGTGGGGTGTTGGGAAGGAGGACGTGGCCTGCGTAAGTGCGAGAGGGACCAGGGAGCAGAAGGTCAACGGCTCTTGCAGCATGCTCTGGCTTGAGGCTGGGATGTGAGCCCTCATGGGCTGTCCTTGTGAGGCTGGCAGGGTTGAAGTGGGGGAGAGGCTGGGAGCAGAAGAGGTGGCTGCAGGCCTCACTGATGGGGGGCAGGGTGGTGCTCTGCAGCATCCTGACAAACCCAGGTCCAGCCCAGGAAACGGGATTTAACTTCCCTTGCACTCTTCTGGGGTTTTTGCTTCCTCTTGTCTTGCTTCTCCTTCTTTTTCCCCAGGATAGCAGCTGCTCTCCTGCTTGCTCTCTGCCTGCAAGGCCTGGGGCAGCCAGGTGCTGGTCCGCCTTGGTCTTGCCTCTCCCTAACCCCAAGCCAAGCCCTCCCACTGCGGTCCAGAGCTGGCACCTGCTTCCCTGGAGCTGTCTCCCCAGCACACCTCCATCCACCCTGTTTGAAGCACTTTAATGTCATGGGACAGCATCTGAGAGGCTGCTCATGTCCCTTTCTAGAAGCACTGAGTACAGAGAAGAGGGAAGGGATTTTGGCTCATTTGTGGTTTCCGTCCTTTGCTGTGGACTTTGTCTGGAAGCAGCAGGACCTGCAAACCCAGCAGAGATCTCCAGGGCAGGGTTCTGCCCAGCACTGACCCTGCTGCCAAGCACTGACCACTTCAAGGAACACTGGAACTAGCCAAGGCAGTGAGCTTTTTGCAAGGGAGAGCAAGGGGCTGCCCTGGCCACCCCCTGGAGCCCTCCCCACGGGACTGTTGCTCAGCATAGCAACAAAAATGCCGTCCCTAATAAACTGACTTAATGAGGGGCTTGATTGTGTTATCATTTCAGGTGGGGTAACGCTGTGTATCACCCCATGGGGTCAGTGCTGCAGTACCTGCTGGGCCCTGGGGCAGGGAGCAGGATGCATGAGCTGATGGCAGGGGGCACTGGGGGAGAGCTTGTGCAACTGGTAATGCATTGTCAGTTGTCACTGGGAGGGGGTTATTGTCACCAGCCCTTGACTAATCCATCTGTCTTGTGGCCTCCCCTTCAAACTTCCCCCTGGACTCAGAGCAGGAGATACAAGCCACTGAGTAACACCTGGCCCCTTCCTAAGCCTGCCCTTTGCTGCTGGCAGAGAGGCCCAGGGGCATGGCCTTGGCTTCCCTACCCCTGCTTGCATCCCTGGTGCAATGGGCCTGGCTCTCCCTTGTAGCAGCGCTATGCATCACCCCATAAACACCATGGACACGGGAGATAGGAACTGCAAACTTTAAAACAGCTGTTGCTGGATGCATGTGCAAGTACAGTACAGCACTGGCTCTGCATGGAGTGAAGCAGAGCTTCCTTGCAGGCAGCACAGCAGGACAACACAGTTTCTGGAGGGGTTTCCCAGAAAAGTCCTGCTCAGCCTAAATCGAAGCTGTGGTTAGCAGCAGCTACGGTAGCTTAGGCTTACTCCTGAGCATGGTGGTTAGAGAAAAGCTTTCTGGCAGGCATGGGCATGCTGAGGGTGGGCTGGCATTTCACAGTCACCGGCAAATCCATGACAAGAGGAGGGTCCTGCATGACCCTGTTGGGGTCCAGCATCTGCCTCACCAGGGCAGCTTGAGAAGAGGGTGAGGAAAGAGACCTGCAAAACCCTAGTGCTTGCTGCCATTACAGCGAGCCCTCCAGCAGCGCCCAGGTGATCCCTGGCTGGCATCTAAAGTGCAAGCTGGCACCCTGGCCGAGGCATGTCTTGCACCCAGCTTGGGGGGCACGAGCAATCTCCAAAGAGGCTCTGCCTGTCAGTGGGAGGGCGTGCAGGGGCCGTAGCGACGCTCGAACTGGCCCACGTCGAACTTGCGCTTGCAGCCGGCGTAGTTCATGTATCGGATCTTGCCAAAGATGGCCCGCTCCGCCCAGCCCTGGTCATGTACGCCACAGATGGACCACAGGCAGCCTGCCAAGCCGGGGCATGGAGTGTCAGCTCGCCCCCTTGCTCAGAGGCATCCAGAGAGCAAAGTAGGATGGGCTTGAGAATGGGCTGAGTTGTCTGTAACGAGTGCTCCCCATCTCACTGTGGCTTTGGCCATCAGTGATGGGACACCTCCCCACTCTGTACCCCAGCCCTGCAGCTTACCTACATATCCATTGGGGTCCCTCCCATCCAGCTCATAGCGGTCATTGAGGTAGATGGCAAACTGCAGGGCCTCCTCGGGGGAGCGAGTCCACTCCAGGATCTTCTTGGCCCAGTACATCCGCAAGAAGCCGTGCATCTTGCCCTCTCGGACCATTTGGAGCTGGGGGCAAGGGGACAGCCATAGGGGTCAGTCTGTGCCAGCTCCCCTCTGCCCCCCAGTAAGAGGCTCAACATTTTGCAAGTGAGATACGGTGCACTACCTGGGCAGCGTTCCAGAGTGGGTCATGTGTGGTCCCATGCTCCAGCTCCTCTAACTTGTAGAGAAAAGGCCTCTTGTCTTTGCTGTGGAGCTTCAGGGTGGTTTGTGCCCAGTCATGGGCACCTGTGAGCAAGAGAGGTGAGGAGCAATACTGAGCAACCTGCTCCTACAGAGCCCTGAGGCAGGGTTGGAGAATCAACTGAGGGCACCCTGCCCTAGAGGCACAAGACTTGAAGAGAGCATCCACCAGCTCCTGTCCTGCCTCCAAAAGGTACCGAGTGATGGCACATTAGTGCCCCCACAGCCCCTCTCCTAGCAGAAATGGGATTGCCAAGTTGAGGTGACAAGCTGGTCCCCAGTGGTGCCCATTCAATCCAGGACACTACCTTGCACACTGTCGTAGTTCTCATTGTAGTAGCAGAAGTTTTCAGCCAGCTCCCGCCGCACCACAGCCTCCTCCACGAACACATCCACTGACTCCTTGTACTTGCCCTGGTGCTTCTGCACCTCCAAGATGGCTCTCTGGGTGGAAACCTGGCCTGGGGACATGGGAAGGGCACAAATCAGGCTGCCAGTCCAAGCTACTGTGCTTGGTCCTGCTGCAAAGCAAGAAGCCTGGGATGCTCACCAAAGTGGAACCATGGGGAGAGGTTGCTGAGTGCTGCCTTGTTGGGGTCATTCCGGTGGGAGCCAAAGGATTCCAGCCTCTCTGTGATGAAGGACTGCAGCACAGCCAGCCCTGCAGCTGTGCCAGGAGTTGCCCACTCCACCTCCTTTACAGTGTGGTCCACCTGCAAGCTGGAATAACAGACCTCCCAAGCAATGGGCTGGGTGGCCACCAAGCAGTGTGAGTGCATTTACAGATGCTTTGCAGCCAGGGCTGCCCTGAGTGTTTCAGCCCCAACCAGCGAGTCCCCAGCTCATGCCAGCCTTCTCTTAACCAGCCCTGCATAGCAGAGATGTGGGGATTGAATGAATGAAGTGGGAACCTCCCTTCCCCAGGGCATCCCCACCTCCACACCACCTGCATGTGATCTTAGCCAGGATACGGTCCCTATGCCCTGCCAGCTGTGAAACTCTCTGGGTCTGCTGACAAGTGGGTGTGGAGGTGTCCCCTGCTGGTACCTGTGCCAAGCAGGAGGAGGTATATGGATGATGAATGATGGGAGGGAACTCGGTGAGGAACTCGGGGAGTTGAGCGTGGATCTTGCCCCGGATGGTCCTGGCGCTGTACTCCTGCTTGGGGGAAGCAACCCAGCAGGGCACGATGTTGTGGGCATCAACCTAAGAAGCAAAGCCGTGGAGGGTATGAGCAAGGAGAAGCAAACCATCCCACTGACATGACACTCGTGCTTTCTGCTCAGGTCACTACAGCACACCTCTGCAGACATGAAACACGAGAGACAAGTTTCTCCCATGTCTCATCAGCCAGAGTTTTCCCTTCCCAGGGTGTGAGCACCCACCTGGGCAAACGGCACATCTTCTGGCAACCTCTCTCTGACATCCTCCACCCACTGCCGAGGAAGGCGGAGAGGGCAGAAGTCTGTCACCAGCCCACCCACGCCATGCTCCACCACAAAAGCGGGCAGCACATCCTTGGCATAGCCCAGCAGCAAGTGGAAGGGGATGTTCAGCTCTGCACACTCCTGTGGCGAGGGGGAAAAAGTTATGGGATGGTTCATGCCTCAGCAGTCCACATCCCACCTCCATCTGCCGAAGAGATGGATATGCCTCCTCCCTTCTCCCAGAGCTGTTCCACCCAGTGTGGACATCCATGCAGCAGCTATACCTTGGCCACCTCCTGCAGGCCCCTCAGCATGAAACTGTAGTGGCGGATGGTGGCATCCAGGAATTTGGGCACCAGGCAGAAGCAGACACACAGGGGCAGCTCCTGTTTGAGAGCCAGGCGCTGGGCATAGAGGAAAGCCCAGTTGTCTGGGGAGAAAGCACACGGGGCAGAGCTGGGAGGGGATGCTTTGCTGAAGGGATGGAGATGGAGTTTCACAAAAGGAATACCCCACAGAGCCCCCCCGCAGAGGGCAGAGCAGCTCCAGGGCCCACCATGGGAAGGGACCGAGGCTTCTGCCATCCATGGAAGCTCTGCTTCCTGGCCCACCCCACAGCTGGTTCACACCTTGCACACGCTGGTCCCGGGACATCCAGTAAAGGATGCAGCGGGCATCCTCCTTCAGATCCGAGCCCTGCGAGACCAGGCGAACCCGCTTTTTGTTGTACTTGAATTCTCGCACGGACGGGGCCACCCTCCTCCGGGCCTCCTGCACCGCCTCATCTTCCTCCTTCCTCCAAGACACGCGTGGAGCCCTCGCGGTCTCGGCCTTGCGCTTCCCGAGCCCCCTCCTCATCCTCAGAACAGCCCGGAGCAGCTGTAAGTGGAAACCAGACTCTGCTGAGCTCCCGGAGCCCTGCCCATCCCGGTCTCCGGTCACTCCAGATACCAGGGGGTGCGTGTACCCTGCTGACTCTGGTCCCTGGGCCGCTCCTGGTCCGCGGTACCCAGTCCTCTCCTGAAGCCTGGGGGATGCCGCTACCCTGTCCGCCGTGGTCCTCGGTCCTCTCCCAGTGCGTGGGGATGCCAGTGCCGACCCCAGCCCTTACCCGGCAGCCACGCGTCTGTCTTTCCCGCTGTTACACAAGCTGGGGGTGTGGCGGGGGGGGGTCCTCCCCAAAAGGGGCGTGGTTCCAGCACCTGACACCGCCCCCTCCGCAAGAGGTCCGGGCTGCGCTCAGGGCTAAACACCGGCTCCTGGGAGGGGTGGCAGTGCCCGCCCATGCCACCCCTCCCTGCCTCCTGGAACGAGGAAGAGTCTTCGGACACCTTCAGCCGTCACTCGGCAGCCTAACTCCCCACTGGCATCACTCCCTCGCCCCGTGTCCCCGGGTGCAGGGCCCTGTCCCCAGGTGGGCAGTGGAGGTGCTGGCTCTGGACATGGCTGGGCAGAGAGGAGCTGGGCTGCTCCTTCCTCTGCTGCTGCTGAGCCTTGACGTGCTGGATCTCGCGCTGGGTAAGAGCTAAGCGGAATGTGGTGCTGTTCACGTGGTGTGTGGGGAGTGGGGAGCATCCCCAGGGTGGTGGGCGGCCCTGGAGTGGCTTCATCCATAGGCTGTGGGTGCTGTTCACTCTCTGACATCTCAGGCCTTTCCCATTGAACAAACAAGGTTGCTCTTTGCAACACAGGAGTGACAAGATTAGCTTTATTTATTTTGCCTCTCACTTGTGTCTCCATCTGGACAGAGAAGTCCTGGGTTCTCAGCTGGAGCCCCTTGCTAAACCTTAATCACTGCTGGGCTTGTTGCCTTTGCTATGACCTGCCTAGCAGCACCGAATGGCCCTGCCTGGATGGCACTGTCACCAGGATGTTGTGTGCCTGAAAAACTGTGAGTGATACCCTAATGTTGGCAGCTGACACAAAGCAAGAGCAGTGTTGAGTTGAGCATGGGGAATAAACCTGAGGCTTGCACCTCCTGCAAATCTCAGGTGCAGCAATGGGTCCCCTCCTGCATCCCTCAACCCCTGCCCTGAGCTTTCATGGTTGACTGCACATTTCTAAAGACATGCCCCTGAGCTGGGATTTGTAGCTCTCTGGCCCTGCTCTGTGGGGCTGATTCTTCTGCTCCCATTACTTGCACCCAGTGCTATCAGTTCCTGACTGTCTACAGCAGAGAGGTTTGTGTAAACTGCTGCTGCTGCTGTGGTTGCAGCCCACCTCATGGTGACCAGTTACCCTCTCGTGACCACCAGTTCCTGCAAGGCTCTTCCCTTCAGTCAGGTTTGTCTGACTTCCTCCAGGTATGGGTGAAGGTGGTGGAACAGGATTTAGCACTGGTGCCTGTGGCAATTTCTGCCCTGAGACAGGTGCCCATGGCTTTTTCCTGCTTTATCATGGTGGGGGATTTACATGCCCTGCCTTGCTGGTGATCACGTTGCCATTTGTGGTATCCGGGTGTTTGATGTATGCAGGGTGGTGAATCCCCACTGCTGATGGTCCATGGCTCATGCATGGCTCCAGGAAATCATACTGGTGGTGCTGTGCTGTCCTGTGCCCAGCACAGCCATGGTCTCAGCCTTTCACTGCCCTTCCTTGCACACCTTATTTCTCCACCTCTTTGCAAGGACCACCACAGATGCATCAGTGACTATTACCCCAACTCTCCCTACCTCCTTTGCATTCACAGAGACCACAACACTGCTGCCCACCAATGACTCCACCATCACAGCCACCATTCCTCCCTTCAGCTCTGAAACCTTCACTCCAGAGGTGCTAATGGATGCCAGTGCTGCCACACCTCGGGGGAGAAGCCCATCTGCCTCCATCACCCCAACCCCACTGGCAAGGGGCAGCCCAGCCCACAGCACTTCTGGGTCTCCTGCCAACACCACGGTGGAGCCTAAGCTCACCCCAACAGGGCTGGGGCTCACTACCGGCACCCCGGCTCCAAATCTCATGGCCATGACAACCAACTGTGCTGCTGAGACGACCATCGTCACGTCCGTGGGGACAAGCACGGCCCTGTCTCTCAGCTCTCCTGGAGTGGAAACGAGCCCGCTGACTGCCCCCACCTCTGCTTTTACTCCCCCGCCCTCGGTGGGCACCACGCTTGGCACCAGCACGTCACCAGGGCCCGGCAGCGCCTCTTCTCCCACTGCTGCGGTACCGACCGCCGCTTCAGACGAGCCCTCCGCGACCCGGCCGAACACCGTAACCAACACGGAGGTACCCGGGACCATCCCCGCATCCAGCCAGCCGGCCGAGACCAGCCCTGGTGCCGCCACCTCGGCAGCCCCCGAGACCACCGCGGGTGAGTGCAGCTCCTGTGCCCAACCCGGGCGGGGACGGCGGTCACCGAGAACCGAGCACGGAGAGGAAAGCGGGGAGGGATGGGAGGCGGGCGGGGTCTGGGAAAAGACTGGCATCCGGGGGGCGGGGCGAAGGAATCAGCAGCCGGGCCGGTGTGGCTGTACCCCAGGAGCGTGGCTGTACCTCCGGAGTGGGGCTGCACCCCAGCTGTACCCTGGCTGTTACCTGATTATGTGGCTGTACCCCACCAGTGCAACTGTACCCCAGGAGTGTGACTAGCCTGGCTGTTCCCTGACTATATGACTGTACCCCAGCAGTGTGGCTGTACCCTCGGAACATGACTATACCTGAGCGGTGCTCCCAGACAGCTCTGCTCCAGCAGTGCCCCTCCCTGGATGCTCGTGCCCCAGCAGTGTGACTATATCCCGGTGGTGTTTCCCGGACTTTTTACCCTGGGGCTACAATTGTACCCTGGCAATGTCCTTCTGCATATACCTGTAGCTGACACTGAAACTGGACCCTGTGCCCCTGCCATGCATATACCCCTGGCAGTGCCCCTGGTGTCCAGGTATGGTGGTACTGAAGCTGTATCCTGACAAAGTACCAGTACCCTGGCCTAATGCTGACAAGTGTGAGAGCATCCCGGCAGAGTGCCTGTACCTCAGCGATGCCCTCCCCACATCTGTGCCCTGGCAGTGTCCCAATGTCCCTGTGCAGCATCAGGGTGGCTGTGCCCTGACAGTCCTCCAGCATGCCCACCCTCCTGTACCCTGGCCCAGTGCCTGCAGGCACCTCTGACTGGTCTTGACCCTGACCCCAAGACGAAGGAAGTGGCTCCTACTGTCAGCAGCATGCTTCGTCCGTGACATGCTGTAACACGGGGAAGTGATGCCTGTACAGACAGCCCAGGGGACAAACCCCGGGCTTGGAGCACGCCCTTCCTGAGCACTGCCTATTCTCTCCCAGTTCCCCGCGCTCGGAGCAGGCTGTTGTCTCCTGAAGGCGTTGGTGCCGCAAGCCACCACCGAACATCATCCCGTGGCAGGGTGCAGGGGTCCCTGGCAGCCTGGCTGCTTTCCTGGGCATTTTTTGCATTGTCACCATCCCCTTGGCAGGCAGAGGAACTTCTCTGCAGCGTGGTGGCTCTGCCTTGCTGCCTGTGGGCCCAGACGTGCAGCTGATGCCCGCTCGGTATCGTGCCCATCCCTGGGAGCATCTCTGTGGGGTAGAAACCCCTACTTCACTGCCAAAACCTGGGGAGTAAAAGGACCCACCTGGATGCTCCTCCCCTGCTGGGTGAAGGTGACCTGGAAGCCCCAGCGCTGGGGTTGTGGTGAGTGCTCGCAGTGCTGCCTGCCAGAGAGGCATCAGCTCCCACTTGCCTGGACATGGCTGGGCAGAGAGGAGGGCTACCTCTGCTCCTGCTCCTGCTGACCCTCGCTGTGCCACACTTCATGCTGGGTAAGGGCTGAGTGGGATGCGATGGTCTCCGTGGGGTGGGTGGTGAGTGAGGAGTATTGTTCCCCCAGGTGCTGGGGTTCACCACCTGCAACAGGCAGCTGTGGGGTGCAGAGAGTGAAGTGCTGTGGATGCTGTTTGCTACACAGGAAGGAGAGCTGGGCTTCCAGCTCCTCCTTTGTGTGAGGATGAGGACCTTCAGTGCAGACACCCACCTGGGCATGGGCTGGGATCAGACCTTTGTCCTTCCTCACATTATTATTTAACCAGCTGCTATTTAACCATCATCTCTGGAAGGGGGTGCCTGCTGGGGTCTTTGGGAGTTTCTAATAAGGATGGCTGAAAGCAGCTAGTTGCTCATGGCTCGTTTCTCCATCCCCATGTGGGCAGGGCTTCACACTCACTTGGTTGGTATTGGGATCACCAAGGAATCCAGCCTGACTTCTCAAAGCCAGAACCTCAGAGGCACCCCTTGGCGAAGGCCCAGGCAGACAGGCTGCTTTGTGCATCTTTTTGGAGAGGGTCACAGATGCCCAGGCTTCCCCAGGGACAGCAGGCTGCCAGGCACAGAGGCTGTGCAAGCAGAGGACAGCCCCCCTGCTTCCTTCAACACCACCCCCATGCCGCCCTGAGCTTTCATGGGTCACTGCACGTCTCTAACGGATGCTGATCTGCAAGCTGGGATTCATTCCTCACTGCCCCCTCTGTGGGGCTGGCTCTCCCATTCCCATTATTTACACCCAGCGCTATCAGTTCCTGACTATCTGCAGCAGGGAGGTTTGTGTAAACTGTTGCTGCTGCAGTTCCAGCCTGCCTCTCGGTCACCAGTTCCCGTCTCACGGTCACCAGTTCCTGCAAGGCTCTTCCTGTCAGTCGAGTCTGTCTGACTTCCTCCAGGGATGAGTGAAGGTGGTGGAACAAGTCTTAGTGCTGGCGCCTACAGGAGTTTCTGCCCTGAGACCAGCCGTGCCCACAGCTTGTTCCTGCTTTGTCAGGCTAGGGATTTATATGCCCTGCCTTGCTCTGATGCTTGTTCAGAGATCCACAAGTTTGATCCCTGCAGGATGGTGAACTGCACAAGAAACAAACTGACTTGCTGGAATGTGTCCAGCAAGGGGCAACAATGCTGGCAAAAGGTCTGGAGAACAGGTCTTATGAGGAGTGGCTGAAGGAACTGGGGTTGTTTAGTCTGGAGAAAAGGAGGCTGAGAGGAGACCTTATTGCTCTCTACAGCTGCCTGAAAGGAGGTTGTAGTGAGGTGGGGGTCAGTCTCTTCATCCCAAGAAACTAGTGATAGGACAAGAGGAAATGGACTCAAGTTGCATCAGGTGAAGTCTAGACTGGATATTAGGAACATTTTCTGTACTGATAGAGTGGTCAGGCATTGGAACAGGCTGCCCAGGGAAATGGTGGAGTCACCATCCCTGGAGGTGTTAAAAAAACATGTAGACGTGGCACTTCAGAACACGGTTTAGTGGGCACGGTGGTGTTGGGTTGATGTTTGGGCTTGATGATCTTAGAGGTCTTTTCCAGCCTTAATGAATTCTATGACATTCCATGGCTGAAATATAGCCCTGAGTCCCTCAGGGAAGTCATGCTGGTGGTGTTGCTGTACTGTCCCCAGCACAGCCATGGTCTTAACCTTCCACTGCCAGCCTTTGTGCACCTTACTGTCCAAGCTCTTTACAGGAACCACCACCACGTATGTGACAGCAACCATGTCCTTGACTCACTCTACCTCCCCAACACCCACAGAGGCCTCGGCACTGCTGCCCACCACTGACTCTACCACCACAGCCATTGTCCCCTCCTCCAGACCTGGAACAGGAGCCTCCAACTTGAAGACGTCCAGCACATCGATAGGGAATGACAACACCTCACCTCCTACACCTCCTTCCACCACACCAGCACTGACAGCTGCTTCAGCTGAGCCCTTGACAACCCCATCTGACACAACAGAGGACCCCAATACCAGCATGACACTCCCCAGGAGCAGCCCCACTTCTGGCCAGACAGCAGGGACCATGGCCAAGACCACCCCTGCGATCTCCACTCCGACCCTGGGGACTACCCTGGGCACCGTGACAGAACCTGCGACCCTCAGCGCAGCCACAGGTGAGTACAGCCATGAGGTGTCAAGAGGGCAGGGGCATGGTCAGGATAACAAACCCCCATGGGAATGCTGAGCTGTTCTTGGGTGGCTTTGTATAGGTGGCTTCATGTAGGTGTCTTCATTTAAACTCAGTCTGTCCCCAGCTGTAGCAGCAGCCTCCTGCATCATTCTGCAGACAATGCTAACATAATGTTGCTTTGCCCAGGCACAGAGCCCTCTTCCCCAGCCATCAACTCAACCCAGACCACAGAATTTACCCTCAGCAACCCTACAGACCTGCCAGTGACACTGCCTGTTTGCCCTACCATCACATCCAATACCAGTAAGTGCAGTGCCCCAGAGACATTTCCACCCCACATGCACTGGTGGCTTCAGGCTTCCAGGGACCAGTGCACGGGGTCTTGAAGCCCCACTGCTTTAGCTGTGCTTTCAATGTGGGGGCATTTATGCTCTGTGGGACATGTGGTTTGCTGTACAGGTGGAGGGTTTTTCTCCTGACAGTGCAGGGTGTCCATGACATGATTTGCTTGGGACAGATCCTGTGTCTGTTCCAGCTATCCTGGGAGCAGGATCCACCCAATCCTTTGGTGCAGCCCAAGATTCAAGGACAATAACCAGACACACGTTATTTGTCCCTAGGTGCATCTCACCTCTTTCTGTCGCTAAGAATCAACGTCCCCCTGGACCTGGGGAACACCACAGTGCAGGAGCTGGTGTTGTCCAAGGTGAGGTGTGCCAGAACAGGGTGCCACTTTGCATCTGCCAGCCACAGTCCAAGGCTCCAAGAGTCAGTGGGAGTGGAACAACTGGGTCTTGCACCGAATGTCACTTGGAGCCCCTTCAGATGAAGGGGAGACCCTCCTTTAGAAGTAGTCCAGGATCGGGCCCCTCCTAGGTGGGGAGCAAGGGTAGGAGACCCTCTCTGACATGGTTTGATGATTGTCCTCTCCCCCCAGCTCCGTCAGGACCTGCAGACAGCATTCCCGTGTGCTGGCTTGACGGTGGAGTGGCGAGGGCAGAGGAGGACCTGACTGCTGCTGCTTGCCCAGCTGGCACTGATGTGGACTGGCAAGCCTTCAGTTACAGCTCCTTACTCCATGGCAGTGCAGCCCTTTGGGGTAACCTGTACAGCTTCCCCTTGAACCTGGGATCCCCTGTCCTTCACTGTGCACCCCCAGAGGAGCCCAAGTGGTCCCTATGGGCTTGTGTGCCTCTGCCCCTTCCCACAGCCTGTCTGTAGAGCCTGAGTCCTCCCAGCACCCTGCCCTGCAGCGGACCCGACTCACACAGTGGGACTCTCCCACTAGTACTGCTATAGGACTGGGAGGACAGGGACCCTGCAGTGCTGGGCCTTTACCACTGGGACTGAGCTGGCTCAGCCATGAAAGTCACTCTGGGGACTGAGGATGAGAGATCCGGATCCCTCACTTCTGTTGTGCCCAGGGCATTCAGGGGCTCGGTGATAGTGACCTCCAAAGATCTGCAACCCAGGGAAGCTATGAATGTCTTTAAGAGAGGCTCCATGGAAAAAATGGGTGCCTCTGGGAAGGACACAGGAGAGGAAGAGTCCCCCTCTCCCATCTGAGCCCTATGCTTGGGGCCAGGCGAGCTCCCGAGCCCTGCAGTGCAGAAGGCGACACCAGCACACCAGCTCTCCCTGGCTCGTCTGCAGTGCTGCTGACAGAGGAGCACACCCGTGCAAGCACGGGCTGGGCAGCGAAGGGAAATCCCACGTTTTCTGTGGCAAAGATGATTTCTGTCCAAGCTGCCTTCCCTGGTTTTCATCTAGCAGAGGTACCAGCCAGGAACACCAGCTGAGTGCCAAAACCTTCACAGCTCAGAGACAGGCTCAGAACTGTCCCCTCTTGGCAGGGGCTGCTGAAGATACCCTGGAGGACAGCTCAGCACCCCAACAGGCTGAGGGTCCCCCATTTGGTGCCCTCTGCCCCATGACACCCCACAGCTGCCGGGGCAGCTGTGTGCACCGTGAGACCGTGGAAATCCCGTAGGCTGTGCTCCTTCCCTGTGTTTTTCCAGTCCCAAGCTAAAGAGGCGTCCGCCAGCGTCTGTCCCCCTGCAGCAAAGTCATTTATTAACTGATTAATTAGCCAGATAAAATCCAACCGAAGCAATTATTAGCCTAAGCAAGTCACCTCTCTGGGAGATTGAAAACTGAAATAATTAGCAAAATAGTTGCGTGGCTTGTTGGGTTATTTGTGACTAATCCCTGCTCCTCGCTGGCAGCCTGTGCTGTCTGGTCTTGGGGAGGGCTGCGAGGGGCTGCGTGGGGCTGTGGCCAAACCTCCTGGTCTCCCCATTTGTCACCCATCTAGGGAGGAGCCAGCAGCAGACAGGATGAGGAAAGACACCCTGTGATCACCCAGCTGCCTGCAGGGTCTGGGAAAAGCTGGGGCTGGGAAAAGGGGCTGGGGGGAAAAGCTGGGCTGGGGCTGGAAGCTGAGCCCAGGCTGCTCATAAGGATGCTCCACTTGGGACATCGCTTGCATCCCAGGGCTGCTCCTTTGCTAGGATTCTGCCTGGCTTTGGGGGGCTTGTTGGAGCTGTTGGCACCAAGAAAGGTCCCTTACCACCTGTACAGGGAGCTGGGGAGCAAGGCAAAGCCTGCTGGAAGGGGTCCCTATGCCGGATGCCTGGTGATACACTGGGAAAGATGTCCTTGTGCTCTGCCTACGCTGTGGAGCCAGGCCAAGAGTCCTCCCACGCTGCATCCCACTGAGCTGCTTTCTCCGGCTGTTGAATCCATAACTTCAGGCCCTGGGACATGGCCAGGGGCCAAGGTTGGGGTAATGGAGCCAAAATGCGTCACAAAGGGAGGAAAAGGTCCTGAAGTGCCGGGATGAAAAGGTGACCAGGGCACTTGCTGTCCCCTTGCCGGCACAGCTGCCTTACACCATGGTTGTAGGGCAACAGGGGAAGGAGATGCTTCAGTCCGTCTGAGCTATCATGGTCCCAGTCTGGGAGGGAGAAGGACATGGTGGGGGGATATGGCTTCCATAGGCATAATGGGTGCTGCCCAGGCTTTTGGGGAAATGGAGATCTGACAGGCTCCTGACACTGCCCATGCTCTCTGTGCCTGCCATCCTTCACAACGCTGACCACCACCACCACCTCATCCCATGGTTGCTCACCTGCCACAGACCCCTGGCCAGGAAAGACTCAGAAGGTTGGATCCAAGTCCCACTGCTTTCCCATCCCTGAAATAATTTCTCACCCTCTTCACTGTAACTCACTCCCATCTATCAGCATTGTCCAGAGAGCAGACCCTGTTCCCAGGATTAACTTCAGAGGGCCCATCATGAGCTGTGTCTCGAGTCCCTTGTGACTCAGGTGTTCCTTCCACTTTCACCCCTGCCAGTGGCCATAGCCTGGCTCCTGCTTTCCTGCAGGAGGGTGTTGCAACACATCCATCTTGCCAACTCATCCAGAACCTATGGGGTTAATGGATAACCTGGTTCTCTGCCACCACCACCGCTCCTGAGCCCTCTCCAAATGCCCTTGCCAGGAGGCCAGAACGGTAGGAGATGCTGGGATCTCTGCAGGGCTGGAACACCCAGCCCATTAATTCCAGGAAAGCTGATAAGGCACCATTCTGGGCCATGCTGTGCCGGATGGTGCAAAGCCCCTGGGTGCTGAGATTCATGGCATCGCCCCTGTCTGCAGGCTCCCGAGGGGCTCCGATGTCTATACAAGGCTTTCATCACTGACAACTGCAGAGATTACTGCAAGTGATAATTGTCCTTGCAGGAGCTGGAGGCTTGCCAGGACCTTGGTCTCAGGTATAGCTGGTGCAGGAAGATCAAGGAAAAGCCCCTTCCCAGCATAAAAATAGGGCAAGAGGTGACACCCACAGGGGCTGCAGGCTTTCCTGGGAGGGTGTGCTGATACAAGAGCAGAGGGACTAACTCGGTTTGTCACTCTCATGACTCTGCTGGAGTAGCAGCCGGGAAACAGGGCTTTGGGGAAAGCACTGGCAAGAGGCACAGGTAGGAGGGTCTCCAGTAGACCACGGCCAGGACCCGGACTGGAACCTGTGCTATTTTCCCCTATGCCGTGAAGCATGTTTGCAACAACCCCTGTGGTTCCCACCGTGTTTTGCACCTCAAACACCACCCGGAGCAGCTCTTTCCAGCGTCAGCACGTATTCCCTGTCCGGGTGGCTTTCCAAAGCGATATGGCATCGTCAGCACAGGCGGGAACGACTCTCCCACGGCAAGTTTACACCCCTGTAATCCTCCATCTGCCCAGGTGCGGCTGCCGCTCAGGTGGTCTCTGGCTGGGTGATCTGATCGCGATCCGCAGCGCTGCTTGGTCGGCCGCTGACGCACCGTCCGCCCCCAGCTTCGCCCCCACGCTGGCATTCCCAGTGCGCAGGCGTTCATTTGTTCCGGACGAGCAGCCCTCTCCCCTGCTTCACTGCCCCGGCCCTGTGCCTGCCGGGGGTAATGCGTGGGCTTACAGAATGGGGTTTCATTGGCTGTGACTTGGTCTCCCGTGGCATATTCCCTGTCGTTGCTGCCTAGCTGGTGGGTCAGGGTGTCACTCGGTGTGCCGCCCTGCCACTGCCACCTGCCAAATGGAGGCCAGCTCCGGTGGGACATTGTGTACTGCTTAACACCCCTAATAACACTTTACAGGAGTCACCTAAGGGCATTTGTGGTTAAGAAGCATTTAACTGATTGCAAACCCCTGTAGTGGTGGAGGTTTGCATAATGCTGCTCTCGGGGGAGCTGGCAGCAGTTTTCAAGGGGAGTGGGAATTGCTACTCCAGGGGAAGGGGGAAAGTTTGAGGAGATCCAGGTGAAGCTCCCATGGAGGTGAAGTGACCCATGGAATCCCCACAGCAGGAGAAGGGGCCTGGGGCTGCATCTTCTTCTGTTCCGTGCTCTGGGGATGCTGGTCTCACCTTGCAGAGGAGCTTCCTTGTCCCATTCATCCCTTCCCAGCACACCAGCACTGCTGTGTCCATACAGAGCTGCAGGTTTAAAACTCCACTGGGGCATGCTGCGTTTCTGGATGGGGATCCCCAGTGCTTACAGTTGCAGCTGAGTGCTGGGGAGCTCAGCTGACACCCCAGGACCTGCCCCCGGTCATACCTCTCCCTATTTTATAACCTGTCTCTTCTCCTGGGGAGGTCTTGAGCTAAGTGGGGACTTATGTTTTGCCTTGCCCCAGGCTGACACACAGCTCAGCCGCTGATTTTAGTGCCTATGATGTCCTCACAGGCATGGTGGCACCAGCTGGCATTGCTCCATCATCACTACCCACTGCTCAGTGACCTCCTCCCCTCCATGGGAAGCAGGTCTTGTGGGGTCTGTGGCTGCCACGGGGAACAGGTCCCATGGGAACTACGAGGGAGGCTGCTGTGGGTAGGAGGTCTTGTGAGGTCCATGGGGTGGCTGCCATGCCACTGTTGCTGGTGCCATGCACTACTCAGGGATCAGTTTTGCCAGCTTGTGGTTCAGGATGCTGCACTGGTCTATGCCCAGGTCCCTGGGGGTAGTGAGTCTCTGCAGGGTCGCCTCTGGGTAACTATCAACTCATGCCCCAGGTGAACAGGACATCCAGGCAGGGGGAGGGCAGGGCACAAAGGAAACAATGACAGGGACATTGGAGGAAAGCACCCGAGGCGGGAGGGGACAACGGCTGCAACCTGCCTCCTTCGGCCTATAAATAGGAGGGAGTAGGAGCAGGATTGCACCTGTAGGACTCCAGCTCTGCAGGAGTGGCAGGCAGGGACAGAGGGAGCAGCTGCTTGCTGCTCTGGCTTCCCTTTGAGCTTTCCAGTGCTCTGCCTGCGTGGTGGCCTGAGGCATGGGAACCAGAGGATGGACGCTTTCCACCTTCGTGGGATGCTGCGTATGGATCCTGCAAGGTATGTCCAATATTTTTCTGCTAGCACATGTGCTGCCCAAGCTCTTGCAGGGCACAGCAGGCACACTTGGGAGATGCTCTTCCTTCGTGGCTGCACTGGAAACTCCTCCTATGACTAGTCCTTGCAGTACAGTGCAGCCAAAGAGCTAGAAAAGTGTTTTACAGGACAGGCATCCACTTGAGGAGCTGGCTTTAGGTGTGGACCTGTGGGAGAGGTGAGAGCCCAGCCTGGCAGCCTACATACCCCTCCAGCAAGGGATTCGAGAGAAGCCAGCCGGCAGAGCAGGGCTCCAGGGATGCTCCCATCCCTCCCATGTCCCGGGGCCGGGGAAGAGCAAGCGCCAGCGCTCTGTGTTGGGGCCCCTCTTGCACAAACTTTCCGTGAATGGGAGCTGTTGGGTAGCTGGTGTTTCCTGCTCCACGTGGAAGAATGAAGATAAAATATGGATTTGCTGGGGTGGAGTGTGCCAAACTAACCTGGGGGATTTGACAGATGCACTTTGTTTTCGCTGAGATGAGGAGGGAAGCAGCTGAGCTCCTCCGGCTAAGGGGGTTGTGCACAGAGCTTGTTTCAGCTGGGGAAGGTGGTGAGGAAGCAGCCTTGCCAGAATGGGGAATGGGAGGCTGGAGGAGGATGGACCCCTTGAGGACTGGTCTGGCATAGGAGATGATGTTTATTAATGGCTCCAGCACAAGCTATCCACAAGCTAACGATCTGGCGAGGCTGGAGGCACCTCTGCTGCTGGGAAATCTGTCTGCTTGGCAGGGGGAACCTGATGAACCAGAGAACCAGGACGGGAAGCAGACTGGGGCTGCCAGTCTGCGGTGAAACCCTGCTGGGTCTTGCCTTCAGGGTGCCCTTCATCTCCCTTAATTGCAGCCACCTAAAGCCAAGTGTCAGCAGATCTGCCTGGCTCCTCCTGGAGCCAGCAATGGTGGCTTGGTCTCCCCAGAGCCTCTCCTAAAAATAAGACTGGGTGAAACATCACCTGTGGGTGCCAGTGGGTGTTGGGAGAAAAGCCTGGGATGTGGAGTGGTGTTTTCTTCTTTCAGACAACCTCCTGGATGTGGGGCAGGATTTTGGCAGCAGGAGGAGAGAGCCATAAGCAGGGCTTGATCCTAACAGCTCTTGAATACTCCCTCCATGGTCAGGGAATCCCCAGGGCCTGCACCCCACCAGAGGCAAGCAGAACAGGGCAGGAGCCAGCAAGATCCCATCCCAGGAGAGGTTTAAGGAACCCACTTTAACTGTGGCGTGTCAGAAACTGTTTGCAGTCAGGAAATGTTTTGCTAAGCCCTGGCTGTCTTGTCTGCCACTGGCCTTTGGGTAAAGTGTATTTAAATGCCTCTTAGACACTCAAGAGGTGACAAAACACAAGAACCCCCTAGGCTCTGCAGAAGCTCCTGCACTCAGGGCTGTCCCTGCAAAGAGGGCTGAGGGCTGTCCTCAGGCAGCAGAGCTTCACAGATGCCCCTGGGGCTATGAACTAGGCTTACTGGGCCCCAGCTCTTCCCAGTGGCCAGGCAGTACCATCCCCAGTTGCAGCGGCTGCCTTTGCCTTACCAGCATCTCTCCCTGACCTGTGATGAGTTGTGTCCTTTCTCGGCCGTGGCTGCTGGTGCTGGGGACACAAAAGGTTCTGTGCTGTGCCTAAGGCAGCCCAGGTTGCACTTGTTTGCTCTTAAATCAGAGCCTTGTAAGTCTGCAGCATAAGGCAGTGGGGCTTAAGAAGGGGTGGGAGCCTCCCGATGCTCAGCGGTAGGAGATGCGCCGTGGAGCCACGCAGACTGCTGGCTCCTGCGCTCAGTGTAATGCTTTGCTTCTTTGTGCTTCTCTGCAGGGCTTGGGGCTGCTGCTGTCCCTGTCACTACTGAGGGACCGTTTGATGAAGGGACAGCTTCTCCTGTCACAGCAGAGAGTGAGTGGCCTGCTGCCCTGGTGATGGGCACTGTGGAGACAACCACTGCAGCAGCAGATGCTGAGACAGCGGAGAGCATCCTTGCTGGGAACCTGTCAAGCCCATCCTCCTCTCCTGGCACTGAGCTGAATGCCTTGGTGACAGTGACAAGCCAACGTGGCACCACAGCACCGACATTGACAAATGTGACCAAGCCTCTTAACACTTCTCAGGATATCGAAAGGGATTCTGCCGCTCCTGCTGCAGCCATGACCACTCCTGCTGTCTCCACACAACACCTCACTGTCACCCCAGATGCAGACCTTGACATAATAGGGGCCACTCCCAGTTCCCCACTGGGGACCACCCCTTTCTTTGCAGATGTGAAGGAGGACGTCCTCACGGCTGTGGCTAGAGAAGGAGCTGAAGATCAAGACCTCACCACCAGCACCATGTCTTTCCCCACCACCCTTCCACTGACAGCTGCTTGGGTGGCACAGCCAACTGCTGGCAGCCCCGTGGACGCTGGTGTCACTGTGTTGCCAGGCCAAGAGCTGACCACAGCCAAAGGAGCAGTTGAGGAAGGTGTAGCTCTGCCAATGGATATCCACAGTGAGGCCAGTGCCAACTCCTTGAACCCCAGCCCTGGTGCCGGGGGCTGCTTACAACCCAGCAGGATGGGGTGGTGAGCAGTGCCACGAACCTCACCCCAGAGCCAACAGGAGAAAGCGGTCTGGCTGCTGAAGAAAGTCCCTCGGCTTCGGTGTCTGAAAATGTGGGAAGTGCAGTAAATGATGAATTCAGCACAGCCAGCTCATCTCACCTGCCTCTGGAGAGCCCAACGGTGTCAGGAATGGTGGGAAACCCAGGGGAGCACTCCCTCCTCCCTGGGCAGGTAGCACTGAGCCCAGCTGCTTCCCTGGTACCACCCAGCAGTGGTGATGTGAATGGACAGGGAGCTCCTGGGGCGTCATCAGAGCCTCCTGCTTCTGCCCTGTCACCTGCAGTCAGCGAAGCACCCACAGCACCCGAGGCAACAGAAGATATGGCCACTTCACTGTTGGCCCCAGAGGTTCCCACTGAAGCACAGAGTGGCACAAGTCCTCTAGTTGCATCCACTACACTGCCCAGAGGTGATATGGGGTCTGTGGGTCTGGCCCAACCATCCCTGCAACCTAGCTCATGGCAGATCCCTGCTGGAGAGCAACAACTGCTGCCACCCCCCACAGACACTCCCAGTGCTCCTGAGGATATATACCCACCCTCAGGGGCTGGGGCCAATATCCTGCCTGCTGTTGATGGCACAGAGACACCAGCAAGCCCTGACCTCGGTGCCGCTTCAGGAGCAGCTGTATCTCCATCTCTCGAGGGATCACAGCCGTGGGGGACAGCAGCTGGTGCTTCCCAGGGAGTCATTGTACCTGACACAGCCTTGAGTTCAACTTCAGATGCCTCCACCCCATCATCTTTTGCACCCGAGGGACTGGCATGGCCCACTGCCGGGGTCCAGGGCCAGGGGGCCGAGGGTGCAGGGGACACAGCACAGGCAGAAGGTCCAGGGAATGGCAATCTCTATGCAGATACCCAGAGTGACACAAGCCCTTCAGCCATCGGTGCTCAGCAGGATCCTGCTAACACTGGAGAACTTCCAGCTGGAGGAACAGGACCTTTGGTGGATGCTGAACTGTCCCCTCCATCAGCTCCTGGGGATGTAGCAGGAGCAACATCAGGACTGGGACAAGTGTCTCCATCTGGTCTTGCACCTCCCAGTGCTGCTGGGCTGGAGCCTGATCTCTCAGGTACAGAAGGGCCAGAGAACCTGCCTGGTGAGTCTGCCAGTGCTCCTGGGTTTGCTTATCCACCCTCAGGGGCCGTGTCTGGGCCAGAGACACCAGCAAGCCCTGACCTCGGTGCCGCTTCAGGAGCAGCTGTATCTCCAAGCCCTGGGGGATCACAGCTATGGGAGATAGCAGCTGGTGCTTCCCAAGGAGTCATTGTACCTGGCACAGCCTTGAGTTCAACTTCAGATGCCTCCACCCCATCATCTTTTGCACCCGAGGGACTGGCATGGCCCACTGCCGGAGTCCAGGGCCAGGGGGCTGAGGGTGCAGGGGACACAGCACAGGCAGAAGGTCCAGGGAATGGCAATCTCTATGCAGATACCCAGAGTGACACAAGCCCTTCAGCCATCGGTGCTCAGCAGGATCCTGCTAACACTGGAGAACTTCCAGCTGGAGGAACAGGACCTTTGGTGGATGCTGAACTGTCCCCTCCATCAGCTCCTGGGGACATAGCAGGAGCAACATCAGGACTGGGACAAGTGTCTCCACCTGGTCTTGCACCTCCCAGTGCTGCTGGGCTGGAGCCTGATCTCTCAGGTACAGAAGGGCCAGAGAACCTGCCTGGTGAGTCTGCCAGTGTTCCTGGGTCTGCTTATCCACCCTCAGGGGCTGTGTCTGGGCCAGAGACACCAGCAAGCCCTGACCTCGGTGCCGCTTCAGGAGCAGCTGTATCTCCAAGCCCCGGGGGATCACAGCTATGGGAGACAGCAGCTGATGATCTCCAAGGAGCAGGTCTCCCTGGAGCTAATGGACCAGGCAGTGGCTCAACAGCTTATGGATCAGCAGGAGTCCCATCATCTACCCTTGAGGACCAGCTTGGTGCAAGCTTGGGACTGCCAGTGGCAGAGGGGCATGGAGACAGCACTACAGAGCAGGCACTGGGAGGAGCAGGCAGCGGGATCAGGTTTGAGCCATCCCTGAGCTCCACTGCAGGCAGTGGGATTGCACCTGGGATGGATCAGCTACCTGGTACAGGTTCCTCGTCTGCTCCTGCCGCTGCCAGTAGTGTGGTTACATCATCCTCCCTTCCGAATCCAGACAGTTCCAGTACCCTCATAGGAGTGGGCAGTGCTCCTGGAGCTCTGCAGCCTTCCCTGGGTGCTGGGCCTGCGGTCCCTCCTGCTGCAGGAGAAGGGGCAGGTGAAGTGCATGGTGATGGAGGGTCCCTGGGACAGTCCCAGGCTACTGCTGGACAGGGAGTGGATGTTTCAGGAGCCCTTGATGGAGAAAGGGGAGTTGTGCTGCAGTCTGGATCTTCTTCCACATCTATGGAGGGGTCTTCAACATCTGGGATAGTTGGTGACACTATTAATGGAGCAAGAATTCCTGGAGCTAGTGGAGCTGGCAGTGGCTTGAGCTCAAGCTTGGAGGCTGCTAGCCCTGAGCAGTCCCTTGTGTCAGCCCCCGGCATCCAGGGTGGTGCCAGTCTTGGACTTTCTGATGCAAAACCGAGCCAAGACAACGTGGTGGAGCTGCCTGGAGGAGCCTCAGCTGATGGGGGACCTTCCCCTGGGGCCAGCCTGGGAGAAAGCACAGGAGCCATCACTCAGTTCTCATCAGGAACGAATGTGAATGCCTCCCCTCAGGAGAGGCAGCCCCTGGTGCCGGTGGCTCCAGATGGCAGCAGTGTCTCTGACAGCACAGCCTCCTCACTGCCTACTTCTCTACTTCCTGGGCGTGGGCTGAGCTCAGGGCTCGAATCCAGCGGGAACCCCTACTCTTCCCCCAGCATCCAGAGTGGGAGCAGGTCCCTGGTGCCAGGGGCACCGGGTGGGTTGGCAGGAGATGCTGGAAGTGCTCAGACATGGTCTCTTGAAGATGAGGTGGCCTCAGGAATGCCAGCACATTCAGGAGACACATTCCCCTACATCCCCATGTCCCCCAATGCTGCCCCAGTGCTGCCTTCTGCTCCACAGAGAGACACTGCTGCAGCTGGGACATCTGCCAGCCCTGGGCTTCCTGCTCCGCTCTTGGCACGTGAGTCCATAGCACAGTCCTCTGCAGAGGGAAGGGGAGAGCTGGGGGCTGCTGTGCTGGGGGAACCTGTCCTGCCTCTGGCTCCCCACCAGCCGGGAAGCCCTGGAGTCCCCTCCAGGGATGCTGATAGCCCTGTGCCAGTGGAAGCGAGTGCTGTGCTCCCTGGAGCAACAGGGGGCCAAGGGGACATGGTTCAGCTCCTTCCCAGCGCCACTGGAGCTGGGGCAAGCATGGAGACTCCCAGTCGCTCTCCACTGGCAGGGGGCTCTGGGCTCCCTGGCCTTCCTGCCACCAGGATCACTGCTGGCAGCCCAGAATCAAAGACCTCAGGGCCAAGACCTGCTGGTGCCTTGTCACCTACTGCCCTGCAACCATCCTTGGGCAAAGAGCTGACTACCATCCTGTCAAAGGGAGCCCCTGCCACAGATGGGTCAAGCCCCACCGCAGCCTTCCTAGGCCAGCAGGGAGCACAGGGGAAGTCCCTGACCACCGCACGCCCAGCTGTGTCCTGCAGCCCAGCCACTGCCAGCCCAGCCCTGCCAGCCCGGCTCCCTGGGGTCAGGGAAGTGTTCACCAGGCCAGGAGCAGCCACTGTCATCTCCCATGCATCGTCCCCCATGTTTCCAGCTCCACCAAGAGGGCCAATGGCCGCTCCAACCCTGCTGCCCACTCCCACAGGTATGTAAAAGTCATGTGGCAGCCTGGGCAGGAGGAGCATATCTGACCTCCTTCCTGACGGATCATCCTGGGTGACCTTCAGTGCCCAGAGACTGAGGGGGCAATTTGGGGACCCATGGGGGTGATGCATAATGAGGAGCTCCTGCATATGAGCTTGCATTTTTTTTGGCAGGCTGAGCCTCTCCAAGTGAATTGTTTTATTTAACAGACAGAAATAGGGAGCTGGAGATGGTAAACATCTCTAGACAGAGCTGTGGGTGTTGATTTCCCTGCTGTCCTCCTACCACAGTCCTGTACAAAGTTCTTCCCATTCTAAGAGCAGTCCTTCACTGTGGTGCCCCAACACAGCTGGAGCAGGAGGGGCAGTGACCACAAAGACCATCACAATGGGTTTAGGGCAGCTATGTACATGTAAGGCAGTGAAAGGGGTGGGAGAAAGCTCCTGCAAGGGAGGGTGACATGCAGGATGTCCCAGGTGGCTGTTGGCAGCGTCCCCCCATCCTCCTGCTGCCCAGGCTGTGTTCCTTTGGAAAGAACCATTTCAGCTCTTTGAGTTTTTGGCACAGACCAAAGGCGTTGTTGTAAGGGGGCTTGGGGGTTTGGTGGTTTTTGTTTTCCAGCTGCAGCCGTGCCCCTGTATGGGTACGGAGCGAGGGAGAACGATCGAGAGTACGTGGAGAGGAGGGTGGATTTTAACTCTCCGCTTTTCAAGCCTGAGACCGGATTCCCGTTCGGGAAAACCCTGCGCGACTCTCTCTACGTGAGTCCACCTTGTTTGACTTCCTGTTGGGCACGTGGCTGTGCCCCCAAACCCTGGGGGAGGCACTGGGGGCCAGGTGCCTGGGATGGGACCTTTGTGGGGGCAAATCAGGGGGATGTTACTGAGGTCTGTTTGCAAAAGGAAGTGACCACGTGGACATTTCAGTGGCGGCCAGTGGTAGGCTTCATTGGGCATTGCTCAAAGTGGGCTTGGAAATGAAAGGGCTGCCAGACTCACATCAGGGTGTCCCACTGGTCCTGCCCTTGCCTGATGGAAGGATCTCTCTGCTCAGTTTACAGACAATGGACAAATCATTTTCCCAGCCTCAGACAACAACATCTTCACATACTCCAATCCTCCTCCCAATGGCTTCAATGGCCACGAGGAAGTTCCCATGATTGCCGTGTTTTGGGACAATGCTGACTTCTCCAGAGGTGTTGGAACAACGTTTTACCAGGTGAGTGAAACCACCCAGGTGCATGGTTACATGAAACACCTTTTGAGGATAGGGTAGGATAGGATAGGATAGGATAGGATAGGATAGGATAGGATAGGATAGGATAGGATAGGATAGGATAGGATAGAATAGAATAGAATAGAATAGAATAGAAGTCTTTTCCAAGGTTGGAAAAGACCTTTGATATCATTGAGTCCAATCTATCATCCAACACTATCTAATCAACTAAACCATGGCACCAAGTGCCTCATCCAGGCTCTTCCTAAACACCTCCAGTGATGGTGACTCCACCACCTCCCTGGGCAGCACATTCCAATGGCCAATCACTCTTTCTGTGAAGAACTTCTTCCTAAGACCCAGCCTAAACCTCCCCTGGCACGGCTTGAGACTGTGTCCTCTTGTTCTGGTGCTGGTTGCCTGGGAAAATCATCACCTATTCTGTAGATGCCCCTTGAGATGTGATTGATGGAGCCCTTGAGCAGTGTTTCTGGGGTAGATCTAAGAGCCATCGGTTCAATGTGTGTCACCTCTCGAGCCCTCCAAATCTGAAGGTCTGAACCTTCAGGCACAACGCTGCATGCATGGCTCCAGTCTAGACCTGCCTTTGCCCTACTGGGATCTGAGGCAGATGTGCTGTACCCAATCTGCAGGAGTTCCTCACCCTTAACACAGACAAGCCTCCATTTGTCCGTGATGTGGAAGAGAAGGTTCGGCGGTACCTGAGGTCTTCCTACTCCGCAGCCTGGACCCTGAAGATTACCTGGGAGAAAGCACCTGCCCACACAGCAAGGACAGACACCCGCAGGGTAAGGGGTGATGGAGCTCAAGGGCTTCTTGAGTTGTCAAAGAAAGCGAGCGCCAAAACCCAAGACCTGTGGGTGATCACCTTGTCTGTGCCTCAAAATAACCAATTTGGTGAAAAAGGTCAGTCTTGAAGACTTTTGCCAAAAAGAACTGGGCTGTGCCCATGTGTTGGTGGTTTGGGGTGTTTTTTTTTTTTTTTTTGGGGGGGGGATATCTTTAACTGAACTCTCCCTGCTCCCAAAATCTTCCTCTTTAATGTGGTAGGGGTTTATTTTACATCAGAAACACCGTTCCTCAGAAGCATAAAATGGAGTGAATTTGAGGCTTTTCATGGACCAACATCAAAGTGCAATCATCACATTTTCCATGCAAAGTGCAAACCAGCCCAGACTGCTTTTGACTTGCACATCGAGACCTCAGCCCTGACATTCTCCAGGGAGCACTGACCCTCACTCCTAGTTTTAAACCCAACAGCTTTGCTCACTTTCTTACTTGTCCACAATGCTTCTCCCTAGACGGTCACATACCAGGCCATCCTGACCACTGATGGCTTCAGGTCCTACATCCTGATGCTGTACCAGGACGGAGGCATGCAATGGGATTACACCAAGCTTGCTGCCACCAATGTGCTCATTGGCTACACCAGGTACAGAAGGCTCAGCACCCAGCCCCTGCCTCCTCCATGAACCAGGCTGTGTCCCACCCCCGACTTTGGCTGATTTGGTCCTTCCCCTCCATGAACCATGGATTCCTCTGAGGGCAGCCCAGCTGGGGTCTGCGTGCCCACATAGCCTAACGTATGGGAGTCTCCAACCCAACTTTGCCCCATTAGTGGCTGGTTTGTGCTGCAGCACCCTGACCTGACAGGCGGTGCTTGTTGTACGATCCACACAGCCCTCTGCGGTCCTGAGCCCACAGGATCCTGGTGCTTTGGGTGGAAGGAGTGGGGAATAGGGGATGTTTAATGAACTTTGTACCAGTCGAGGGAAGGGATTTCCGCTGCCTGGCCGGAGCGGTCGCTTCCTGCCTCCTCGCATTACATCTCGCCCCATGCACGTCTCCAGGCTTTGCTCATTAGCTGCTTGCTGCAGCTGGGTAAGGAAAAGGTGGCTGGGACGGGAAGCGCGGGCGGCACAGGCATGTGTGTGTGCCTGCCTGCACATGACTGCTCCTGGGTTTCTGCTCCATGTTGCCTGTAAAAATACTGGAAACCATGGAAGCTGCTCTCAGGGATCTTGAGATGTTTGTGAGTTCAGCCCACGATGCAGCAGGAGCAGCACTTCAAACCAACCGCACCCTGCAGAGAGGGAGCAGGAGGCTGGGGGAGCTGCTATCTTTGCCCTTCTGTCTCTGGAGCTACAATTTGGGTGTAGTGGGGTCCTGCTGTCTTAGGATGAGGGTGCCTGACAGGCT
Source organism: Picus viridis (assembly GCA_033816785.1). Lineage (NCBI taxonomy): Eukaryota > Metazoa > Chordata > Aves > Piciformes > Picidae > Picus > Picus viridis. Next base: position 27,914,923 of record CM066589.1, read on the forward strand.
GAGGCAGGGATAACTCCACCTGGGCAGTGATCTCTGATTTTCCTTCTTTTCCTCTGCACGCAGTGGGGATGGCTTTTACCGCAATGATGACCTGAGTAAGAGACCTCCAGCAGTTAAATATCGCCCTGATCAGTTCAAGGGCTACAACACAGGTAGTGTCACAGAGCTGGGTGTGTTCATGCAGACCCTCAGGGACGGGGGAAGGGCTGCATGGGGAGGGGGTTGTTCCCAGGGTATGAAATCCAACCTGCCACTGTGGCAAGGCTCTCACTGAGTTCACCAAGGCCAGGCTGTTCCCTCCAAGCACATTTCCCTGGGGTACCAGCTATGCCCTGAGGCTGAAACATTCTTGATGTGTTGTCCATAGACACTTCTTACTGCAAAGGCTCCTTTTCAAGGCTTTCTTCCTTGGCAAGAGCCTCTTCCCGTGTTTTGCTGTTGTTGGGTGGCTCTTTAGGATGGGGTTCCTCAGCTGGGGGTCAGTGTGGGCTTCCAGCTTCAGCATGACTAGATTCTCACCTCAAGCTGAAACTGGCCCTGCAGTTCCCTGGGACAGAGGTGGCAGCTTATGGTTTCTCTCCCTGCTCAGACCTCCGTGGGCTGTGGATTTACAAGCTGGAGAGCCGCGTGGGTGTCAACTACCGGCTGAAGTGCCTGGCGTGGACAGGGCGGCAGCAGGAGCCACAGATGTGGAGCCAGGGCCTGCCTGCCTGCCCCTGCTCCCTGCAGCAAGGGCAGCAGGACCCCCGCTTCAAGAGCAGCCGTAGAGGCAAGTGGACATGCTGCTTCCCCACCCTCCACAGCCCCAAGCTGTCCCTCCCCACCTCCTCTGCAAGGCTGGCTGAGGTCCCCTCTGGCCAGGTGGGCAGAGAACCCCAAAGAAAAGGGGTGGGTGCTGGCCAGGGAGAGCTGTACCCATGCTCACTGCCACCCTGTTGCAGGCTGGTGGGCTGCCCGCCTCTCCATGCTACATTCAGCTGCCCCCAACCAGCATGGTGCCAGCGTCCGCTGCCTGTACGACAGCCAGGGTCAGCTCATCGAGGGACGGCAGGAGAGGTACTGGAGGGCCTCCAGGCAGGCCTCTCCTTACCGTGGTAAGTTCAGCTATCCCTGGCATTCCCCAGCTGAGGCTGGCATCACTGTGGCCTGTAAATAACTTTGATCTCCATGCCAGCCTTTTTCCTGACATGATGTTGGGCCTTGGAAAGAACATGGACTTGCCAAAAGCTGAGGCAAGTGCCTTGCCTGCTTGGAGCAAGCCCTTCTCCCTCTCTTCTTCTCTTCAGCTGCTTACTCTCCCTTTTACCTCCAGATCAGGAGCTGAAGTTGTATGACTGGTGCTGTAACCAGGCGGGCAGTGCTCACCTCTGTGCCCGCTACAGCGAGAAGAGGCCAAAGATTGGCTGTGATGGATACCAGTCGCCTGGCAAGGGTGGGTTTGCAGCCTCTGTGTGTGCCTGGCTGATGCCATCTTGTTGCCCAGAGCTGGGAGGGGAAACATCCCAGCTTGGACAGCAACACTCTGTGCTGGGTTAGGAACTGGCTGGAGGGCCGAGCCCAGAGAGTGGTGGTGAATGGTGCCACATCCAGCTGGAGGCCAGTCACCAGTGGCGTCCCCCAGGGATCAGTGCTGGGCCCCATCCTCTTTAACATCTTCATTGATGATATGGATGAGGGGGTTGAGTCAGTCATCAGCAAGTTTGCAGATGACACCAAGTTGGGAACAGATGTTGGTCAGTTAAAGGGCAGAAGGGCTCTGCAGAGGGACCTCGACCGACTGGACAGATGGGCAGAGTCCAATGGGATGGCATTTAACAAGTCCAAGTGCCGGGTGCTGCACTTTGGCCACGGCAACCCCATGCAGAGCTACAGGCTGGGGTCAGAGTGGCTGAGAGCTGCCAAACAGAGAGGGACCTGGGGGTGCTGATTGACAGCTGCCTGAACATGAGCCAGCAGTGTGCCCAGGTGGCCAAGAGGGCCAATGGCATCCTGGCCTGTATTAGGAATAGTGTGGCCAGCAGGAGCAGGGAGGTCATTGTGCCCCTGTACTCTGCTTTGGTTAGGCCACACCTTGAGTCCTGTGTCCAGTTCTGGGCCCCTCAGTTTAAGAAGGACATCGAGACACTTGAACGTGTCCAGAGAAGGGCAACAAGGCTGAGAGAGGCCTCGAGCACAGCCCTGTGAGGAGAGGCTGAGGGAGCTGGGGTTGTTTAGCCTGGAGAAGAGGAGGCTCAGGGGTGACCTCATTGCCCTCTACAACTACCTGAAAGGTGGTTGTAGCCAGGAAGGGGTTGGTCTCTTCTCCCAGGCAACCAGCACCAGAACAAGAGGACACAGTCTCAAGCTGTGCCAGGGGAGGTTTAGACTCGAGGTGAGGAAAAGTTCTTCACTGAGCGAGTCATTTGTCATAGGAATGGGCTGCCCGGGGAGGTGGTGGAGTTGCCGTCCCTGGAGGTGTTCAAGGGGAGATTGGACACAGCACTTGGTGCCATGGTCTAGTTGTGAGGTCTGTTGGGACAGGTTGGACTTGATGATCCTTGGGGTCTCTTCCAACCTTGGTTATACTGTGATACTGTGATACTCCATGGTTAAAGCAGTAAGAGCCCTGGACAGGGTTTTGGGGTGCCCACATGCAGGTTGTGCTGTGCCCTGGGCTTTGTGGTGGTGCCAGGGGCATCTCCAGAACTAGCACCATAGTCTGAGAGGGACAGCACTGGGAGTGGCTGAGGACTGCAGCTAATGTGGTTAGTGATGTAAGCTGATGTGGGGCTTTCTTATAACCCCCAGCAGGTTCCTCAGAGGAAACAGAGAGTGACTCGGAGGAGCAAAGAGGTGAGTGGGGCTGGGGAGTCTCCTCTCCACCAGCACATCCCTCTGTCCCTCTCCCCCTGCATGGAAATTCCCCTGGGGCTTCCAGATTGCCCCAGAGAGGAGGTGGCCAGGCAATTCTCATTTCTTCATTGCAGATGAAGAGGACAAGTAACTGGGAGGTTACCCTCCTGCAGCACAGTCTGCATCACAGCTACTCCTTGAGTCTTCTGCTCCTGCTCATCCTCCGTGTCCCCTGCACCCCCTACACAGCTCAGTCAGCCAGTGCCTGCAGTTGCCTTCACGGGCACAAGATCATGCCTCTAACCCAGACTTGTCCCAAGGAGACAGTTGCTTTAGTTGTCCTTCTCCATCTGCAGCTGAGCAGGTGCCTGTGGGCAACTCCTTGCTGCTGGGTACCCCACCATGTCCCTCACCCCTGTCCTCCCTGCATCCTGCTGTGCCTCCCACACCTCCTGGTGAAGCTCCCTATTACGCAGGGTTTTCAGACCCTGTGTGGGTCAGCTGTGGCTGAGCCTCTGAGTGCTGTGGTGCACCAGGCTCACTCTGTTAGCCCATCCTACCTTGTCCCCCCACTTCTGTCCCCGAGTCATCCCTCCCTGGGTGGTCCCTAGGCCATGTACCTGGGAGAAGGGGGGATTCTCTGGATCAAGCCAGAGGCTGCTTGATGCCTCTGCTGGGTGTGTGAGGGCAAAACTCAACCCTGTGATCAGAAACATTAGAAGAAAAATCTTTTGTTGTTGTTGTTGTTGCTCACAAGAGAGCACCTGCCTTTCTTGAAGAAAATCTTTGTCACATCCCCTGTGTTCAATAAAGCCTCTAAGGGGTCTGAGCATCACTGATCTGTGGCAGCCATATCTTCTGAACCAGGGTGGAAGGTGCTGGACACTGGCATTGCAGGATGCTTCTGTCCTCCAAGCTGCTGCTGGGCATGTGAGCATCTAGGCTGCAGCTGAGCCAGGCTCTGGGGCAGTGAGGCTGGAGTTGGGGTCTGACACATCCTCCTTGCACAGCTTCTTCCCTCAGCATCAGCCAAGGGCAGTGGGATGGTTGTGGGGACTGCAGACCTGGCTCATGTGATCTGAGCTACTGCAAGTGGTGCCTGGGGAGAGCACTTGTGGCTTTGTGGGGGGAATGAGGAGATGAAGCAACAAAAAGAACCTACAACCATCTTTTCTTTGGCCCTGGAGATAGGACCAGCAGAAAGCAGGGACTTGGATAATTTGGTGACAGGGAAGCAGGGCTGTGCACAAGGACCATGGAGTACAGACAACTTTCTCAGCAGCATGCCATAGTTTTTATTCTATTTTGTTCCTAACAGACTATAATAGCTGCATTGCCCCACCTGGGTTTGCTACCAGCAGCTCTGCTGGGTCCTCTGCCATTGCTCTAGGTGCAAGCATGCTCAAGGACTATCCCAGTTGATGCTGCATGTTCTCAGGGGAAGGTGAAATCCTCTTGCTTTGGTCATTCAACACAGGCCCCCACTTTTTCATTCAAAAAAAGCACCTTCTCCAGAGGGAGCCCTCCCGTAAAGACCAGACCCCTAAAGGCAGCTACCACTCCCTGCCTCCCTGTAGGCACCATTGCTGAAGACCCTGAAAGTGGGCAGTGGGGCTGGCAGCAGCAGCTGCTCTTGCGTGAGCTCAGAGGTGCTGGAGCATGACCAGTATCAGGCTAGGGCTGCTGGTGGGCCCAGCTTGTAGATCTGATGTGGGGTCTCTGGACCCTTACCTGTAAAGGAGGGACAGGACATGCTGTGATGTGGGCGCTGCAGGGGCTCTGCCCTTTGCTACAAGCCCAGACAGCTGCACAGACTCCAGTGCCATCCAGAGCATCCCTGATGCATTTTTGAGGCACAGACCCAGCACATCAGTCCCCAGCCCACAGCCCCCCACTCCAACACCCCCATGTGGGCAACAATCCTCAGGCAGACCTGGACTGAGGGGTCGATGGCCTGCAGCCGTGGTTCCCAGTGCCTCTCTGGGAAGTAGGAGTGGATAGGCTCTGCTTGCTCTCCTGCCATTGTCAGAGCTGGAGGGGGGAGATGAGCAGAACTTGAAGATGACTGGGGTGAAGCAGAAGTGGTTTTGGGGGAATTGCAGGGATGTACTCACAGGAGAAGGGACGTGGCCTCCGGAAGGTCTCCTTGGCCCTGGGAGGGAGGGAGTAGAAAGGGAATGACATGTTATAGGGTGCTGGGAGAACTGCTGCCAGGACCTGGCATCCAGGTTGGATGGCAGAGGGGAGCAGTGGCTGAGTGTGTGAGTGAGATGGGGCTGAGGAGCGGAAAGCCCAGCTGTGCACACACTATTTCTTGCCTTGCCACAAGTGCCAGTGAACACCCAGAGAGCCCTGGCTCTAGTGCTGTCAGAGAGCCAGCAGCAGAGACAAGACACAGCTCTGAGTAGTCCTGGGGTGCTTGGGGCACAGAGCTTCCTCCAAGCATGGTTGCCACACTGGGACTAAGGGCTGGGGAAGAGGGAAGGAAATAGTGGTGCTCCTAGTCCAGCCTTGCACCTAGTCAGCCATCTGCTAACTCCCTGCTCTGCAGGAGGGCGAAGTCCAATCCTGCAGTCACCTCTTTCCTGCTCCAAACTAACATGAATTGCAGTGGAAATAATTTGTGCAGTATTCAAATTAAAATCAAATAGAAAGCCTGCCTGTAACCAAGCACTGGGTGAGATGAGGAAGGAATGCAAATATTTCCTGACACAGGGGAAAAGGGGAAGGTCATGTTTGACACACTGAGGTTATCACACCCATGGAACAGCAGATGACAGAAGAGAGTTGGAAGATGCTAAATACCACTCAGCTCAGCCCCTTCCCCAGGGCAGACTCCTCCTGCCTGCAATAGACGAGTCTCATTAGTGGTGGATCTGCCGGAGATGGATTTCCCACCACAGTTTTCCTTCCTGACACCCAACTTCCTGCGGGGTCTGGCCTGTGGCTCACCTCCAGTACTGGCAGCGGTGCCGGCGGCAGAGGCGCAAGGCCAGGCAGGCGATGGCGAGCAGGAGGCAGAGCAGAGCCAGGGCTCCCAGCAAGATGCCGAGGAAGGCACCGAGGTTGACGGCCAGCCCCTCGCATCGTTTGCCGGCAGGGGAGAAGATGGAGAAGGGCAGGCAGCTGCAGAAGGAGAGGGAGGAGTGGTGAGGGTGTGGGGAGAAGCAGCCATACGGGGTGGCCTCGTCCAGCCCCAGTGCCATTGTTACCTGCACGTGGGCCCCTCAGGCAGGTGCTGGCACTGGCCACCATGCTGGCAGTAGCCTGTCTTGCAAGGAGAGATGCAGATGAAGCCAACAGTCCTCAAGTAGTGGAGCTGGTAGCCTTTGTAACCATACAGGCCACAGTGGAAATAGCGTCTCAGCTCAGTCACTGTCACTGGGGAGGGAAAACACAGGTGTGGCCCCGTGCCAGCAGCATCCCTTGATGCCTTCCCAGGGCTCCTGAGCTGGATCCATGACTGGAGTAGGGGCTACTGCGCACCCACCTCTCCCATGGTTTTACCCAAACTTTAGGGTGAGTAAGATGATGGGGACAATGGGGACAGCAGGGTGCTCTTCCCGGGCTTCCCAGCTCTCCACTGGGAGCAACTCACGCTTCACCAGGTCGGTGATGTTGTCTAGGTACAGGTGCTGAAACAGGAGGCGTGCACCTGCCTCCCTCTGCCTCCGCTGCCCATTGAAGGCTCTGGTGATGGCCACTGGCAGCTCCTCGTTCAGGAACTGGATGACAGTGCCACGGCTGTCATAGGCGAACTCAGACACCACCACGAAAGTAAAGCTGTCCCTCTCTGTCCTGTGGAGAAAAGGCCAGGCTGCTGACAGAGCCACTGCTGCATCACCTTGTGACTGAGTCTCAGTGTGCCTCAGTTTCCTCATTTTGGAAGTGGTAAAGAAGAAATGAAGCAGGAGATAGAAGATGCCATGGAGCTTGTGTCTCCAAGGGTTTATCAGCACCAGGGCTAGAGAAATAGCTTCTGGGGTGGGGAAAATACCCTTTGCTTCCCAAGCCCTGTGGCACCATACTCAGCCCTGCCCTGCCAACTCCCTGGGCTAGGCATGGGGCTGCTCCACAGCTGACTCACGTCTTGGTGACATTGGCGTTGCTCTGGAAAGCCTTTACCTCCAGGGAGTCCAGGATGGTTGAGACCTGTAATGGGGAGAGTAGCAGAGTGTTAGGGGAGAGCAAGACAGTACCAGCACAGGGAGAGGTTGAAGAGAAACAAAGCCCATGGCAAAGCCCAAAGGGTAGCTCTGGCCTTTTGTTCATGTGCTGGGGACCTGGGATACACACAGCCACATACACACATACACACAGCCACAGCCACAGCCAGCATCACACAACTGGCACTGCCTCCCTCTGGCCATGTAGATCTGCTGGATGCCTGGGGATCCCATGGGAAGGGGGGCATGGACACAAAGGCACCCTAAGCTGCCGTGCTGCCTAGTGTGCACCTCTCCCTGAGCCCATCCCCTCTAGCAATACACACAGTGCTGTCGACTTCCTCAGCTGTGGCATTTTGCAGAGTCCTGACCTGCAGCTGGACACTTCTCAGTGGGAGACCTGCAGGGCGGGGGAATTCCATAGCAGTGCCTCTGGCATCCCAGAACCAGGGCCAGCAAGGCTGGGATTCCCCCACACGGGGCACAAGCACCCACCTGAGCTGGGTAGCGGCCGAAAATCTCCCCTGCCACCAGGCAGCGCTGGTCAGTGAAAGCCGGCGGGCAGGCGCAGGCAGGGGTGCAGGTGACGGGGTGCAGGAGGCAGCGTCCCCCGTTGCCACAGTAGCCATCAGGGCAGGAGTGGGAGCCACACGCTGAGCCACAGCCTGGTCCTTTGCCTGTGGGAAAGGGAACCCAGTCAGGTGGATGAGCTTGGCTGCAGGAGCAGAGGCCCGGCACGCTGCTCCATCCTCCGCCTTTCTTCCAAGTTTTTGATGTTGGGTTTTTTTGTACATTATGACTTGTAGTATAAGTTTAGATCCTCATGGCAAAGTTCTGCCTTCCCTTATCCTGTTTGGAGCCTTTTGCCCTTGTGAAATCCCAGACTGCTGTATTAGAACAGGAGCAAAACTCATCACCCCAACCCCACCACAGCCATCTAACAACAGGATTTGATTTTAGTCTCCCTCAGCCTCTGCATGTGCATTTGAACTTTGGGATGAGGTTTTTTTCATTCTCAAAGGAAAAAAAAAAAAAAGGTCACACAGGAAAAGTTTCCCTTCCCAGCAGATCAGTGAGATCTGCAACCTGGGAGCATGAGTGGCGGCTGGGGTCTGGTCTCTGCTGTTAAGGACAGCAAGGGTTTGGGTGCAGAGGTCAGCCAGCTCCTTCTCCTATTCTCTCCACCTAGTTTGGATCCCACAGGAGCCCTCTTCTGTTGAGGCCTGGGGGCGATGGGGACAAGGGCCATGTCTGCAGGGTGCCCATACTTACCCTCCTGGTCAGCTGGGCAGGTGCAGGTGTAGCTGCCCACCGTGTTGGTGCAGGTGGCATTCCCTGGGCATGCTGTCCCCTGTGCGCACTCATCAATATCTGCCGAGACAATGCAGCGTGGCACCAGGAGAAATATCTCAGCCAGGGTCCCATGGGTGCCCTGGCTTCCCTGGGAGCCCTCATCACCTGAGCAGTGCCGCCCATCGCCAGTCAGGCCGGGTGGGCAGGGGCCACAGCCAGCATACGAACTGCAGCTTACGCCAGGGAAGCATCCCTGGGTGCAGGGGTCCAGAGGGTCCTGGCAGAAGGGACCTGAGTAGCCATCTTCACACCTGCAGGCTGCCAGCTGGAAAGGGGATGGTGACACTGGTTTAGGGGACTTGAGGAAGGCAAGTGGACAGAGAGGACAGCTAGAGCAATAGGCATGGGGACAGGCACAGTGTGGCACTGGAGAAGCTTCCCAGCACACTACCCGCAGGGAGGACTGCCCAAGGGTGACAGTGTTGCTGTAGTCACACTCCTGGCTCCTGCTGCAGCTGCAAAGGGTGAAGTGGAGCTGGAGGAGGGCAGAGAGGTTGTTGGACCCAACAGCCTCCAGACTGATGGTGAATGGGGCTGTCCCGTGGGGCTCCCACGTCAGGATGCCACTCTCTGCCAAAGGGAGAGGTGGGAGTTAAAGGACGTGGCAGAGGAAAGGAGCTCAGCCCATCCCAGCTGCCCCGTATCTGCTTCCTTACCTGATATGTTGAGGTCTGATGAGAGGTGGGGGACAAAGAGTGCACCCACCCCCGTGGTATGGTACTGCCTCCTGACCCTTTCTGTCCTGAAGGCTGTGAGAGATGCATCACCAGTGATGATGGGTGGGAAGGCATCTGAGGAAAGAGCAGCCCAGCACACAGCTTGTTGTTTGCTATGTGGCCTTGGCATCCCCTGGCTCTGAGTCCCTCCTAGTGAGGCTGGGACCCCAGGCAAGCACTACCACAACCGCCCACCGACCAGGCCATGTTGCACAGCATGGTGGCACCTCCCAGGCTTGGAGACCAGCTAGCTGGGCAATGCAACACAGAGACCTTGATGAGTTCCCTCCTGCCTCACATGGAGCAAGAAAGCCCTGAGAGAGAGCAGGGCACTACCCAGTTAACCAAGCCACACTGTCAGAGCTGAGCATCAGCTCCACTTACTAAGTGTTGTCTTCTTCTGCTGGAAGTCAGCTGTAAGTCTCTGGGTGGCCAGGCCCAGGGCCACATCCCCTGTGCTCAGTGAATCATAGATGCATTCCTTGTTGCCACGGCACTGCGAGGCTGCCAGCTGGTATTGGCTTTCGTTCTCCTGCCGCAGCCAAGACAAGAAGTTGGGCGTGAAGTTCATTGCCAGAGAGTCCAGAGGCTGAGTAAACAGGCTGTGCTCTCCCACAGCCCCTGCAAGAGAGCACACCATGGATACACCCTTGAGTTTCTTGCTCCATGGAGCAGTGAGGAGACCAAAGGACTTCCCTGGCATCACTTCTTTCAATCAAGTGTCTAAATATCTCCATCCAAAGTGTGGCCAGAAAGTGCAGGAGCAGATGGATTGTCAAGGTGAATCCTGAGCCCGGACTTACAGGTCATCCCATAGCTGTAGATCTCCTCCTCACTGCTGTTCACAGGGATGCTGGTACCATTTGGCATCTGAAAGTCGTCTGTGGGGTCATGGTCCCACACACCTGGTGGAACAACACCAGAGGACTGGAGTTCCCCATGCTGGGGTTGACTTCCTCTCTGGAGCCAGCTGGTGGTTAGTTTAGATCAAGGGGTCCCTGCCCTCACAAGCTTGTTCCCGCAGCATTTTCCAGGCTGCTTTAGGGTGAGAAGGGGACTTTGTGCCCTGGCTCTGCAGCAGTGCCAGAAGTTCTCACCTAGGAGGCCCTTGGTGCTGTTGCGGTACTGACTGGGCAGGCTGCAGACCACACTGAGGATCCCAAAGGTTGCCGAGATGGAGACAGCAATGGCCCCATCAAAGACAGCCATGGAGGAGGAGGAGTTGACCAGCAGGATGCCAGGGCTATAGTACACCTCAGCATCCATGTCTGCAAGAGAAGGAGAACATAGTGGGAGAGCTGATGAAAGGCTGGGGTTTAAAATGATGCCCCTGAATTTGGGGAGGAGAGCATTCCTCATCCACCCCCATTGAATCAGAGACAGGGTGCAGGTGGGAGATGTTTGATGGAGCTCAGAATTGTTGCACTCATGCTAGGTAGGACTGATCCCTGTGGGGTGGGGATACCCCTCATGTTCCAAAATATGTTTAACATTTAGCAGCATGTCCTGCTCACCTTGGGAATAGGAAAACTGGATGGTTTTGTTGTTCAGGAGGACTTGGATGTCATCCTGGGTCCCCAAGGTCCACTCAACCTGCAAATCATGGTGGATGTTGCAGTCAGCCCCTCTGCTCATTCCTTCCTGCTGTCCCCCTGTTCTGGGGACACTGGAGCTAAACCACATCCTCCTCCAGCCCCAGCAGATAGGTTCAGCCTCAGGGATCATGTTGATGTGGCCTTCACCCAAGCAAACACACAATAAAGTAGTTTTGACAGTTACACAGAAGCCCCATCACTGCTGGCATGTGGCATGCAGAAGCTCTGCTGCTCAGCAGACCATGGCAATGTGGAAAGTTGTGCTAGTCGGAGCTCGAGGATCTGACTCCCTCCTCATGCTTCTCAGTGACTGCTTCTGACAACAACAAGAGAAACACTGAAACAGGTGTAGGAATCAGATCTACATGTGCTAGTGTGTCTGGAGGAGGCTGGTGGTGTTCAAGAGGGGACTGGACGTGGCACTTGGTGCCATGGTCTAGTCATGAAGTCTGTGGTGACAGGTTGGACTCGATGACCTTTGAGGTCTCTTCCAACCTTGGTGATACTGTGATACTGTGAAGGGTGTGCAATGAAGAGGATGGAGCAGACTGTGTTCCTGCAAGAGCCCTAGGCCCTTACAATAGATGTTAGAGCTGCATCTTGTTAGTGTTAGCCCAACCCACTGCTGTTGGTGCTATGCTAGGGTTGTGGGAGGTGGCAGGAAGAGGAGAAAGGGTGCCCCTTGGTGCCTTTGTAGGTGATGCTCAACCTGCCATAGCGATCTCTCACATTAGAAGCTCAGACTGAAGCCCAGGTTACTCCTACTCACTGTGGTGGTGGTGGTGGAGGAGGAGATGTACTGGGCAGCAAAGGCCACAAAGTTGGTGGCCTGAGCCATGCCAGTTCGGGCTGTGCGCCCATGCAGCACAAAGCTGCTCTGGGCATCGCTGGCCAACAGCAGGACAAAGTCCCCAAGACCATTGAAGGTGTAGGTGAGTCCATCCAGGGTCACGATGTGGGGATCCCCAAAGGCACCAGCTGGGGTCCAAAGAAGACAGAGCAATTTTGGTGGGAGGAAGAAAATGAAATGCTGGTGTCACTGCACAGAGGAGAGCAGCCCCTGGTGCTGTGCTGGGCTCAGCAGCCCCCACCAGGATGCTGCATACTATGATTGATGCATGGGGTTCATGCATGGTTGTGCCAACTATTCAGTACTCTGGCACAGAGGAGGTACAGCCCTGGGGACTCACTGGGAGCGGGTGGCACGTATCCCTCGCAGCCAACCTTTGGTCTTTTCTCAGCAAACCTGGTGCAGAACAGAGGCTTCCTCACACGTTGGCAGCACCAGCTGAAGGCCTCCAGTTCCCTGTCTGCAGAGCAAACAGCCAGATGCTGGGGGTGTCAGGGTGCCTGCAAGAGTGCTTAGTGCCAGTGAGGCAGCTTAGTGAGGCAGCACTGGTACTCACTTACCGGTGGTGGGGTGGATGGGGAGGGTCCATGCTCTCTCCTGCCAGCCCTCGAGCAAGCCCCCATCCTGGTACAGACATCGCACCCCGGCTCCGGCAGGGCTGGGGGACGTGGTCCGTAGCATTCTCATGGAGGTGTTTTCCAGGCCTGAAATGGAGGGCAGGGGGTTTACAGCTGCCCTCAGACCACAAGGGGAACCCTGTCGCCTCCTCGTTCTATGAGTGGCCCTGGGGGATCAGGCTTGGCACCTCTGCTTCGGCGGTAGCGGGGTCCAGCTCTGCCTGGGGCTGGGAGCAGGGGCACGGTGGCAGCTGGCCGTTCCAGGTGCCTGGCTCTGGCTCTGTGTCCAGCCATGCCAGGCACCGCAGCCGGTAGTTCACCCGGGAGCACCGGTCTAGCCGATATATCCACAGCCCGCGCAGCCCTGAGGGACGACAGGAGAATAGCACAGCTCGGCAAAGGGCTCACCTTGTGCTGAGGAGCATCCCTTGGGACAGCCGTTCCCGGCCACTGACCCCACAGGAGGTCTCCAGGCTGCCTCTAGAGCCGGCGTGGCCGTGTCAAACCAGGGGAGAACGTGGCACACCCGTGCTCTCCTCTCAGTGGCCAGCCCTTGCCCAGTGGCTTCACTGCCCAGGACATGTGCAGGGGTCGTGCTCCAGACACAGAGCACAAGGGCCCCTCTATCCACACCTCCCCAAGGGCTATACCCCGGTGCCTTACCAATGCCAGCACTGCTGTGCTGGTCAGGCCGGTACTTGTCAGCTGGTGGCCTGTGAATCAGCTCGTTGTTTTGGGCATAGCCATCACCACTGTGTGGAGAGAGATTGGAGGTCACCCTCCCAACACAACCCTCCTCTGCTCCCCATAAAGCAGCTTGGGGGCAACTCCTGTGGTTTGCAGAAGAAATGGGACAGGGCTGCTCCAGGGGTGTGAGCTGGCATCTCCTGAGGATAGTATCTCTGCCAGTCCCAAGATGGTGCTGAGAGAAATCCCTGCTGTCCCAAAAGGCAGCCACACATGTGCACAGCACCTGGAGAAGCCAATCAGCACGTTGCCCGCAGCCAGCTTGGTGTAGTTCCACTGCATCCCACGGTCCTGGTAGAGCAACAGGGTGAAGGAACGGCTCCCATCAGTGGTGAGGATTGCCTGGTAGGTGTTTGTCTGGAGAAACACAAGGTAACCCCTTAGCACCCTCACAAAGCTTCCCGTGCTCTCCCTGCAGCACAGACTGAGGCAGAGAGACCCAAAATGCCGCCATGAAGCCATGGAAGAACTGCAGCTCAGGCCTACCCCAGCCCAAGTCCTCCACCGCTCACCTGAGTGTCATCCCACCGGGATGGGTATGCTGGAGCCTTTTCCCAAGTCACTTTCAAGGTCCATTTTGCTTCGTAGGGGGTTTTCAGGTATTTTTCAATCTGTCCTTCCACATCACGGACAAAGGGGTCTTGGGTAGAGCTGAGGGTGGAGTATTCCTGCCAGTTGGCAAGAGAGAGGGTTAAACAGGTGAGCTGGGAGCTGGGCTCCCCTAGGAGAACATCTTTGGTGGTCCTGACCTGGTACCAGGTGGTGCCAACCCCTTGGGAGAAATCTGCGTCATCCCAAAAAGCAGCCACCGTCGGCAAAGCCTCTCGGCCACCAAAGCCCTGGGGAGGTGGGTTGGGGTTGGAAGGAACGTAGTTCTCCGTGGGTGGGAAAATGATCTGTCCGTTATCTGTAAACTAATCAAAATGGCTCATTGTTTGCTGATATCCTAGGCAGCTCCTGGGGTGTTTCTTAGCCTCTGTGGATGAGCACAAACCAGCCATTTCAAAGTGAAAAGAAAAACCAACAACCACAAACCAATATTCAGATTAAATTTGGTCTCTGCTCCGTTTCTGTGCTGGGTTTTTTCTTACCAAAGAAGCTGCACATCCCTCAGTGCTCAGCGAGGGGGCAACTCACATAAAGAACGTCCCGCAGCGACTTCCCGAAGGGGAACCCAATCTCTGGCTTGAGCAGGGGACAGTTAAAATCCACCATCCTCTGGACACACTCCTGGTCTCCTTCCTCTGTGCCGAAGGGGTAGAGCGAGGCTGCCGGCACTGACACAAGCAGAAGATAAATTGGAAAGATGAAAAACTCTTCATGTCCGCTCTGTCCTGCCCCTGTGACCGGCACAAACCCACCCGCGTGCTGCCAGGGTGCTGGGCTGGTGCTCTTGTGGTTTGGAACCCCATTTTTAACTCACTTTTTAACTTGAGATAGGATGCTCTCAGGTGTCCTATTTCACCCTTCCCCATGAATGTGGTAACCCAACATGCAGTGCAGATGAGGCAGCCTGAGCTGGGCCATGCCCTCAGCCAACACAGTGCTGGGTTCTCTGACTGCTCTTTGCTTCGGAAACAAGAAAATCTACTTACTGAGAAGCCCACGAGTGGGGGGTGGCTCAGGGACAGGATTTCTGTGGCCAGCGGTGGTGTAGGCAGATGTGCTTGGTGCTGCGGTCAGTCCCCTCTGTGTCTCAAAAGTAGGAGTCAGGGTGGTGGCAAGGCTGGCATTCATTGGTAGTCTCCCTGGTATCATGGTGCCTGTGGCCAGATCTTCCACCTCCTTAGCTGGACTTGCTGGGGCTGTGGGTGCAACAGCTGCAATGCTGCCTGCAGTGGCAGCCATAGTGCTGGCTGCAATTCTGGCTGCGGTGCTGCCTGTGGTGACAGCCATGGTGCTTCCTGCACTGCTGGCTGTAGTGCTGGCTGTGGTGACAGCCATGGTGCTTCCTGCACTGCTGGCTGTGGTGCTGGCTGGGGTGACAGCCATGGTGCTTCCTGCACTGCTGGCTGTGGTGCTGGCTGGGGTGACAGCCATGGTGCTTCCTGCACTGCTGGCTGCTGGCTGTGGGGACAGCCAGTGCTGGCTGTGGTGACAGCCATGGTGCTTCCTGCACTGCTGGCTGTGGTGCTGTGGTGACAGCCATGGTGCTTCCTGCACTGCTGGCTGTGGTGCTGGCTGTGGTGACAGCCATGGTGCTTCCTGCACTGCTGGCTGTGTGCTGGCTGGGGTGACAGCCATGGTCCTTCCTGCAGTGCTGGCTATGGTGCTGGCTGTGGTGACAGCCATGGTGCTCCCTGGACTGATGGCTGTGGTGCTGGCTGTGGTGACAGCCATGGCGCTTCCTGCAGTGCTGGCTGTGGTGCTGGCTATGGTGCTGGCTGTGGTGACAGCCATGGCGCTTCCTGCAGTGCTGGCATGGTGCTGGCTATGGTGCTGGCTATGGTGCTGGCTGTGGTGCTGGCTGTGGTGACAGCCATGGTGCTCCCTGGACTGATGGCTGTGGTGCTGGCTGTGGTGACAGCCATGGCGACTTCCTGCAGTGCTGGCTACGGTGCTGGCTGTGGGGACAGCCATGGCGCTTCCTGCAGTGCTGGCTGTGGTGCTGGCTATGGTGCTGGCTGTGGTGACAGCCATGGTGCTGCCTGGCAGTGCTGGCTGCGTGGTGACAGCCCTGGTGCTGCCTGCAGTGCTGGCTGCGGTGACAGCCATGGTGCTGCCTGCAGTGCTGGCTGCAGTGACAGCCCTGGTGCTGCCTGCAGTGACAGCCATGGTGCTGCCTGCGGTGCCAGACACGGTGCCGGCTGCGGTGCCGCCTGTGGTGCTGGCCGCGGTGCCGGCTGCGGTGCCGCCTGTGGTGCTGGCCGCGGTGCCGGCTGCGGTGGTGGCTATTCTCTCTGCCCAGGCAGGTGACCCTGTCCACATCCAGAAGCTGGGAGCTGCGGTGCTTGCTGCCTGTCTCATGGCGTGGCTGCTGATGGTTGTAGGAGCGGTGCCTGCTGGCAGCTCGGTGGAGGTCTGTCTAGCTGCTGGCTGCTTGGCTGCACTAACACCAAGCAGGGATGAGGAGGCTGTTGCAGGCTTCTCTGCTGGGCTGTACAGGCTGGGGAGGGGTGAACCAGGCAGCATGGTGGCAGGGCTGGGACCAAGGATGCCCCAGGACTCAGCTGCTGTGTCCACTGAGGTGGTCTATGCTGCTGGGGATGGGACAGGTTGCCTGCCTCCACCTGCCTTCCGTGTCACAGCAAGGGATGGGACACTGCTGGTGATGGTGGCCTTCACCATGGCAGATGGCATGGCTGTGATGGCCCCAGTGACCATGGAGGTCTTCTCACTGGCTGATGTGACTGGTGGGATAGTGGTGCTGGGGAACACGCTGGCAGCTGACGTGGTGGCTGTGCTTGTGCCAGCAGGGTTCGAGATGGGCACGTGGGTGCTACCAGTGCTGGCTGTGGGTGCTACAGCCTCGGCGCTATGCTCAGAGGGGATGGTGTCCTCCCATGTGGTGGCACCTCTGGCATCTGACTGTGATGCAGCTGTAGTCTTCCATGTGCTTGTGTGACCAGCAGCCAGCAAGGTGGCCTCAGCTATGGGCTCATCTTCAATGACTGGGCTGAGAGCTGTTGATTCCAGGGTGTGGGTGGCATGGGTAGCCTCAGGGGGTGGCCTCAGAGTGACATGGGGGCTGGGTGGAGAGGAGGCACTGCTGGGAAACACAGAGAGGGGTGTTGTAACATGACTGAGACTGGCATCACCTGCTCCCACCATTGGATGAGTGATGGTGGTTCTGAGGGCGACTGAAAGCGCTTTCACCACTGGGTAGGTGTTCCCAGGGACAGGAGGGGACACAGTGACATCTGGATCAGCAGTGCTGTGAATGAGGCTGGGAGAAAGTGCAATAACTGGCTCCACAGCTGTGGGTGACACCATGCCCATGACAGCTGCTGCCACAGGATTTTTGCTGCCCAGGGCAGAGTGTGTTGATGGGATGGCATCACCAGTGTCTGGCTCAGCCCTCCCAGCCATGGATGTGGGCAACCCCAGGGGCAGTTCTGCAGCCCCGTTCCCCGTGGTGAGAGAGGCTGTGCCCATGTCCTGTGCCCATGTCCAAGCCCATGCCTTTGTCCGTGCCCACGGTGGAGTCAGCAGTAGAATAGCTGTGGTCCCATGCAGCAGCAAATGGCTGAGCCACAAAACTTGCTGTGGTAGGGGGTGACAGCGGTGAGACTGTCCCCATGGTGGTGTCATCACTGTGGGGGTACCTGTCACGGCACCCACCCTTACGTTCACTACTGGAGCTGAGCCCAGCACTTCCTGTGTGGTGCTGCCATCTCCTGCTTCCTGGGACCTGCCCTCACCTCCTTCCACAGCTGCACTTTCGGGAGGCAGGGACGTCACCGGCTGTGGTGTCTTCCCGGTGGTGGTACTGGGGAAGGGGCTGGCCATGGTCAGCACTGGACTGGTGCCAGCCATTGCCAGTGGGGCCGAGCGGCTGTTCCTGGGAGCCAGGAGAGGCAAATCGGCTGGGGGCCTGGTTTCAGAAGCATCAGTCCCTTGGGGAGCTGGCTCTGGTGATGGCCTGGTGCTGCCAATTACACGGTTGGGACCTGGCCTGGCTGCACTGGTACCTGGATTCTCCTCCGTGACCACCTCGAATGCTGTCCCCACTGCTTGCCCTGTGGTGCTGCCATCGAGGAGAAGGTCACCTGAAGCATCTGTTGGTGGTGGAGTGGCCAGGGACAGTAGGGACATGCCCACTGCTGTCTCGTAGGGAATGCTGAATGAGGACACGCTCGGAGCCATGGCTGCAGGGACACTGCCTTCCAGGAGAGGGGGACATCTGCTTGCGATGCCACAGAGATTCTGGATGGTGCAGAGCTGGGTGACTGCATCTCTGCTCCAGAAGCTGCCTCATATTGTGGTGCAGCCTGGAGCAGTGGGGCTGGTAGAGGTCCAGGGATAACACCAGTTCCAAAGGTGCTGAGCCTGCAGTAGGACCAGCCTGACTGTGGCTGGGAGATGCATCAGGCACCGCTGGGGCAGCTCTGGTGTCCCATAGTATTCTGGTGGTGGTGCCACTGGCAAGAGATGCTGTTCCCATTCCTACTTCACTATCTGGGGCACTGCTAACTCGGGAGGATGGATGGGCAGCTGGCTGAGTCGTGATGCCATACACACCAGGAGGTGTTGGTGCAGCAGTGGCTTGAGAGGCTCCATCTAGCTTTGCTTCACCAGTCCCTGTGAAGGACAAGGACGTAGCCACACTGGGTCTGGCTGGAGAGGATTTGCCTGCAGCTGTCTCTGCTGTGGTGGCTCCAGGGCCTGCTGAGGTGGTCTGGAGGAGCAGAGACCCTATGGAGTGCACAAAGAGCCCTGCAGAGGAACCACCAGAACTGTCAGAAGCAGCACGAGAGGACCATCTTGTGATGAGTTCCACAGGGGTGGCCTCGGTCTCCAGGGAAGTAGTGCCTGCTGTGGCTCTGGTGATGGGCTCACTCCTGACAGATATCAGCTCAGCATTGGTGCTTCCCAGAGCTGGGGATGATGTGGTGCAGTCATGCTCTGCAGTGGTGACATCCATTGCCATAGGTGATGTGCCTGGGGTGAGTGCAGCGGCCTGGGAGTGGGTGACAGTGCTGGCTCCATGCAGCACATCTCCAGAAGTGCCAGAGGCACTGGTGTGGCTGGCAGGAAGCATCTCTCCTGTACCCAGCACAGCAGCAGCGGGGATCTGGAGTGAAAGGGCTGGAGGAGACTGAGCAGAGGGCACAGGGGGTCTTGCGAGGCATTGTAGCTGCCATTGGATAAGGGACGTGTCCCTGGCTCTGTGGCCTCTCTGATGCCAAGGGCGGCAGAAGAAAAGGTGACCTTAGCCAAGGATGCCTTTGAGGGGTCTGCAGACAGCGGTGCTGGCACCCTGGCTTCCTCTATGGCTGTGTAGGGAACACCCTTGGGGAGACCAGCAGTGGGGCTGGCTGAGGCTGTTGCCAGCTTTGCAGGGTTGACTATGTCCTGAGAGATGCTGGCTTCTGTGGATAGAGGTGAGGTGGCCTTGTCCAGATCTGATATGACCCCATGGGACAGGAGCACAGCAGTTTCACGTGGCTCAGCAGAGCTCTTGCTAATGCTGGGGAGTGAGGTCCCTATGCTGTGCTTGTCCTGAAGAAGCGATGGTACTGTGGTCCACACTGTCCCTCGCATCCTTTCTGCGGCCATAGCATTGCTTAGCTGCACCAACCCATTGGCATCAGCCAGTTTGCCAGTGACTGAGGAAGATGATTTTGTCCCTGGCACTGGTTGAGCAGGCAAGGCATGTGCCATTGGTGGAGACAGACCTCCTGGGGCACCTCTCAGGGAGCTGACAGCACCCATGGGTGGCTCAGCTGCAGTGTTCTCTTGCACAGGGATGGTTATTCCCAGAACTGGCTCTCCAGGGATGCTGTTCATAGCCACTTTAGACACTTCCACAGCCTGCTTCAGAGTAATGTTGCTGTCTGATGGTGGTCTGCTTGTTCCCATTGAAGTGGGGACACCTGGCACCAAGGACAATGTTGCTGCTCTAGCAGCACCACCTTCTGTGGCCAGACCCATCCCATGCCCCACTGGCATAAGGGATGGAAGCTGCCCATGCCATGTGGTGGTAGGAGCCAGAGGAATGTTGGCTGGGTGGTCAGCAGTGCCTGGAGAGGAGTTCCCAGCCCCTGCCCAGGGGCTGCCTCCAGTTGCCGGATCCCCAGGGAGACCTGCTGTGCTGGGAGCCCCACCCTGTTCACCACTGATTCTGGCTGGGACCAGCTCTCTTGCCATCGCCTGAGACACCAGGCTGCCTGTAGAGCGAGACAAGGTGGCCCCAGCTGGATCAACCCTGCAGTGGCCCCAGCAGGCAGGAACCTGCACATGGCCAGCTGCCCGCCAGCCTTACCTGAACCACGGATGCCCTTGGAGGTGGTGGTCCTGCCGGTGGGAGAGGGAGGCTCCCGCTGGGTGGTCACAGCGGTGAGGAAGGCCTGGCACATGCCCAGGTCTAGAGGCAGCTTATCATTGGTGCTGTCAGCTGTGGGGGATATGCTGTCCAGCTCTGCTGGGGCTGGTACTGGGGCAAGGAGCTGTTCCCCCATCTCTGCAGCTTGCGCTGGTGGCAGGGCAGGTAGGTGAGGGTACAACAAGAAAAAAAATCACCCCAATGTGCCCATCACCCTCACCCCTTCTCCCTGCTGTGTGAAGAAGGTGCCCCCAGCCCCTGGGTCAGGTTCCCACCCTGCCACCCACAGCCAGATCAATACCAAGAACAAGACAGGCATCTTATCAACGGGCAATAGACTCCATCTGACCCACAAAACATCCCCTTCCCCTGCCACAGTCAGGGGACCATGCCAGCACTGTGGCACCAGCAGGGCAAACCCCAGCCAGCCACTCGGGCTGGAACCTGGCATGTTTGAGCACCCAGAGAGTTGTTCTCAGCCCATCACCCAGATAGTATCTGCTGCCCAGTCAGCCCAGCAGTGGTGTTGGTGACCCTGGTACTTACCAGGCAGCACCCAGAGTCCCCACAGCATCCAGCTCCAGAGCGGCCACTGGCTCCAACACTCCATGGCGTGTCTGGTGGCAGGGACAGGGTTGCAACCTCCTCTCCCAGGGGAGCAACGCAACAGGGTGGCTGCACCTTGCACCAGTGAGCACTCCCCAGGGTGCGGGGGATGGGGACACCACGTGTGCTGCCTGGGGCACTGATGGCTCCCTGTCCTCGAAGCCTGCCATTCAGGTGGCCACCTCCCAGTCCTGGGGACCCAGTGATACTGAGAGACAGCCTGGTCCTGGGGACCCAGTGGTGATGAGGGATAGCCATTTTGCCATGGGAGATTTTTAAGGCCCTCCCTAGGGTGACCCCATAGTTAAGACCCCAAGATTGGGGTCCCCAATCCTTGGGGAGCACCCAAAGGGGTGCAAAGTCACCTGGGCCAAAGGTCTTGAGACAGCATGTAGAGACAAGGGTGCCCAGCACCTCTGGGAGGAGTGGGCTGGGCCTGGGCCCTACACCCCCTATTTGCCCCCCCCCATTTGCTGCCAGGTCCCTGCCACACTCGGCTGCTCATCTGATAACCCCCGGCAGAGGCTGGCTTGCTGCCAAGGAGGAAGAAGGAAGGAGCAGCCTCCTGCTGCTGCCTCGGGGTCCTGCGTGTTAACCCAGCCCCAGCCCCACTCCTGGCACTGCCCCCCCAGAACCTGTGTGCAGGGGTTATCTGTGCCATCGATGCAAACGCCCACACGAGCCCGGCCCAGGGGGATTGTTCCGCATGGGTGGCAGGGCCAGGCATCACCCTGGGTTGCAGGTCATCCTCCAACAGGGACAGAGGCCAGGCACACCCAGCTGAGTAAAGGAACCCGTTGGGTCCACTGCTGCAAGGACATCCGCTGCTTCTTGGACCATTTAAAGGGTGAAATGAATCTGGCGAAGGTGTTGTGCCACCTCCGATTCACTGACTGCCACCCTGTGTGTGTGCCATGCTGTGATAGCTGCACCTTAGATGGGGAAACTGAGGCACTGAGAGAGTCTGCTGCACCTGTGCACAGCTGTGCCCACAGCAGCACCAGCACACCTCCCCATCCCCACACTCAGGGAGGGCCAGGGGACCAGAGACAAGCAGGACCACAGGGGCACACAGCACAAAGGTTAGTTACCAAGTACCATCCACCCCAGTGCCAGGGGACCAGAGACAAGCAGAGTCCATGTCAAGACAACCCCTCTGGCCACACAACTCATTGTATTTGTGGCTCTGAGCCAACAGCTGGAAAGCAGAGGGCACCCTGAGTATCAGGTAACACCAACGCTCACGGAGCTGGTGGACTTGGCCACCGAGGTCCTTCTTCACCTGCATGGAGACTCCTTCCTGATGTTGCTGCAAGGCAGCACCTCAGGCAACCCAGGTGAGGGGCTCTGATACACAATTTGGGGACTTGGGCTGGTTAGGTCTACCACCTAGCCTGGTACCCCATGGGGCCCAGCCCCTCACCCTCCCCAGCGGCACCTGGCTGCGGCGGCGTGGTGGCATGCGGTTGCACAACGCCCCTCGCGTGGGCTGGAGCACGACGCAGGTCCTGCCACTCCCTGCCCAGGCATGAGTCAGGCAGCAGCTGGGAGCTGAGTCCTAGGGAGCAAGGCAGGGGCCCTGCTGCAGGGGGTTCCTCTGTGCAAGGACATTGCCACAGGAAAGCACTGCCCACTTGGAGCTTGCAAAAAACACATCCACCCTTTGAGCTTTGGGCCTGGGAGAAGGACAGCAGCACACAGCTAATGCCAGCAGCCCCAGATGGGGAGATTTGTGTGCCTCAAAAGAGCCTGGGAGCTATCATTAGTGGGGTTTACAGGTGGCTGTGACATACAGCTCCCTGGGGATCTCCAGCGCCTGCTGGGCACCACACACACAGCCTGCACATGGGCTACAGCCCTGCAGCAGGTCTGTCGGGTCATGGCTGCTTGCAGGGAGGAACTGGCACCCTAAGAGACAGAGCCTGTCCCTGTGTGCTGGCAAGGATGAACCCGGGAGACAGCCACCAGCACCTTCCTCCTCTCCATAGAATATTTTTTTTATATATATATAATATATATTAAAATTACATTTCTCTTTACAAAAACAATTCAAGAAGGGGCCAGGGGACGGAGTCCATTGATGATGCCAGGGTGCAGGCACCTTGGCAAAGCCTGGGGAGCTGGGCAGGCTCCCTTTTGAGGTGTCCCCATCCCCTGAAGAGGGGCTCAGTCCAGAGTCCAGCAGCAGGTTGTGGGTGAAGGTGGGCACCAGGGGCATGGACCCATGGTGAGATGCCTGCTCCTGATCCAACGCAGCTCGCCCCATCCCCGCTGTCACCGCCTGTAAGAAAAGAGGGCATGAACTCAGGAGAGATGATGGCATCAGCTGGCCAAGAGCAGTGTAGTGTGGAGACACCACTCGCCCCCAAAAAACCCAACATCTATGCCCCTACTTCTGGCGGGCAGTGCTGAAGGGTTCAAGAAGGTGGGAGCTGGCCTGGGCAAGGTTCCAGTCGAACATCTCCAGCACCCGGTGGCACTCAACACGGGACCTCAGCCCCAGGCAGAAGAGCTGCTCTACCTGCAAAGGGACATGGCATGGTAAGGGCAGTGACAGGGGAGCCACCACTCTCAGGGGAGCCAGGGTTGGGGTATGGGGGCATATGGTACCTTCAGGTACTGGATGGCTCGTTGGACACTCCAGCCATGGCTCTGCAGGGCTGCCTGGCACTCCTCAGTGGTCACACCATGCACTGTATCCTGCACCTGGGAGAAGCTTGTGGTCAGTGCCTGCCACCACCCCTGGCCAGTGGGGAGCCTGCAGCTGGAGCAGGGACACTGGGGCTCTGTCCCTGTGCCAAGAGATTTTCAGCCTCTCCTTGGCTCAAGTACAGACTCCTGGTCACCATAAACACAGTCCAGAGAGCCTGGGGGACTGTAGTGACAGCCATGTTCCCACCCTCCTCCTTGGGGTTGTGGGTAGGGCTAATCTGGGATAAAAGGGCGGGGGTGATCCCCATTCTGGAGTTGCAGTAATGCTTATGTCCCTCACCACATCTGGGCAGCCCTTGTGGCCACCCCCAGGGTCTACCTTAGGGAAACCAAGGCACAGGGTAAGGATGGCTCTTGTGCCCATGGCTGCCTTGTCCCTTCTGGCCCATGGGTACTGTGGATTCTGCTTACCAGCCGGATCCTATCAGTAAAGCGACAGCCATCTGGCCCATCGTAGACAATCTTCTGAAGGCTGCAGGAGGCTTTCACCAGGCACTTGGGCCCGAGGTTGCTGTTGTTAGAGGAGAAGTTGGCCTTGCAGTCTGGTGACGGCTGCTGCACCATGGGACGGACGGTGGCTGTGGTGACCAGGCGTGATGCTGGAACCTCCTCGGGACTTTTGGCCTCCTTGAAAAACTTCTCGTACTTGTCCAGGTAGGCAGGACGCTCAGGCAGCAGGTAGTAGTGGGTGCTGCTGACCTTCTGCCCATCCTTCACGATGGGAAGGATGCAAGGTCCCTTGGAGCAGTCCTTGCCCTGTGCCTGGATGACCTTGGGGGTGGCATACTTGGGGTCAAGGGCAAAGCTCTGTGTGGTGGGCATTGGCTTTCCTGGTGAGGTGGAAAGGTAAGAGCAGAGGGCGGCACGTTGCTGGGGGAGCCCACCTGCAGAGCCATGGGGCTGGGTGTTCGGGAGGTGGGCTGCGACAGTGGGTCCCGAGGGGGAATCTGGGGAGGCCGATCTTCCTCGCCCCCTGAGGCTGGAGAGAGCTCCCCCGACCAGCGCCCAGGCTCATTGCGGCGTAGGGGCCGGGGTGGGATGGGGATTCGGGGTGGGATTTGGGGCTTGTCATCCGTGGGGGCAGCCGGTCCCAGGGGGACATTGAGCCTCTTCATACATTCCTGTTGCAGCTCCTCAAAGAGCTCAGTGGTCTGCGTCAGGCTGGGCTGCTTGATCTCCTTGGGGGGCAAGAAGAGGTTGTCCTCCAGCGGTGGTGGTCGCTCGCCTTCATCCACAAAGCCGTAGTTGGTCTTGCCCCTTCGACTTGGGGGCTGGTGATGGAGCAGACCTCAAAGTCATCCTCATCCTGTGCTACGTCATCATAGGCAGGTGGTGGGGGTAAGGGGCGGGCATCCCAGTCCACCACTGGTGTGGGGTGGAGGGGCCGGGGTAGAGCTCGTGTGGGGCTCTGTGGTGGGGTCTTGTCCAGCAAGGAGAAGGCCTCCATGGCCAGCTTAGCCAACGATGGAGCCGTCAGCTCCCCGACTGGTGATGGGCTACCTTGGGGCACCTCCTCCTCAAAATCAATGAGGGTTACCTCGCCGCCCCCTGGTCCCTCACTCAGGGGCCGGCTGGGTTGCCGCTCGCCCACTTTGGTGCCTGGTACTCGTGCCGATGGCTTGACTGGTCGCAGACCCTTCCCTGCACCTGGCTTCTTCAAGCAGAGCTTCCGGAGACCCCGGGCAGACCCTCCTCCTCCTCACTGACTGGGTCGTAGCAGGGCTCTAGGAGGGCATGGAGAGGGAGGGTGAGTTTCCTGGCGCCTAGCCCTGTGGTGCCTTCCCCAAGCCCTCAAATTGCCCCATCATTTCAGTGACCTTTGCCTGCCCCTTGGGTGCAGTTATGCACACCAGGGCACCCTGCCCCTTGCTCCTGGCTGGCCACTGCTCCAAATATATGTCCCCACCAGCCATAGGTGCAAGGGGGGCAGAAGGGGGCAAAAGGATTTAGGAGGGAAAAGGCAGGGGGGAGCAAGGGGGGCGCACAAAGAAGGAGAGCAGCACCTGAAAAAGCCTGACTTACTGGTGAGCAGGACGGTAGGCTGAGGCGGGCGCGGAGGCGGCTGCCCTGCAGGAGAAGAGAGAGCCCAAGAGGAGGGGAGGCAAGAGGTGAATGAGCAGAGCAAGTGGCAGCTGCGGTGCTCCTTAGCAAGCATGCATTGCTGAGTCCCCTGTCACTGCAGGGCGCAGGGAAGATGCCAATGGGAAGTTCCCGCAAGGGGAACTTGCAGCTTTAGGAGGGCTGCAGCACACGCACCACGGCTGAGCTCCCTCCCCGTGGTGGCTCTGCTGAGATTCTCTGTACCAGGGAGCCCAGCCGTGGGAGGCTGAGACAGGACAAGGGACGCGGACGAAGGGCAGCAGGGCAGAGTCCAGCCAGGCAGAGCCACTGGCCGCCTACACTGCTAGCAGTGGCACATGGCCAGGTGACAACGTGTCCCATTATGCCAGCTCCCCCAGGTCTGCAAAAAGCAAGTGGCAGTGGAGAGGTGGAAAGGAGAGGGTTCAGCCCATCACCCTGGCAGCAGGTCACAGACATGGGGGCTTCATATAGCCCATGGGTAGGGGGAGGGGTAAAGCTGCTCACTTTTAGCCCTGCCTGGAAGCTGGGTTGGTCTGGCAGCACTCGGGTCCACACCTAAAATATCAGGAGGATCCATGGGATTTCCCAGGTACAGCCTGTGGGCAAAAAGGAGGAGAGTACCCGTGGGTCAGCAGGGGCCATGAGGGACACTCACTCCCATACCATGTCCCTCAGAACACCTCACAGCCCCTCCACCATGCACCCGACAAGTACCATCCACACAAGCATCAGCACACTGCACCCCAGAGGCTTCCGATGCTACGGCACAGAGCCCAGCGCTGTCCCAGCATCACCCAACCCTCCCCAGCTGTACACGATGTGCTGTACACAGGAGATTGCAAACAGGGTGTCGTGCCCAGGGTACTTGCGCAGGGTGTGGTGCTTGGGACACCCTCACAGCACCAGAGTGCCACAGCACCATGCTGCACTGTGCCCAGGGCACGGCACTCCGGCAGAGCACGCCGGTGGGCCTGGGCGAGCCATCGCAAGCCAAGCATGGGGAGGCAGGCAGCCGGCGCAGCCCGAAGGCCTGGGCGTGTGCCGAGCTTGGTGCGTTCTCGGCAGCCCAGGCACCATCTACCCAGTATCCATGCCCACGCAGCGGGGTGCGGGAGGCCTGCTGGGGCACGAGCCAGGGCTGCATGCATGGTGCCTTAGTTTGGCCCTCCAAAGCCTGCTGGCACAGCCAGTGACACAGGGCACCAAGGCGAGGGTCAGGCTGGGGCTGAGGGCACTGGCAGAACTACCCCAGGGCTGGGATGATCAAAAGCAGTGAGGATCATGATCCTAGAAGATGCACTGAGGCTGATGTGGGAGCTGGCTCTACCCAGTGGGAGCTTTCTAGGCTTTGAAATCCTATCCTGCCACCTCCTCCCAGCTCTCCCATGTCTCCCAAGCCCAGCACTGGAGGAGAACTCCCGTGCCCCCTGCCCCGAGCCAAAGCACCCACTACTCCTCAACGCCTAACACTCGTGCTGAGCACAACCAGTCTCAGCTAGAACACTGAGGTGCAGACACCCAACCTCCCCCCTTCAAAGACCAACCAAGGTCTCTCTTGATGGAGTATAGGAGGAGGAAAAAGAAGAGCATTTTTGGTGGCTTATGGCTTTTTTTTCCCATATTTTGCTTTTTAAGATAATTCATGCCGTTAAAAGCATAGTACTGGTCTGCACCCCTGCCATAGCTTCTGTGTGGAGAGGTGCAGGTTTAGTAGCCCTGGGACACCCCAAAAGTTTTAATGTGGCCACCTCTAGGGTGGTACTTACTGATGTCCCCCTGTCCTGGAACAGCCACGAGGGGCTGTAGGGCTAGGAGAAGGTGCTCCCCCTTCCCCAGAGCAGCCCCTCACAAGCACAGCAGCCCCCATGTCCCTGATCCCATTAGTAAGAAGAGGCGAGGAAGTTAGTACAGCCATGAAACTCTACCCAGTCTCCAGTATAGCAGAGGGGAAGAGATGCTTCAAGGGGGTGGGGGGCAACCAAGCCACAGCTCACTCCCATGCCTGGCAGACAGCAGGAAAGGCAGGGAGCAGGCAGGGGATGTAGAGAAGACAGAAAGTTTTCTTACTCATCAATTTTATCAGGAAACCCCCAGCAGTGCTGTGGGTTGGTATCTCCATGGCCTGTGTGGATGAAGCTGTTTTTAAGCGGCTGGCTGATGTCGTGGGCTGACAGCCCTGCCACCGAGGTCACCGTGTTTCGGGGGAACTGGCCCACTTTTAGGGTCCGCTTATTCTGACCCCGCCACCAGTAATTCTCAGCCCTAAGGAATAAAAAGGACCTCATTACCGGTGCGGGGATGGGAAAGGGACACGCGCCTGCCCCAGTGACAGGGGAGGAGGTGAGATGACTTGCCCAAGGCCAAGCAGGCAAGCAGTGGCACAACTGGGAAAGGAACCCAGGTGCCCAGGATCCCAACCCTACACCACAGCATGCTCTGCCTCCCACCCTACACGGCCCCTGCACAGGCAGGTGGCAGGCATTGTGGGTGGTAGGGAACAAAGCTCCCCATTTGCACCCAAAAAGATGAGCCCCTTCATCCTCCTCCTCGCAGCTGCTCCAGATTATGCAGGAGCCTTGGGGTGATGCCTGCATTGAGCTGCTCATTGCTGGTCCCACAGCGGGACTGTGTGGGATGGCACAACAGACAGGCGTGGTGTCTCTTGATGAACATTCGAAAACATCCCAGTCCCCCAGAAGAAACTGGAAGGGAAAGGGGGCATGGTAGGGGGCATGGTGGGGGACAGGGAGTCTCCCTCACTCACATACACTTCCTAAATTCCTAAACTGCTGGTGAGCCCAGTGCAAGCTGGTGTGGACAGTGGGAGACAGGCAGGCAAGCTGCAAAAACTCCTGTTGCCATGTGGGTAAGGTGGCCAGGATGCCAGTCCTCTGGGGAGCCCAGTGCATCCCAGGAACCAGTCAGGAGTTGCCTGCCTGCCCCAGGATGTGGCTACCTCCAGGGTGAGACAATGCAGTCACCCAGCCAAGGGGAACCAGGGCAGGCAGGGGGACAGGGATGAGCACCCAAAGAAGGACCTGCACCCAGCCTGTGCCAAACCAAAGTGGGGGGTATGACTGTGAGCCTAATCCCCATCCCTGCTCCCACCATGTCGTTCTCCTCCCCACTTTGGAGCCTCCCATATCCCGCAGGCAGGGCAGGCACCAGCGGGGGCGGCAGGCAGTGTGCGGTGCCAGCCTGGCGAGGCTGGCAAGGGCCCCACGGTTTCCTGGAGTCACCTGTGAGTCACCCCCGGCCACCAGCTCAGCCCTTTTCCTGTTTACCTTCCCTGCTCGCTGCCAGCCTGCCGCCTTGCAGGGACCCCTCAGCAGAGGCCAGCCGGTACTGGCCACTCTCCCTCGCCCACGGAGGATCTGGGTGAGGGGCAGGACGGTCCTGCCCACCGGGAGGCCCTTCTGCTCGCCCTCCCTGCGCCCTGACACCTCCGCATACCTCCGCAGGGATGCTGCGGCCGGGCTGGCCCCTCTGCTTCTCTCATTGACCAGCCACATCCCACCAGATCCGGGTTCGGACCCCCGACACAGACCCGCTCAGGCTCTGCCCTGGCATCCATCCCCGAAAGCCCCCACCTCCCACGGCCGGCTGCGTCCCCGAGGGGCTTTCAGGTAGGTCCCTGCCCCTGCCCACACGCACGTACGCACGCAAGCCCAGCACCACCGAAGAACAGGCAGGGGCTTGAAAAAGGGTGGGGGTGTTTACCGTGCCCCGGGCAGCCTCGGCGGGGCCGGATGCAGCCTCTGGGAGGAGCCCCCTCCTCACCCCCCCGGTTCCCTGCCCAGGCAGCCCCGCCGGCAGCGCGATGCGGGGCAGCTGCCCCGCGGGGAAACTGAGGCATGTGGAGGGGAGTCTCCCGTCTGATAGCACTGGCAGCCGCTGAGGCTCCTGCCAACCCCCGGCTCCAGAGCCCAGCCTCAGCATCCCCAAAACGTGCCCACCGTGGGGGCCACCGTGGAAACTGAGGCAGGAGAAGTTGCATCCCTGCTCCACCGCGCTCCCAGCCCTCCCCGACCCATCGGCACCTCCCAGCACGGTCACGTCTTCCCGCGTCGCGCTCCGAACCCCCGTCCTGCGGTTCACCTGAGACCGGTAGCGGGGCGGGAGGGGCGCGGGAAGAGAACCCCCGGCCTGGCCGTGATGCGGCGACGGGGCCGATGCAGACGCACTGGCGCGGCCGCGCCGCCCTCCGCAGCTCCTTCCCTCCCTCCTTCCCTCCCTCCGCCGACGCCGCTTCCCTTCCCCTCCCCTCCCCTCCCCTCCCTGCAATTAAACCGCCAGACCCTGGGCAAGAGTCATCCCTGACGGCGGCTG
Source organism: Picus viridis (assembly GCA_033816785.1). NCBI lineage: Eukaryota > Metazoa > Chordata > Aves > Piciformes > Picidae > Picus > Picus viridis. The sequence goes on from CM066589.1 coordinate 27,944,513, forward strand.
TGGCGGCCCGGGAGAAAGCCGGTCCCTGCAGACACACAAATCCGGGCTGATTCACCTCCGGGCCGTGACTAACCCCGGGGACCCGGCCCCTGGACGGGGGAAACGGGATGAGGAAAGGACAGAGCCCGTGTCTTTTTTCTCCCGAGGCCACTGGGGAGCAGGGCAGCCTCCCGTGTGCCAGAGGGGCAAAGGGACACCGAGCTTCTTTAAAGTCCCCGTTGTTCCCGTTGGAGGGGGATGGAGATGTGGGAACCAAAAGTGCTCTCAGGTCCCAAGGGCAGCAGAGAGGGGTGGTTATGCCTCCGGGTGGCTGGCAGGGACCGAGAAGCCAAGCCCACAGCGCAAGGGGTGACAGGTCATGTCACCGTGGTGCTGGTGGCACGTCCCCACCAGTATCAGCAGGGAGTGGCCCTGGGGCAAGGCCAGGGCAAACCCAGAAGCACATCGGGGTGAGTCAGCAGGGGCGGGTGGTGCAGACAGGGCCACATTGCCCGCAGGCATGCCTGTGTCCCTGTGTTCCACTTCTCATACCCGGGTAGCCCCCGGTGCTGTGCTGGGGGTGCAAAGCCCCCTTCTCCATCCCTGTTCTGCCAGTGAGCACACTCTTTCTGTTCATGGGGTCCCCTGAACCCACACGGGCTGACAGCTAGTCCGTGCCCCCCTCCAACACTTGCCACCCACCTGCCCTCGATGACCGTGATGATGTCATTCATCTGGATGTGCAGCTTGTCAGGCTCCTCGAAGTCCTGCAGTGCCCTCATGTCTGTGGGCTGAGCCTGGGGGGAAGGGGTGGGGTGAGGACAGGGGTCACAGCCCCCTTACATGGATTCCTGCCCTTTTTATGCCATGCCCAGCCCCATACAGGGCAGAGCCCCCAAAGCAGGCAAGAGACATCATCATCACCCCTAGGCCTTCCTCAGCTGTGACACCCCTGGGAAAGGTGGCACCTGGGGTCCTCCTGCCGTGACCCTGTCACAGCCTGTTACTTCCCAGCCTGCAGGGTTGCCTGGCCAGAGCCTCTCAAGCCTCTCCTCACTCAGTGGTGTCCTCAGCTCTGGTCACACTGAAGTAGAGCTGGTGGGAAGGGCTGCAGAGGTCCCTGCCCCCTCCCTGCTCACCCACCTCCACCAAGAAGTCCCGCAGGGCCACGAAAGTGGGTCGGTCCTCGGGCTTGTGCGCCCAGCACTGCAGCATGACATTGTAGACATCCTGGGGACAGTCCTCGGGTCGTGGCAGCCGCTCACCCTCTTTATCTATCTTGTGCAGGATCTGTGGCATAGCAAGTGCTGTCAGGGGGTCCCAGGTCCCCTCTAGGACTGCCAGGATAATGGTGTGGGGGAGCAAGTCTTTGCTGTGCACCCACCTGGCTGCCATTAAGACCAATCCAAGGCTCCTGCCCATAAGTGAACATCTCCCAAAGGGTCACCCCAAACATCCAGGTATCACTGGCATGAGAGAAGGTGCGTGTCTTCAGGCTCTCAGGAGCACACCTGTGATGGGAAGAATATAAGCATCAGGAAATCATGGGTGCTCCAGTCCCAGGTCCCCCGCTTCCCAGGGCTCACCAGGCAAAGGGGACCTTGCGATGCTCCTGCATCACATAGTGGTCGTCATTTTTGGGCAAGGCTCGCATCAGTCCAAAGTCCCCAATCTTGACCAGATCATTTGAGGCCAACAGGATGTTGCGGGCAGCCAGGTCACGGTGGATGAAGCGCTTGGACTCCAGGTAGGCCATGCCCTTGGCCACCTGGATGGCATACTGGCAGAGGGTGGAGATGAGGAAATGGCCCTGGTTCTTCCGCAGGCGGTCCAGGAGGGAACCCAGAGGGGCCAGCTCCGTCACCTGAGCCATGCACGAGAAATGGACAGCAGATTGATCAGGCTAGGTCTCATTTTGGTCAGGCTGGTGTCCCACCTTTTAAGCTCCACTAGGGATGCCAGTGGAGGTCTTGGGGTATAGACTCAGCCCAGCTTTGCTTGCCCCATCATGTAGGACCCCCCCACAGGGCAGCATTGGGTTCAGTTCCATCCCCCTACTCACCATTTTCATGGGGTGGGAGAGCACCACACCATAGAGGCGGATGAGGTTCCTGTGGTCCAGGGAGTGCATGGCATTCACCTCCCGGATGAAGTCATCTAGTGCCTCTGGCTGGCTCAGCACATCTGTCTTGAGGCACTTCACCGCCACATTCAGCTACGGCCAAAGCGGGGATGAGCCCCAAAGTGTCTTCTCCCAGGGTGGTCCCACTGCCCATCTCCCTCCCTCCACGAGCAGCCCCTCACCGTCCTGCCAGCAGGTGTGCACCACTCGCCGCGACGCACGACGCCGAAGGAGCCATCGCCCAGCTTCTCAAAGAGGGAGAGGTCTCGCTCCCGCACCAGGCAGGTGAGGGAGTGCTGCCCCCGTTTCAAGGGGTGGTGGCGTGGGGGGCTTGCGGAAGGTGCTCTGGGGCTGAGGTGCCATGTCCGACTCAGGGCGCTTCCCGCTGAACACCTGCAGGATGTGGCAGCAGGTGAGAAGCGAGCACAGAGATGCTCCAAGCCCTTGGATCAGTGAGTGAGCAGCATCAGGATGAACCCCTGCCTGGGGGGCACGATGACTCCTAACTAGTGACTACCCAGGGCAGGCTGGCTGTGGGAGAAGGCTCTCCCACTCTAGCTGCCTGCACACTGAGCTGTGGTTTATATGAAGGAAAGGGGTCATGCCTCTCGCAGCAGCCCCAAAGCAGCTCCGCAGCAGCTCCGGTAAACTAGGCCAATAGCCAGAGGGCCCTGGGTGCTCCTTGGCCAGGCTGTGGCCACACAATGTGCCTGGGCACGAAGCCAAGAGAAATCTCCAGCTTGGGCAAAGTGTGGTGACGCATCCTTGCAGGAACACAATATGAGCTGCTACCACTTCCAGCACAGAGGAGACATGGATGGGCTCTCCCTTCCTCTCTCACAGCTGGGAGCAGTGATGCGCCTGGACTGCTGATGTGCCCCACTGGATGAAGTCCATCCCAGCCTTGGCAGAGAGGACCCATGCAGGGTACATGGAGGCTGGGCTCAGCATGTGCCTGGGGTGGGAGGTGGCATTTCTGTGCCCAGTGCAAGGCAGAGTAGCCTTTTATTAAAAGCCTGTCCCTGTCCCCAACCCAGCCCAGCCAAGTCACTCAGAGGAGAAGCCACAACCAGCACCTATCTGGCAAGTGCCTTGCTCTTTTGGGGGCACATGGTGCTCAGGGGTGCCAAGGTGGCAGCAGCACCAGGTTTGGATGGGATGGCATCAGGGGCATATGTAAGTATCCCAAGCTCCCTAGCTCTGCCACTAGTCTGTGCCCACATAGGTGACTGGGGCAAGATGCAAAGGTTCTGTGGCTTGTTGGCTGCATTTCATGGTGAAGAGGCAAATAACACAAAGGAAACGAGTTTCCCAAATGCCAGGGCAGCAGGGCTGTCCTCTGCCATGAAGTGACCCATGAGTCCATGGAGGACTGGGGTGCATGGCCACGTGGCAGGCAGGGTATGAGTGGCAGGGACTTCTGCCCATCTGCCTGCCAGCCCCTGGGGACTGGTGACATGAGAGCCAAGCACCCGGGAAAAATGTGAGAGAGGTCCAGTTCCTCCTGTCTGCCTCAGCTTCTCTGCTACATCTGCCCCTCTCCCATCTCTACCTTGCTCATCCAGGATTTCCTCTTGCACATGGCTTTCCTCCGCTTCACTGCTTCCCATAGCCGCCGCTGGCCTGCAGGACACAGGGACACAGGGACTGTCAGTAACCCAGCACACAGTGGGGGTTCCCTCCAGGCTCATGGACTGCATGCTTCTCTGGACTCCCTAGAAGACAGTGTGCAGCCAGTCTGGGGATATAGGGGGAGGCCTGGAGATGTGTGTGAAGGGGGGATGTACGTACCAGGGCGTCCCATGCCGATCTTCTCCAGATCCTCATTTTTGACATACTCAAAATGGGAAAGGCGGGTGACATTGAGCTCGTCCCGGATGCGAAGGAAGTACTGCTGCAGCTGCAGCTCAGTGAGCAGCTCCAGCAGCCAGTCCGTCCCCTCCTCTGCCTGCATGCTACAGCTCAGCCTCTGCTGGGACATTGCACCGGGTTAGGGGGGACCCCTGCTCCCTGCTGCCCCCACCCCGCTGGAAGAGTCGCCCACAGAGGCTGAGTGGAAGATGTGCCGCTGCCCGGGTAGGGTATGAGGGATGCTAGCAGGACTCATCTCCTGAGCCTGTCGCCAGCTCCCTGGGTGGGGCGGGATAAGTACCCTGTCACGAGGACCCCCAAGAACAGGCAGGGAGTCTTGCTCTGCCTTGCCATGCTGACAGAAACACCAACCCACCCTTCTGCTCCAGCATAGCCCATTCTGAGGCAACAGTGCCAGAGGCAGAGGAAGAAGCAGAGCCACAGGGCATGAGATGGACATGGCCAGCAGAAGCTCCCAGCCAAGAGGCACCCAACAGTCTGACACTGCAGCTGCACAAGGGCCACCCCAGATCTGGCCCCATGCCTGCCAGGCTGCCTTTGCCCAGTTGGAGGGACTGACTCGGGAGAGGATAGCTGCTTCAGCACCACCACTCGGCCCTCTAGCATCCCAGCACACCTGGCTGGTCTACAGCACAGATCCACAGCAGGTATCCTTTGCCACAGGTGGTGGCACCTCCCTGGCTGGTCAGCCACCAGGGAGGGGCCTGACAGCGACATCAGGGTCTCCGTAGGCTCCTGGTGTCCCGGGATGGAGGCACAGGACAGCTCAACACTGCTGACATCACCCTCCTAGCTCTGTGAGAGCAGGAAGAGGGAGGGAATGGGGCCAGGGCTTACCTACGGTTCCCCCTGACCCTCTTAAACATGTCTCTCTACCACGTCCCATCTCTGCTCCCTGTCCCAGCCCTCGACTTTCATCGCCACTTTTCCTGGAAGGGACACGGCTCTGCCTCCCGCTGCCGAGAGCTGAAGGGAAGGTGGGAACCCTGATTCTGGCCCCACAACGGGGCAGGCCCCTCCATCCTCTCCTCTCCCCAAGGAAACGACGTGGCCCCCAGCGTCTTCGCTCCCCGCACTCAAGTCCCTTGTCACCACACCACAGCCCTCAGCACTGGGCTAAAAATACGGCGGGTGCGGCCAGCAGCTGGGCACGGGGGCGCACGGGGGCATGCGGGGCGAGAGCAACCGCCGGCTTCTGGCGTGTGCCCGCAGCTGACCGGGGACGACCGGTCCCTTCTCTGCAGGCAACGGGGACAGGGCTGATGACAGCCAGTGTAGGGTCTGCCCGAGGCTGGGGTCGGCACTTACTCGGTAGAGGCGGAAGCGGGTGAGGAAGGGGAAGGATCGGTGCAAAGCCTGGAAGCGTCGCATCCTGCCTGGCTGCCCGCCGCGGCCCCTGGCACCGCTGATGTCCCTTTCCCAGTGCTGACGTCCCACGACAGAGCCCGCTCAGTGCAGTCGGGGCACCCGCAGCCCCATCAGCTTGGCTACAGAGATGCCCCCCGAGCCCGGCTGCCCCACATATCCCCGGGAGCAGGCAGCAGAGCTTGGGGCGTCCGTCGGCCGGACACAGGCTGCGGCTCTCCCCCTCCTTCCGTCCGGCTCTCAACCCTCCCGGCCGGCCCTCCCCTTCCCCAGCGCAACGGGGCCGGGGCGGGGGCAGGCAGGGCTGGAGGTTACCCACCCTGGCTGGAGCTGTTTCTTGGGGACCTACGGCCGGCAGCGGGACTCGGTCCCGGCTGCCTGCCTGCGCAGCGCTCCCCGGGAGGGGTTATTTTCGGCTGGGGCTGGGACGCACGCCCAGGGGGCCGGCCTCCCATCAATGTGCCGCTTTCTCCCTTGTTCGGCGGGCGCCGGCAGCTGGGAGCCTGGACCCTCGCTCCCATTTCCATGGAAACTCGCCCTGGCCTTGGGAAACGCTCCCGGGCCTCAGTTTCCCCCCCAGGAAGCGGGAAGGGAGGGAAGGAGAGGAAACATCCGGCTCTCCGCTCCCCAACCGAGGCCGCAGGCACGATGCCAGGGGAATGGGCACTGCGGGGGGAGCGTCTGGCTCAGCACAAGTACCCGCTGCCCAGCTGCCAGCTCCCGTACGACTCTGCCATGGGGTGCCACCAGCACCCTGGGGCTCGGTCCCCTTCCTTAGCAGGGCTGGCACCCAAAACCAGCGCTGTTGACCGCCCATGGGCTCCCCAGGGAGAACAGCTGGCCGTGCCGGCAGTCGCGGCGTGAGAGAGGAAAGACCCGCAGCAACCTTTTGCTACGGCCCCCGCCAGCACGCCCCCCTTAAACTGCAGCCACCGCTGCGCTGAGGGGACAGCTGGAAGGAGGTTAAGCACATCCCCAGGTGCAGAGGAGCCTCCCCTTGTGGCTTCCACCCCCGAGATCCCAGCTGGCACCCAGCAGCACAAGCACCCGGCACAACAAGCCCATTGACTGGCAACACCCGGGCATGGTGCCCTCGGCACCAACCTCTGCCACGCGCCAGCTTCCCCTCTCCGGGCCAGGGGACACTGGGGATGCAGGGGGTTCCCTGCCCTGCAGTGGTGCATCATCCAGCTCAGCTGATACTAGCACCCACCATGGGTGGTGTGCTGCTTCCCGCACCCCAGCTCACCTCCTAAACCCCAGAGGAGGCTGCCCAGCTCAGCACCTGCACTGGGAGCACTGGTCTCCAAACGGGAGCAGGGAGATCCAGGCTTGTCCATTGCGCAGGGGGAGCTCAGTGCCTCCATTTCCCCCTCGATGAGAGACCCACAGGTACAAGGTGTAACACCGCAACCTTGCCTCCAAGATGGGCAAGCAGAGTCCTGACAGAGAACCCCCCACTCATGGAGGGGTCACAGTTCCCCGCCCAGCCCCCACGACACGGCCGGTGATAAAGACCCCCCACTGCCCGAGCCGTGTGCCCCAGCATCATGCGCATCCAACCCCGCAAGCCCCAGGGATGCACCCAACATGCACTCAAGCTCATGCTCGGGCAGTGACGACTCTCACGTGCACCCTGGGACCACACAGGCTCAGCCTCCAGCACCCCACGCACCCCCGCCACCTGCACAACCACAGCCGCCCACCAGGCGCACGTCACCTTCCGCGCACCCCCGCAGCTACCGCCCCGCCTGGCCGCACGTGCGCAAACACACTAGCGCCGCACAGCCGGCGGCACCCACTGGCCCCACGCAGCCGGCGGCACCCACTGGCCCACTCCCCTGCCTCCACCTGACGCACACCTGGTGCCGCCTGCACCACTCTGCACCCACGGCTGCCCTCCCCTGGCGTGGCTTGCCTCCACACTTGCTTAGCATCATGCACGGCCATATGCACCCACCCGAACTGGCACACAGATGGCCAAACGGTCCTCAGTTACTGACAATAATACCCCAACAGTAGCCCTACATCCTGACGCAGCTACACCCTCCACATGTACCTACATGCTCCTTATCCCCTCCAAACCGAGCCCCGCCCACAGCCTGATAACTCCACATGCAGATGGCAACCTGCATCCTGCCACCATCCTGCGCTGGACACTGTGTCCCTCCCAGAGCTACGCTGGGCCCAGCTGAGCCACTCTGCCACACACTGTTCCTCTATGCCTCAAGTGTCCCCACCAGAAAGGAACAGGCAGTCCCACTCCCATGGGTTGGGACCGGAGTGCAGCTTGTGCAGGGGTTGCCATCCCCACAACACACCAGATGCCACAGGGTAACTGAGTGCTGGGAGAGGAGGGATGCCATGCACGGACCCCCCAGCCCCATGCCAGCCACTGACCTGTGCCCCACAGCAGGACCCTGCCCCTCCTGGAGACAGTCTGGCCGGGTACCCCTACCACTTCCCCCACCTGCTCTCCCCGCACTGACCCGCCGGCATGGCATGCTCGGGGCGATGTCCAGCCGGGGGATGGCATGGGATGCCCGCTGCCTGCTCGCAGGGCCCGCTGCCCGGTGCTGTCCGAGAAGCTGTGGGGCAGAGGGGGAAGCATCTCCTCCTCCTCCTCGGCGCTGCTCAGGCGCTGGTAGTCGCATCGCTCGCTCATGGCTGGGGCGGCGGTGGCGGCTGCGGCGCGATGACGAGCGAGGGGCTCTGCGGAGCCGCCCGCGCCTGTCTGGGGGTGGCGAGGGTTGGAGCCCGGCTCGGGATCACATGGCAGAAAGTTGCTGCAGTTCCGGAAAACAGCAAGAGGGTGAAGGTGACCGCGACGGTGATGGAAGGGACGGGGGAATGGAGGGATGCAGAGGAGATGGGGAAAAGAGAAGGGGGGGGGGAGCCGCTCGAGCGCCCATCCTCACCCCAATCCCAGCCTGGCATGGCTGTCTTCCTCCTGGTTCAGCAGCCCAACTGCTTGCCCGCTGTCCCCGCGCCGGCACCCGAGCCGAGAGGCGGTGGCATCGCTGCCAACCCCAGCGCCGCGCCCGCAGCCCCCTTCTCCCCCACCCCATCACGGTGCTGCCCGTCAGCAGAGATGCGGAGCAGGCAGCCGGGTGGAGGAGGAGGAGGGGGGAGCATGGTTCAGCAGCCAGGGCTCTGTGGAATGTCGGGCGAGTGAGGAGGCACCGTACACCCCTTCTGGTCACCTGTAGAGGGGGGGGGGGGTGCTACGGGGCTGACAGCATCCCCAGCATCCCTCCTGCTTCCCCGCGTCGCAGAGGGGATGGGATGCGCTGGGAAGATGGCTGCTGTTCCGCAGCGACCCGGCCAGCGCTGGCGCAGGCACAGCAGGGCCGGGAGAGCAGCCAGTCCCCAGCGGGCGCTGCTGGGATGAGAGTCGAGGTGGGCACACCAGGAGAACTCTTTCCAGGATTCATCCTTGGCCCCCACCTCCTCACAGGGACCTGCGGGTCTCCTAGACCTCTCCCAGGCACTGCATCAGGCACAGCCACCAGCAGGGGCAGGTGACACTGGGGAGCCATCTTTCCAGATGGGGAACCCCTGAGCGGCACATCGGGACCGGCCCATACCCCAGCACTACCCGGCCACTGCCCCTCTCTGACCCCTCCCTATAAACAGGGTGAAATCACGGTGGGATCCTGCAGCCCCGTGGGACCTGCCTGTCAATTAGCACACGGCACACCCCCAGGGACCAATCAGTCCCTCGTGCCAATGTCACAGGGCATGATATCCCATTCTGAACTCCAGAAGTGCCCCTGTGATTCCCCCTGCTACTACCCCACACCTACACCCTTTCATCCTCCAAGATACTGCTGGGGGGGGGAGGGGGGAACAAGAAGTGACACCAGACTGTCACTGTGCCAGGGCAGGGGGTACAAGCTCATCCTGCCCTTTCCCCCGTGTCTTTCCCCCTGGAGAAACACCCGTAATCCTGGGGAGCACCTGCCCCAGTTTGGGGGACACAGGGGCCCTGGCAGGGTCAGCCCCTCAATGGCTCCTCCTGCCATACCACAGAGGTGAGCTCAGCCGTGGAGCTGAGGCGGGTCAAGCCTGCGGCGTGGGAGCAGCAGGCCACCCCCGCACATGGCCTGCCGGCGTCACCGCGCTGGCATGCCGCAGGATGGTGACTGATGCACGTGCTATGCCACCTTCCCTCTGGCCCTGGCCGCCCGTGCTTGACCGAAACCCCTGCCAGCCTGACCAGCAAGAGATGCTCTGGGCTCCCCAAGCTGAGTAGGGACAACTCCTGTCCCTACACGACGAGGGCATAGATTTGGGTCACACTTCCACGTGTCGGGTCCCTCCTGCTCAGCTTCAGGCTCAGCTGAAATCCAAATGAAGAGGTAGGTACCCTCTAAGGGGACCATGCCGCCCAACCCATCTGCCTACAATTCCTTTTCCGGGGGGGCGGGAGGGGGCGCTCCCACCACAATGACAGCTGCTGGATGCGGCATGCTGTACGCTGCTCCCTCAGGCGCTGAGACTCACACCGACCACAGGGTGTCCCTCCCCTCCACGGGGATGATCGATCTCCCCAGCCTTCTGAGACAGCAAGCTTGCCCCATCCCTCCCAACAAACCTGAGGCCCGAGGCCACAGCATCCTCCGTGCTCTGTGCCCATCACCCTGCACAGAGGGCCCAAGGAAATGCTGGGTCCCCCAAACAAGCTCCCAGAGTAGGATAGGGCCCCCCACTCACCTTCAGCACATCACCCTGTTTGCTGTCACAGCCGGCCTGCCACCTTCCTGGTGGCCGTGTCACCTGGAAGTGATCTCACCAGCCACAGCAGCACCCCAGGCTGGTTCACTCAGCCCTGGCAGGGCCCCGGGGGTGGCCCCAAATTGTGACACACTCTCCGGCGCAGGCACCATGGCACAGGCATGCGGGCACACACATACCCACGCGTACAAACACACCCTGCTCCCATTAGAGACAGGTCTGCCAGCTGCATCTTGCCTACCCCCAGGATGCTGCCACCATTCAGCTCCCTGGGGACCATCACAGGCCCTCACTGGATTGCACCACCCCACATCCTCCCTGCCCTCCAGGACCTCATACCAGTGGATGTTTTGCCTCCCTCGGTGCTGGCACCTGGTGCAGCTTGCTTGACTGGCTTGGGCGAGATGGAGGTCTTGGGGGCCAGCATGGAGGACTGGTGACCCCTGTGGCAGGGGTGGCCGGGGAGGCCGAGGTGCCAGGTTCCTCCTGAGTGCCACCTCTGGACTCACAGAACCTGGCCCCATGGCCTGATCCTGCCCACCAGCACGGAGCATCCCCCAGTCCGCACCCCTGTGTGCAGCAGTGGCTGCCTGGGGAGAAAAGATGCAGCCGAGGGCCGGGCCCCCCCCCCCTCCAACCCTGACAGAGCCTGGCGCAACCCCAATCCCCTCCCTAAGCCTCTTTCCTCTGCTAAATCCCCTCTGCAGGTCAAGCCAGGGTGGGCTGAGCCCATCTTATGCCTCCCAGCTTCCTGGCACAGATGGGACAAGCAGGAATTGCCAACCCTATAAGCGATTCCCACCTCAGTCTTGAGCTTTCACACCAAGGTAGGGTCACAAGCAGGCAAAGCAACACCTCTCAGCACCTGCAGTATTCTGTGCACCCTTGGCTCTGCGCCCAAGTGCCATGGAGGGCAGCAAGCTTGGTGTCACTGAGCCTTGAGTTGCTGAGCCGGGGGACACTGTGACCCTGCCCTAGTGCAAGTCTGATTTGCACCTGTTGCCCCCCACACTTGTCTCACCTGGGCCGTGGTGGCAGTGCTGCGGGGATCGGATTGCAGCGCAACAGGCAGTGTGCGAGGGGGCACGGCATCAGGGCTCAGCCATGGGGCTGGCAGAGCAGTGGTGACACCAGCTGCGAGGTTCCCCTGGGGCAAAGTGGGAGGGAGAGGTCAGATGGGCCCCACAGCTCAGCACCTATCTGCCCACCCTGGACCCTTCAGAATCCCTGGGCACTAGGGGGTGGAACTCCTCCCTGCAGTGAGGGCCATCCCTTATCCTGCCTAGGCAGCTGAAAGTGCCTCTGTGGAGCTGCCTTGCTACCTCCTTGGAGCATAGGTGGGCTTTGCCCTTGAACCTGCCAAGGAACAGGGTCCCCATCACATACACTGAGCTGTGGGTCCAATTGCCCCCTCTACCATAGAGGTGCTGCCAGCAGTACCACCATCCCCACACCACTGCAAGATGTGCCATTAGTTGCAACTGGCACAAGTTTGCCAGGTCTGAAGCCAGACAAGCATAAAGTCACACCTGCATCACAACATCTTTCCTCTGCATTAGCAGCAGGGAAGGTGGGACTCTCAGAGATGGAAGGGGGTGGAAGTAAAGGCTTAACCACCCCCCACCACATCCCCAGCACCAGATCAGAACAGTGTCCTGGACAGACCATCCAACATCTGCTCACCATTATGACTAATTGTCAGTAGCCTTATTAGCCAGGCTGCAACATGGGCAGTGCCCTCCCTGGGATTCCTCAGCAGAGGACTGAAGCAAGACTTTCTTCTTAAAGGCTTTCTGTCCTAGCAGGGGCTGTGTGTGGTAGGGCTGCATACAAGCCGGTACTGCTCCCCAGGATGCTTTGCCCCAGCTGGCTATGACTCCTCACAAGCATGGCTGGAGTCAAAACCCAGGTGCTCTGGGGCAGGATGGAGCCTCTCATGGGGGAAACTGAAGTACAAATTAAGGTCTGGTCTGCAGGGTAGCTTGGACAGGGCTCGGCTACAAACCCACATCAGTTTCTGGTCATGAAAGGGCTGCTCCTCTACCTATGAGGAGCCCCCATGTCCCCCAGGGGAGGTTGGGTCACGGCAGGAAGGCAGGCTGACAGCTGCCTGAGGAGGAAGAGAAGGAGGAAGGCATCACCAGCTCCCCCCCACCCCCAAGCCATACCCACAATACCCTGCCAGCAGGGCTGGCCCACACCCTGCACTAAGGAATACCGGGCTAACGAGGCCCAGGTAGCTCCAGGGGCTAGTAACAGGTTGCACAGCCTGCACAGCCCCCATCCCACACCCCTGGGCCTTGGCACAGCAGGGCAAGGGTGTAGAGGCTGCTTTTGCCCCACTCCCTGTGGGAAGCAGTGGGCATGGGGCTGGCAGCAGGACCAGGGTGGGAACTAAGGGAGGGCCTGCAGCACCCAGGGGCTTTCCTAGACCCTTATCCCAAAGAGGGGCCTGGCAGTACAGACTTGTTCAGAGACACCCCTCCAGGCAGCTCTTGGGTTTAAGTAGAGTTTTGCAAGGCCTGGTGCTGAAAAACTTTGTTCAAGGGCTTTGTCTTGAGACAGCTCAGCAAAGGGCTGAGTAAGGGGGAGAGGGGAGGGGGAAGTACAGCTACGCACAACCCCCAAGGCCCACAGGACTCGATGAAGGAGGACCCACACCTTGTGGGGCAGTGAGCCAATGCCAGAACCCAGCACTGGGGCACCCTGGGAACACTGTGCCAAGTGGGCCCCAAGAGGGTGAATGCGTGGGGAAGCACCAGCGTCAGGCTCTGCCCCAGCCTGCCCTGCCCAGATAGCCCTGCCCCAGCAGCTCTGTGGGCAGAGACGCTGCCCCAGCCTGGGCTTCTTCAGCCGCCTGCAACCCCATCCTCAGCTGCTGCTTGCAGAGCAGACGAGTGGTTTGACTGTGCTGGGAAAAGCCAAGCTGTCACTCGAGCTGTCAGTTACCATCTTACCAAGTTTATCTTAAAGTTTTTATTTAAAACAACAACAACAACAAAAACCCAACAAAGAACATAAAGTACCCAGAGGGTCCTGAGCAGTCAGAGAAAAACCAGGGCCGGACACAGCTGTGGTGCTGCCTGCCGAGCTGGTGGGCAGAGACTCCCCTGTACCTCATTGCTGCTCCAGGTTTCAGCAGCCGCACAACACCCCAAGGCGGGGAGGACAAGGCACCTCTGTTCAGTGCCGGAGCTCCCACGAACCCGCGGAAGAGGAAGAGCAGAGCAAAGCCGCCTCTTCTCTAGGAACAAAAACAAAATCTTCCCCCGGCTTCCGCTGCGGTTTGGGAGGGTTCAATGGCACCGGGCACCCACTGGCACCAAACCCCACTGCCTGCTCCACCCTAGCAGACTGGGACTCAGCACTCCTATAAGTCTTGGGCACGATGGCTGCATTGGCAGCCTGCAGCGCTGCAGGGAACAGTGCCAGTAGCACTCAGCGAGGGGCAGCGGGCACACGCAGCTGCCGACCCGGGCAATGCCGCAGTGCCAAACCCATAAGTCCCCCTCCCGTTCTCTGCATCACACAGGGTCGCGTCTCGCCCCTTACCTCTGTGCTCACCGCTACTGCCACCGCATCCTGTGCTGGGTCTGCAGCGTCACCGCAGGGAGAAGACGGGCACGGCGGTGCTCCGGGCAGCCGGCATGCCCGGCAGGATGCGTGAACCCTCCCGTGCGCCGGGGCGGGGTGCTCTGATGGACGCTGGTGGCGGCCAGGTGGGAACACCGGCGGGGCAGCAGACACCGGATCCGGCCTCACACCCGGGCAGCCTTCCTGCGGCTCTGGCGCTGCGCCGGGGTCCGTGGGCCAGGGGTGCTGCCAGGGTGCTCCTGCTCCCCCGGATAGAGCTCGCCCTCCTCCTGCACCCCGCCCTGGGCCTCCCCCTCCTCCTGCCGGCCTCGCCGCACCCACCAGCGAGCGCGGGCCCGGGGAGTCACCTCCCGCCGGCCCCCGCCCCGCTCCTGCTGCGCCCGGCGACTCAGGCCTTGCTCCTGCCCGACTTTGGGGCCGTGCTCTTGCACACCCCGCACCGCACCCCGCGCCCGCCGCGCAGGCTGCGCCCCGGGGCTGCCCCCCGCTTCCCCTGCTGCCGCTTCCTCCGCGTCCCGCGCCCGCCGCCGCGCCCGGGCCGCCCCTCGCTCCCGGGGCCGCCGCGGCTCCGCACTCTGCTTAGGGCTGCCGGCGGCAGTGACTGGCCTGGGCCGCTCACCCCACTCCTGCAGGCCCGTCCGCTCCCCCAGCGGCACCCAGTGCCACCGGCCCGGCCCCCTACCGCCCCCTGCCTCCCCACCGTCACCGGCCACCAGCTCCTGGCCCCGGGGCAGCAGCCCCAGCCCCGCCTCCTGCACCCCCTGAGTGAAGCCTCCTTGCTCCTGCACCCCTGGAGCCACCCCGCCACCCTCCGGTACCCCTGGGCTCAGCCCCCGCCTTCCGCCACCCCCAGGGCCCCGCTTGCCCCCTGTCCCCGGATGGTGCACGCGGTCTTGGCTTCGCACTCCGGGGGAGTCCCCTAGGGGCCCGCCCCGAGCCCCCCGCCGCGCCGCTGGAGCTGCAGCCTCAGCCCAGCCACGCCGCCGCCCCACTCTATACCCTCCTGCCGCCGGCGCGAGCTCCCGGGGCGGCGCGCGCCGGTCCGCCCCCCGGCCTCACTCTTAAAGGCGCCGCGTCTCTGCTTTACGTAACGGCGAAGGGGGCGCGGACGGACCGACCGGTGAGGAGTGGGCTGCGAGGATGGACAGACGAACTCACCCGCAGCAGCGCCACGCCCCAGAACTCCGACGGGGACACCGGACGCGGTCCACCCTGCACAGACCTGCCAGGGAGCTGCCCGAAGTCTTGCCCCCCGGTACATGGGGAGGACCTGCACTCTCCGTCACCGCTGTCCCGGCGGATCTGGCTCTGGCTGGCTGCAGCAGAGCCCCACGCCGCCCCAGCCCGGCCTCTCAGCCACTGCACTGAGAGGAGGAGCCCCGCCAGGCTTGGGCAGGGAGATGCGGGAAACGACGCGCTTCCAACAAGTAAATCATCGCTGGTGGAAGAGGAGGGAGCAGAGCTGTGACGGGACACCCTGCAAGGACCGATCAGGGATCCTGGACAAGATGCCTCCCATCCCAAAGAGTGGGTGCACCTTCATGGGATGGGGTGCTTGTAAAGCAGGAGGTGAGATGGGCACCAGGGTCAGGGGAGCCCATTGTACTTAAAACTCTGAAGCCCCAGACCAGCGCAGTCTCAGGCTGGGGACGCAGCCCTTTGCCTGCACTGAGCTTGATGAGACTCCAAGCAGGTGCACCCTGACTCAGGAGCACTCCAGGGGCTGATGAGTGATAAGGATGCAGCAGGGGCCATTATGGCTTCCTGGGACAGATGTAGCTACCCAGAGTCCTGCCCAGCCAGCTACTTTCTCACCAGCTGAGACCTGCAAAGCCACGGCTGAGGGAAGGAAGGTATTCTATTCTCCTTCTGCTATCCACCTCAACACTGCAGGCTCTTTAAGGTCAAAACAATGACTGAGAGGCAGGAGCCAGGACCTGTCCAGGAAAGGAGAGGGATGGCCACAGGGCTTGGAGATATTGCTCCTTCCCCTCATTGACAGAGTCCTCATCCCCATTGCATGCAGTGAGAAAAGACTCTTAAGGAAGATGGTGAAGTTAGGACTTGCTGTTGCACACCAAGGTGGTAGTGGATCTGTCAGTTACCAGCCCTGAGGGGGCAGGAGAGCAGCCTCCCTTCAGGTGCCCCCCACAGGAGCACAGCTTGGTAAGAATGGAGGAGAAGCACGGAGCATTCAAGCTTTAAAACTTTATTCAAGCAGACAGCAGGTAACCCAGAAAGAGTTTAGCACCCCACACGAGTCAGATGCCACCACTGAGTGAGGTATCCCAACATCCAAGTAGGCAGAGTTGTGGTGCCAGGCCAGAAGACAGGCTTTGTCTTTCTCTGCTGGCTACAAAGCATATGATCTGACATCAAGATGCATGCAAACACTTCAGTGAGGACTCCCAGACAGCACCTCTTAAATGCCATCCAGAGAAGTGTCACCAGGAAACAGTAACACTGTACACATGCCTTGAACAGTGGGGTAGTTTAGGAAGAGCAAGGAGTTGCACAAGCCTGGGCACTGAGCATCAGGAGAGATGGAAGAAAATTCAACCCTTCAAGTCAGTGAGCACTGAGCTCAGTAGCTGGACTGGGGGCTTGTCCTCACTTCTTTCTTATGGAGGCCATGATCTCTGCTCCAGCTGAACATTATTTCCCTCAAGGGCTGTGGCTGGGGTTCAGGTCACTCAGTTCAGGTTTAATTGCCCTATCAAACTGCAGAGTACAGGGCTGCCACTAGGCAGCTGCTTTTGAGGACATGCAGCTCAGTGCAGCAGGTCTCAGAGCAGCAGTGCTCAGCTTCAGGGCAGGGAACCGAGTGGCACCATGAGAAAGGTGCCACTGCTTTCCCCCCTCTCCACACAACACCCATGAAGCAAGACTGGAGCTTCCAATGAGAGGTAGGGAGCAAGCAGCTTCCCCTGCATGCACCCCTGCACCAGCCCCAAGCCAAGGCCATCCAGAGCCATGACCAGTGCCCTCCAGACAGTCAGCCCCAAGCCCTACATTCACCTTTAATTCCCCAGTCTTTGTAACAGATCTGAATTAAGTTTACTAAATCACAGAGCACACAGTCTAACTAGCCTAGTTTCCACTACACATTCAAGCACCAGTCCCATGACTGGAGGCAGGAAGCCACCCAAGACAGCACAGCCATTGGAAACAATTCAGCCTATAGAGAAGGTAGAGTCAAGGGAGTACATAACAACAGACTGAAGTTTGTATCTGCATCACCACAGGAGAGTGAAAAAAATAGGACTGCAGGAAATTGATCCATGTTAGATACTAACCATCAAGCTTCACAGATGACATTGCATGGTAAGCATAGAACAATTATGGGAAACACTGTCCCCGATAATTACGTACACCCATAGTGCAACATATGGAGGTCACTGCCTCCGATATAACACCGTGGTAGGCAAAAACTACCTTGTTCTTTACACATTATGGAAGACACTGCCCCCGATAATGTCAGTTAGGTTTCATGATACATAAGGTACTGGAAGTTTGCAGGAAGCTGCCATTTAAAAACTGGGCCAATGCCTAATCTGAAGGTATGAGAGGTTTGTTGTGTGCCGTCCAGGTGGAGCCAGGGCTACACAGCAAGCCCCTCCACCAGGACCAGGGAGAAAGCTGTGCTCATCAAGCACAGAGCATCCAGAAAGATGGCAGAGAGAGGGTCCAAAGCCTACAAAGGGGCATGGACACCACAGAGAAGCCAAATTTCTAGTAGCTGAGTTTTCACCCAGGTTTTCAGCATTTGAAAGATCACTTAGGAGAGCAACCTAGAGACTTGCTACCAAGTTTACCACTTTCAAGTTTCTTCCAGAGGGGTGTTTTTGCCTCAGAAAGCTTAATTGCTAGTTTTTGGGTTGGGGTGTTTTTTTTGGGGGTTTGTTGTTTTTTTTTTTTTTTTTTGAGGGGCCTGTTTAGATGATTTTAAATGCAAAGTTCCAGTATCATGTTTGACTGTAATAGCAGATGCTGCTTTATTCAAAAACGACAGTATAACTGTCATAATTATGGAAGGCACTGCTTCCGAT
Organism: Picus viridis; assembly: GCA_033816785.1. NCBI lineage: Eukaryota > Metazoa > Chordata > Aves > Piciformes > Picidae > Picus > Picus viridis. The sequence goes on from CM066589.1 coordinate 27,962,231, forward strand.
AATTATCTTCTATAAAAAAAACCACCATTTATAGTGAACCCTGTCACTGATAAATAAACAAATAAATAAATATCTCAGTGCCAAACAAGAGCCATCCTGCAAAATGGCATCAGTCAAATACAGGGTTTGGCCAGCAAGAGACTGGGATTTCACAGAAGGCCCCAGAGCAGCAAGGTCTGAAGTGCCGGCCTAGAGCAACTTCTCAATGCCACAGGACTCACTGAGGTGCCATTTAAGGATACAAACAGGGGTACTAGATAGTCTTTGGGTCATTTTCCCTGGGTATTGAGACCTGCCGTGGCAGAAGGAAGCCTCCAAGATGTTGCTGGGACCCTGCTGTTGAGTGAAGGCAGGCTGGGCACTTCAGAACTTGCTGATAATCCAGCACTTGTGGGCTACTACTAGGTTGTTTTAACTTTTTAAACAACAGGCTTGTCTCTGCAGCTCCCTGCTAGAGAAGGGATCCTCATTAGAAGCATTAAAGAAGGATCTACTCCCTGTTTTGTCACTGGGGGGGGGGGGGGGGGGGAAGGGGGGCAACAATTAAAATTTTAAATAGATGGAGGTACCTCCCCACTCAAGGTACCAGTTCAGGAGTCACCCAAGTTGTTAGTTCTCGAGGACACTGGAGAGCAAACCCCACAAACAGCTGGTACACAACTGATTTGGACTGTGGGCAGATGGGAGCCTGGTCAGAGGACATTTTATAGTAATCTTAGTACCTGCTTTAAAATGGCCTTCTGTGAATTTGTCAAGATGGTATTTAAATTTTATGCTCAACTTTGGTCAAAAAGGATTTGTTGCCAGAAAATCTACAGAAAAATCTCATGTTAGGGAGTGGGTTTCCCTAATCCTGTACCTTAGCCAGGAGCTTATCATGTCTAGAATTCGTTGTCTGTATTCCAGATATCACCTGCTAAGGCATTGGCAGCCCCTTTAATGGTCCAGGTCACCAGGGCCAGCTGCTCTTTCAGCAAGTTCACATCCGTGTTGCCCTTGCTGGATTCCAGCAGATGCAGGTTGTCCAGCAGACTCTGCAGGGTGTGGGAGCCTTTGCCAAAGAAGATGTGGCGAAAGGGAACGTCTTTGGGTGACAGGTACGGGAGAGGAAGTCATACTCCACCTGGTGTAGAGGTGCAAATTTCAGGTTGTACTCTTACCTCCTAAGTTCTCCTTTCCTAATCTGCTCCATCAGGATCCCCCAACCTCTGATCTCCACCCAGCCCTTTCCTGTAGCAGCTCTGCGAGGGCCAAACCCTCTCCCAATAGCAAGTGCAGAAGTCAGTTGCACTGCCACTAAGCAAATGGGAAGATATTGGCCTCCACAGTGCCTGTGGCTGCTAAGGAAGTGGCCCAACAGTCTCTCCCTACAGGAGGAAAGAAAAACCATCTGTAGAAACCTACCTTCATGATCCTGTCATTCAGGGCTCTGCGGATGATCCTGTTTTCCCTGTCACTGCTTGCAATGTCTCTTCTCAGTGCATCTGTAGCTCGCTGGAAGTCACCACGGGCATAAAACAGCCAGTTCAAGGTCAGACCCAGTGCCTGTGAGGGAGGAGCCGTTAGCAAACCTGATTTTCTTCTTTCGCTGCTCTCTTACCAAGAGAAAGTGTTGGTGTTTTTTGCCAGTTTAACCAAGTAGCAGAGCAAGTTCCTGGCAGGCTCCTCCGAGGTCACTGAGCTCAGTGACGTTTCTCCCCACCCAGAATGTCTTGTAAACTTTCAGCAGAGGTGTAAATGAGATGCAAAGCTGCTGTGCATGATAACCAGATGAGAAGCCATCCACATCCATTTCCTCAAGAGCTCACCACAGTCAGATTAGCTAAATCTGTCTGCCACAGCTGCTCTGCCCTGCACTGCTCTGTAAGGAACATTGATTCTGCTCACATTTTGCTGCACTGTCACACCCAGAGGGGAAAGATGTCCATCCTGTTGTGTCCAATGGCAGCAGAGCCTTATTAGCACATGGCCCCATAACAGTCTACAGGAATTTGGTGCACTTGGAGCCTCTCTTACCTTCACTTTCTCATCATAGGGCAAAACCTTCCTTTGGAATGCTAGCAATTCTTCATTGTATCTCTCAAAATCCAGGAAGAGCTCATGATCATGGGTCAGTCTGAGTGCTATTTGTCCAGCAACCTCTGCAGCTGCACGCATAAGCCCATACAAATTGTCAATCCTCTTCAGGTTCTCCACAGTGTCCTGAGTAGTGTCCAAGAAGGCATACTCCTGATCTTTCTGCAAGAAAGGTGGCACTGAAATTAGGTAAGAATGCTTCTCCAGCTAGGATTTTGCACCTCCCATTAGTTTTCTTGCTACATACTACCTCTCTGTGCTGCTAGTAGTGAGACTTGAGCAGTAAAACTTCACCGCACAGGGGAAGGGAAAGGAGCTTCTGCATCTTGTCTGTCGGTCCCCAGCAATCAGCAGGATGTTCTGCTAGCTTGTTAGACCCAAAGACATGCAGACCTTTTCCCCCCCATCAGAGCTCCCTGCAGAAGTACAGGCATGCAAAATCCAGCACCCAGTTCAGCATGTGCTGGCAGCACCCTCCAGCCTTTCCTGGTAGGATAACTCAAGGATTTTTAAGGAACAAGTCTGACAGGAATAAAATCCAAGCACTCATAAGCTGAGGAAGCTGTTGTCAGAACAGCCCCTGCTGCACACCTGCAGTAACAGTGCAAGCGGCTAGGCTGTGGCTGGTTTTGCCAGCCCCAAGCTGCAGCAGCCACCTTGAACGGTCTGAGTTAGTAGGTACTCTGGCCAACAGTACTGCTTCCCCAGCATGCTCTGCTTGCTGACCAGCAGGCTGCAGCACAGTCACTGAAGCAGCAACAGCTTGACACTTTTTTAATACTTTTAGCTTCTGAATCACTGACATCTGAACCTCCAGAAGAGGAAGCATCCCCTCTTCCAACAACTGCTCAGGACTCTGGAACAGAGACTGTAGACTAGCCATGTTCCCTGAGCAGTCTTCACAGCAAGTAGTGCCCTCAGCCACCAGGTCTAGAAGCTACACCCCCTCTGCTAAAGGGGCTCTTGCATGGACAATGAATTTGTGATCTCCCCTTCTGCTCTGTCATCCCGACAAGGAGATATTCTTACAGAACTTCCCATGGAGTGAGCATATCAGGCAGGCAGACAACACTTACATTGCAGAAACAAAAGGAAACTACTGGGATTCCAGAGTATGTCAGGAAAGGGAACGCTTCATTGTTCAGACCAGGGGGAACACTGCAAAAGACAAATATCAAGCAGTGACCAATTGCTTTGGACATCCCAGAAGAAGAGCTGCAAGCCCTAGAGTTGAAACTGAGCCAAAGGGCCTCCCCTGTTTAGACAAGACTCACTTCAGCAAGGAGCCCCAGCTAAGCACCCATCAAGGCTGCTCATCCATTTCCAGCACTTGAACTTTCTCGAAGACGGTTCTTGTGCTACAGAACAGTGCCTGGGATGCTTGGAGCAGCACTAAGCACAGCTGGTGCTGTACTGTTCATGCTTGCCTGATCTCACTGCAGCAGGCAGAGCCCACCCCAGAAAGCAGCATGACAGCAGCAGAAGCATTGTTTGTTGTTCTACGGGCATTTGCTTTCCCGAAGAGCAAGATGGCAATACTTACACTGTTTTTACCCAGTCAGAGCCAACTTTGTCAAGCAGGCTTCTTTGGACATTCATTGGGTCCTTCACCTGCAGAGAGATAAGTGTCACTGCACTGATCAAACCTCTGCTTAGACTTCCAGGTCCATCCTGGAGCTTGCATTGCTGTGCAGATGGCATAGCCAGGTGTGCTATCCTGCCCTTTCTCCACACAGCCATAGTTCACACAGGACAGGTGTTCATCTCCAAATGAACTGTGGCATTTGCTGATTTTAGACTTTGATGCATGAACTAAAATTTCCAGAGCACAACAGACTTCAGACAGGACCCTCCAGAGTATCTCAACCCTTTCTATGATTCTCCTAAATGGGGCATTCTCCTCAGAAGATGTAAGGTGGGGAAAGTGACCCAAGCACAACTTGGGTATTTTCAGTTCCTCCAAACCAGACACCCTGATTAGCCCAAGACCCTTCAAAACTCACCCCTTTCATTACTTTCTCCAGCAATGTGTACAGCAATGGGCTAGCAGAAATCTTCATGTGGCTGGAGCCTACAAAAAAGAAAGGGTGTTTCATATGCTGGCACAACTACTGCCAGAGCTGCTTAGTTCTGTCCTGAGGAACAGCTATCTACAGCTACTGGCTAAAGGATCTTCAGACAGTCTGCTGAAACCTAACACAGCTGCTGCCTCCTGGCTCAAGCTCCAGCAGCCTCCCAACCTCAAAGACAAGAGGAGAACAACCGGAGCCATACCAGCCCTCAACCAAACATCCAGCATCAATCTCTGGCACAGCCCCTATTTCTGAAGGTTAAGGGATGTCTGTCAAGCTATTTTGGTCCCATTTAGATTCAAGAAACTTAAGAGCAGCAAGTTACCTAGGACTGCAGCATCCAAGTTAATGTACGTGAAGGCTTTGGCATGTAGTATGGCAGAGTATCCCTAGAACAAAACAAGCATTTTAAAGATGAGCAGTAGCAGTACATCACCGGGATGTTTAATGCACAGGAACTCTCAACTGTGCAGTCATCACACAGAAGTCTATCAAACCCCAATACCTCCAGCCATTCAGTAGCACCCACAGCTCCGAAGTCTCCTGCACTCCAGCTAGCAAAGATGATGCTGCGCCTTGGTTTGTAGCCATCTGCAAAGAGAGAGACTGAGATGTCTGCCCTTCCCCCATGGAGATGTACATTAGCACTGAGGGCTTGCAATGATGAATTGCGTGCTCCTCAGAGAGAGATGAAGCGTTCTGGATGCTGCAGAAAAATGTGCACACTAGTGGCTGCATAGACACTGTACCCTACCCTTTCATGCTGAACTGCTTAGGAAAAACATGTTGTCTGCATTTCCCCTATATTCTGTTTATCTGTCCAAGCCTAAAACTAACCCTGGAGACAAGAGCACTCACACAAAGTGCCACCATGCAGCCCCTGCTACCCCAGTGTTTCCCCACTTCCAGGCCTGACTGTCCAGCAGACAGCTTAAATTTGAGATTTGCATTGTGCACTATCCAAGGACATTCTTGCATTCACAGCCATACCAGATACAAGCAGGCAGTGCCTTGGAAGCAAGTGCTCACTGCAGAGAAGTTGTCTGTATCAGAGAAGGAACAGTTTCCCAGGAAGCTTTGTCAGATCCCTTATGTCTTACCAAAGGATTATTCTGCAACTGGGCTCTCTCTCTCCAATGTTAACAGAGCTAAACCTGCATCACCTGCCACCTCCATGCTTCTGTAAAGAAATACTAACCTTTTTCACCATTTCTGAGATCACACGGGCAAGTTCCAACAGTATGGCAGTTCCGACGCCAGCCTTGGCCGCCCCCGGGCCCCAGGAGTCTCTCTGGGCTCCGATCACAACATAGCGATCTACAAAGGAGACATCAAGGTTTGAGCTGCAAGCTTTGGGCTGCAAATGCCGTTCGTCACAACAGCAGCTTTGAGCTTCTCTACTAGGAACACAGTATGGAGTCTGACCCTTGAATCTGGTACACTGCTTGCTTTCATTTAGGCTTTCCCTGGCAGCATAGTTCAGCCTTTCCCTTGCCCATTAGGGAAGGGTCTTGGTTCTGCTCAGGAAGTGGTTGTCTCTGTCTGGGAACAGCTGTTATGTTCTGATGATCACAGAAGAGGAAGGGTTCCCCTCAAGACTGAGCCACAAGGCAACTGCTGTTACCTGGTTCTTCAAATCCCTTGATAGCACCAAAGATGTTCAGAATCTTCCTGTCCACCATAACATTGTTCACGGTCAATTTCACTCTGATGTCACTTTTCGACATCATCTTACATCCTATGACCTCAGTTTTCCAATCCTGAAAGCAGTCCTGTCCATCCATTTTCCTGAGGGAAAAAGAGAGATCCTTTGAACTCATTATTCAGCTCTGACCTCATTTAGCTACCCTGCAAAAAGAAGCAAGCCTGCAACCGCAGGTGCAGCCTTGTTCAGGGTCTCCTCAGAAAACAGCTTGCAGTCCTCCACTACTAAGGTGCAGAGGCCATGCAGAACCCAGAATTAGATTTTTCAGTCTTGGAGAGACAAGACATGGACACAAGCACCATTTCTCCAGTCAGTTCCAGAAAGCATTCCTTGCGATGCACAGCAGAGACCAGCAGAGAGCTCCCTGTGCTCACGGCACCTCAAAGCCATTCCTTGCAAGACAGCCACAGCAGCCTAGCCTGAAGCAGCAGTTACCCAAACAGCTGGCGCACTGCACTGCTAGAGATGGTCTGAACGACAATATGAGGTAGTCCAGAAGACTCCACTGGTGGGAACTGGGTGTGGTTGAAGGAAGGAAAGCCTGGGGTGAAAGGGTCTCCAGTTCCCAGGTGAGCCTGCAAATAGCAAGAGGAGTCCTTAAGTCTCAGACTAGTCCAAGTTTTCTTCTACACAAGAACATGAAACACGGCTGAAGTCAGCAGTGAGAAAGGTTCACAAAAGCAAGAAACGGGGGCCAGCTGCACACTCACATGTCCAAAGGGGATAAGATAATCTTCCTTCTTGTAATCCAAGGGGTCCAGGTACATCAAGGCACCAACTGCTCCAGCCTCTTGGGCATTTGCAACCTGGAGCAAAGACATCATTAACTGTGCATTTGTACTGCAAATAAGGGGAGTTAAGGCAAGTACACAGAGTAATGGTGTGAAAGGTGGTACTCTTCAACAGTCAACTCCACAACAGATTTTAAGAGCTGACAGTGACAGATACTCAAGGAAGCTGAATACCAGCAAGTTAGTGCTGCTCCAGGCAGAGAGTCTAACACCCTTCAGAACAGTTAGGACACTCCAGTTAGTGCTCACTCTATGATTCCTTCAGCTCATAGTTGTTCCCCAGAGCAGCTTAGAAGAAAGATGTTATTTAATTTTGATTACACTCCATCTGTTTTCCCAAGATTAGGTTAGTCCCAAGACAAGATAAGTAGCCACTGGAGGGTCATCTGCACATGGAAAATGGCAGCAGAGGGACCTAGTCAGGTCCCTGGTTAATACACCTACAATCCAGCTGCTTCTGATATGCTACTAGCACAAACACTCCTGCAAGGCTAGGCAGCAGTGAGAAGAAGACTGCAGAACGAGCAAGCACCCCTTGCAGCACTTTTCATCTCTGCTTGTGTCTGATGCACGCAGACGATGACCGAAAAGAGTCCTATGACCCAGCCTCCCCAGGAGCACTCATCCTGAGGGGCAGCTCTGGGTCAGACCTAGAACAGGCTTGTGTATAGGACTTGAACCTCCTTTAAGCCTTAAGCTATTCAGGTCTACTCAATACAGAGGGAATGTTACAGCAAGGCAGCTGACTAACTATGCAGTGCCAGCACCTTCATTTGGTCCAGGTGAACACTCAGCAAGGGCCCAAGTGAGACACAGCAGGCAAACTTTCAAAGCATCTGGCTGCAACAGCAAGAGGTGCTCTGGAAGCAAGGCTATTCTGCTTCCAGCAGCCCTATTGCTGCTCTTGCAATACCAGCCCTCTGCCCTGCAGCCCCAACTTGCCTCCCTCTGCCTCCCAGCTTCACCACTCTAGATGGCTCTCCCAACAAGACTACCAGAGGCCAAGAAGAATGCCACTACGGATGACAACTGGCTCTGCTCAGTCTTGGTGCCCAGACCTGCACGTGCAGGCTTAATGCAAACAAGCAAGACTAGACCTGCAGGAATAGACCTACACACACAAGTATGAAGACATGGCTCCGTGCCTCAGAGAAGGAAGAAGAGCTTCCTGCTGCCAAGTCTGGCCAGGCTTTGGGACACAGACTGCTCACCTTCTCAGCAAGGGTTATTTTCCCAGCTTTGAAGATGGTTATAGCTCCATCCAGAGAAACATCCTGACTCTTTAGCCTCCGGAAATCATCTTTCTCTCCATAGTTCACAAAGATTGGTTTGCCCTGAAACAGAAACACTGGTTATAAATGCAGCAGTCCTATGTCAGTAAGATACTGGCAAACACCCTAGAGTCAGTTAACAATGACTCTCATTAACAGTAGGGAGCTCAAGCTCAGCAGTGTGAAGCCTGATCACGTGTAACATGCCTGTATGAGCAGCACTTCTGTCAAGGTTCCTGCCTGGATCCCAGCAGGGAAGTTTAAACAAGTTACTTCTACTTCTTGCATAAAACTGTGTGCCCACCCCTTACCCCACTCTCCTCACCACCACCCTCAGCTAACTGGGGAGGGCTTTGAAGGGACATCTTTTGGACGCTGCTAAGTGTGGAAGTACATTTCCAGGATCTTCTTGGATTCACTTACAGTAACAGAGCCATTCCTGCTGTAAGCCACATACTCCTTGGGACTGTCCAGCACCACCTCTTTATTGTCATGCTGAATAGACACTTGGTTGTCGCTAGTGTTGAATATAAAGAGACGGTGTTAGGTTCTTTCTTACATAAATTCCATGTTTTAACTAGCCAGCAATTCTGACCAAGTCAATGCAGAGCCCAAGAGAGGCAGACTCACAGTACTTTCATGCAAGAATCTCTGGGGTTGTTCAGACACACCAACTAAGGCTAATTTCTAAGACAAGTAGCAGAAAAGACTCTCTGCTTCCAAGCCTTAGCCCCTTCCTAAGGAACTATGCAAATTCATTTTCTCCCTGACATGAAAACAGAAGTAAGACATCAGCTGTCAGTCCACGTAAGGTCTGTTGATACCCTCCTGAACTGTTGTAGGAGCCACTGCCAGGTCTGCAACACCTCTCTGGGGTGACAAGACACTGTTCAATTCTAGCAGCTTTTGACACAGGCAGTCTGCCCTTTGGCTGAGTTTTTATTCAGGTTTGCTTACTCTCCATTTCCTAAGCATGCACACAGAATTTCGGCCTCCAGCAGAAAGTCTGCTCAAGACTATAGGTATTCATGCTGTAAAGAAGAGATGTGCATCTCTCTAGTAACATACCCTCCTTTGACCTGTAGCTTAATGTAGTGCTCATCATTCCACACTTCATCCATGAGGAAGCTTGTAAACTGGTCATGGATGTCGTGAGCAGTTTGCCCATCTTCATTCCCGCCAGCTTCAAAGGAGTACTTATTTTCTCGTTGCCTGCAGGTAACAGATGTACAGCTTAGGCTACAGCACCCGGTTGCACTGCAGTGCACCAGCCTGCAAACCCAAGTTGGAGGGGCCATTTAAACCCACGTTTAACCACATGCCACCCCACATTATCTTTATGGCCCTTTTTCTCCAAAGGAGCTCAAGTTCACAGGCTGTGCCTCACTCATAGCTGTAGCTAAGCTTTCCTGAACTGTTACCTCAGGTTGGCCTCAAGATTTTTGGATGACAGCTTATTTGACAACAGGTCTCTGAGGTCAGGCCAGTAGAAGACAGGTGGTCCAGGTACCTCTTCTTCCTCAGTTTCATCATCATCAGTTAAGTAAGAAGCAGTAGGGGTCATCTCACACTTGCCACTTCCATCCAGACACCGGCTAGCTTTCTGCATTCGTCCACGGTAACTCAAATAGCCGATCAGAAACCCTATGGATGGAACAGGTACTTCTTCATGCTGCAAAGGCGACTAAACCAGCCCCACACCATACAAGTGCATTCAGAGCAGATTCAGGGTTAAGATGCATCTCTGCTCTCATCATTTTTAACCAGCTGGCATTCCCAAGGACAGACAGGAGTATGCAGCCTGACATTTCATCTGAGCGGGCATCTTTTAAGGTATACTGTAAATCTGATCTTGAGCTTGGCAGAGTCCCTTCAGCACTACTTGGAAAGGAGAATGCTTACTTTAGGTCAGTGGCAGTGTTTAAAAACCTTTAGAGACAAGAACCAGAGGCCTTACTGATCTGTTGATCCCCATCTCTGGGGAAGCATTTAACAGTTGAGGGAAAACCAGTCCACTTGCCTTTTAGCCAAGTCACAGTTCCACTGTTAAACATCACACTGTTGTGTCAATTCTGTACCACAGACCCCAGCTAGACATTCTTAAGAGTTAGTGACAAAAGGCTGCAGCCTGAATACAGGCTCTTTAATTGTCTCCTGGAACAGCATAGATTCAAATGCTAATGGCCTGAGATAGGCTTAATACCAGAATCCACTTCATGTAGCTGCCTCCCACCCTTCCTTACCAATCGAAAGGAGCAGGACAGCTGCGATGATTAGGAAGCAGAAGTTTTTGCCACTTCTCCATCGAGGAGGCATGCTGGCATGCGGGTGCTCTGGTCTCCCCATCTCCCCTCCTCCCTCATCATCAGCAGACAGATTCATCTCCACATGGCTGTTGTCCCCATCCGTCTGCCGGGCAATGCTGAAGCGCGTGTACGACATCGACTCGCCATTCAACTGTGTTGAAAAGCAGCCATGTCATGGAAGAGTTCCACACACTGAGTTTCCTACACCAGCCTAGAGTCCTTGCAGCCAGCTGCACCAGTGCTCCAAACCAAAGACAGCTTGTCCATCTGAATCTGCTCCACTGCAATATGAGCATTTGGCTGTCACTAAGTCATCTGGCTGCTTTGAACTCAGATTCAGGGTCTCCAGAGACTACTTAGCACCCGTTTCCCTGTGCAAGTTCAGAGCAATGCTGGTCAGAGTCTGGCCTGGAGTCTGTTACAAATATGACACAGTCAATGGCTTCAGCATTTCCCACGTGACCCCACATCGAAGGCTGATTGAAGTAGAAATTTCTGGTCTTAATCAGGAGGGCACTGATCTGACCTGAACACATGCAACTCACACAGAAGGAAACTCTGATCAGGACAAACAAGAGGGAAGACAACCTTTGAGCCACATCCACTTTGACATGAATACTCTTATCCAGCATGTAGATAATCTTGTATTAAACTGCCCCAGGCTACTCTTAAATTACACTACTAATGAGTATCATAAAGCAGCTAGGATGAAAAGAGATGACCCATGGGAATCCTTCTACCTCAGCTAAGATGAAAGCTTACACCTTTTGTACCCACCAGCAACTGAACTGTATGACAGGTGCTTATCAGTGCTCAACCAGAGCAGCTTCCAGTCTGAAACCCACTTTTCTAAACAGCTACCACACACATTCTGACCACCCTCCAAACAGCAGTCCATGCAGAACCCTCAGTTAAACGCAATTTCGGGCACAGCGGAGAACCACTCAGCTTCCACTAGAGCTGCTGAACTTGCCTGCAGCCACCGTTGTGCTGGGAACAGGCAGAAGACTGGCTAAAAGGCCAGAGGATAGTTTCAGGTGCAACAGTCCTGCAGCCCCTCTCCACTGAACTGGAATAGCAGCTGGTGCTAAGTGCCCAAGCCCTGGTAAAAATCTCAGCAGCTCATCCACAGTTCTCTACTCACTCTCAAACTACAAGTCAGCAGCTAGAGCTGAAGAGATTAAACATCAGCTTGCTTAGGCCAAATTAAGACAATGTCATTTCAGACATACAGTGCCTGCATTCTGGCCCATACTATCTGCAATGAAGCAAGTGGCTGCCTGCTCACATTTTGAAAAGGGCAACACCACACAATCCATCCTAGCAGTCTCCCTGCTCAGTTGCTTGACAGGTTGGCTTCCCTCACACTTTGCAGAGGACGTGCCTCAGACCCACATATCCTCCATACTTGCTCAGAGGTCAAACCATCACATTCACAGCCTAAGTGTAGGGTCATCTCACAGTTCAGGCTCTCCAGGACCAGCAGGCTTGGTCAAGCAAACTCAGAGCTACCTCCTCCTGTACAGTTGTTTAAACACACAGGTCAAATTCAAAGGCTGGACTTGTGATTGAATTCCCACCCCTAGAGTAACATAATAGAACACAAGTTGATTGTCTTGATAGGCCTTTAATCAGCTTCCTCAGCAGCACTTCCTCCTGCAACATTGTTCAAGGCCCACACACCACCCCCAGCCTGCTCCTCCCACCCCCTTATCAGTTTCCCGAGAGACCCAAGACATCCTAACAGTTAACGGTAACCCTACCAGCACTGAAACACTTAAGCCACCTCCTTATCATGGGCAGCTAGCTACAGCAACACTTGGCTCACAACCCATACAAGCACCAACACTGCTTTGGCTTCACCATATTTTCCAGTACTGTTATAGATGTTGTTGAATTTCTGTTCTCCAGTATCATCAATCCATCAAGAGACAAATACCACACAGGGACTGTGTCTTACCCAGTTAGAGATTGCTGCTCTGGCATGCTCCATTGCCTTCCGGAGGATTGTTCACCAACTTGGCCAAAGCCCTACAATTTCAGAACACAGCAAGTCAAGTCAGGCTGCTCCTCTGCTACTACCTATGACATCCAAGTCAGTCATTGCAATTAGCACAAGACTTGCCCGTGAACATGACCTGCATGCTTCTACAAAAGCCACAATGTGAGTGAACCTACATCAACCTTGAATGCAATCTAGAATTGCATATAATCTATTTCTATTGAGGGATTTGGGGTGCAGGGAAAGCAGTGTGTGTATAAATAAGGAACAGTCCAGCTATTTTCAGCCTAATTTCACAGGTCCTAGTAGTAGTAGGCCCACCTGCACTCCGGGAGCACTGGCAAGAGACACTTGCTCCACTGTGATAACAGATACCACACATCTATAGTTCCTGGGGTCTGTTTTGATGATGGGATGGAGGCAATGGTCTGGTTGTCAGAAGTGGCAAAATGCTGTTAAGGCATAGCAGCACAAACTCCAAACCCATCAAAACACTTCCAACTGCAAAGTCCCTTCTAGATAGCTATATTCTTTAAGGCAATTCCAGTTTTGAGCAGTCTCCCAGAAGCTTTTATGGTTTCAATTCCTCTAGACAGTAAACTTATCCGAAAGGTAAAATGTAATGCATATAACTTCAGCATTTCCTCCTGACCAGATGCTTGGAAAAGCTTTTTAAGTTAGTGACTAGACAGTTTGGGTTGAAAAAAGTGTTTGGGTTGGGAGCATGCAACCGGAACATGCCCTCCAGCAGCACTGCTATGAAATGGCTTTGAACTGGTAGCCAGGTGCATGTGGGTCAGCCTTACACCTGGGAGCTCTGCAATACAAGCAGGCTTTATCTGGAGATCAAAGGTTGGTACTAGCCAAACGGTCATTTCACCTTTTGCTTAGGGCAAGAGTACATGGAGATGAACCCCCGGCAGCTTTGAGAAGCCTTCTTCAAGGGACAATCTGAGGCCCAGGTTCCCACATGGCACTCAGAGAAGGCACATCGAAGTCTCCTAATGCCAGGCCCGTTAAGTCAGGGGAAGAACCAGGGCTGTGTAAAGAGCCTGCGGGCACAGCAGCTGGCGAGGATGCTCCCGGGGGGGATCTGCAGCCGCTCTGGAAGGCAGGGGCCCATCCCGCTTGCACCAGTGATGCCGAACGCCCCACGGCTCAAACCGCCTGTCACTCCGCATCACGGGAAAGAGACACCCTCTCCTCCCGCCGAGAAGACCGGGGGCCGGCCAACAACCTCCAACCCCACCCCACCCCCCCAAATAACGCAAAGAAGAGAAAAAAAAATAAAGCAAGCATTAAATAATAGCATAGGAGTAGCCTGCGGCGAGGGGCTGGGCGGCCCCTGTATCACGGGCTGGGCCCGGCTGCGCGGCGGCAGATAAGCGAGGAGGGCGATAGGCCGCCCACCAAGGGCACGTCTCCCTCTCCCCGGGCCCGCGGCCACCTCCTTCCTCGGGCTGGCGCCGAGGCTGGCGCCCGGGGCGCCTGCACAGCCCGCTCCGACCCACCTTCCAAGGTCAACGCAGCCATGGCAGCCTCCGCCAGGGCCACGTGCGCTCCAGCCCGCCCACCCGCTCCCAACCGGGACTGGGGCTGCAATGACCGCTGCAGAGCCTCCGGCGAAGAGCCACCCCACCGATCCCCCATACCGCCCTCGACCTCCCGATCGCGACCACCCCTTCGTTCCCGTCAGCCCCACACCCCACTGCTCACCCACCGACCCTCAGCTCGCCGCGCCGCGGCCCAACTGCTGCTGCAGAGCCGCAGCGCCGCCCTACCTCGCCTCGCGCCCCGCCCCGCGACCAATCAGCGCGCCCGGTCCCCCTCCCCCGCTCGCCTCCTCTGCCCGGGCCTGAGCCACAGCTGCCTGTGTCGGGGCGTTGTTGCGGGAGGTTGTCCCGCACCCCGTGCCTGCAGAGCCCCACCTGGGGATGCGGTGATGGGCACTGCCTGGGGAGGAAGGCGGGCTTAGGCACCTTTAGATGTAGAATCAATTATTTAAGTTGGAAAAGACCTTTATAGAATCATAGACTCATTAAGGTTGGAAAAGACTTCTAAGATCATCAAGTCTGTTACCCCAACGCCACCATGCCCACCAAACTGTGTCTCAGTGTGCCACGTCTACAGGTGTTTTTTAACACCTCCAGAGATGGCAACTCCACCACTTCCCTGGGCAGCCTGTTCTAATACTTAACCAGTCTTTAAATAAATGTTTCCTAATATCCAATCTAGACTTCCCCTGGTGCAACTTGAGGCTGTTTCCTCTTGTTCTGGCACCAGTGACTTAGGAGAACAGGCCAACGCCCACCTTGCTACAACCTCCTTTCAGGGAGTTGTAGAGAGCAATAAGGACTCCCCACAGCTTCCTTTTCTCTCAGCTAAACAGCCCCAGTTCCCTCAGCCATTCCTCACAAGACTTGTTCTCCAGACCCTTCACCAGTTTCGTTGCCCTTCTTTGGACACATTCCTCGTGTGTTGGCCAGTTGCTGCTGTCCTACCTGAGCAGCTCCTGCTGTGGGGAAGTAATACAAGGCAGCTGCCTTCGTTTTAAATTGCCTATGAGTGCCCTCGGGACAGCAGAGGAGCCGCTTGTGAAGCAGCGTGTGTTTTACTGGGTGGATGCAAGTTCCAACTTCCCCTACCCTAAGGGCTGAAGGCAGGGCAACTGCCTGTTACACAGGGAGGTGTTTAACACTTCTTCATGGGATGGGTATGCTCTTACCACGGTACATGGCAGCCAAAAGCAGCAGCAGGTCATGGATTCACCATTCCTGCCCTCTCAGCACTTTGAGTGAAGAGGGCAGGAAAAATATTTTCCAACCTGGGTGGCGCAAACCAGAGACAGGAAGTGCTCAGCATCTTCAGGTCTAAGCAAGCCATGCATGCGCAGGGCTGCCTTCTTCGATCTGAACAAGCACAGGCACCCAAGGTGCCTTTCCTTCACATTGTGCTACTTTGCCATTTTATTAGCATGATGAGGAGCACGGAAGGCCTTTATGTGACCCAGTCCCCATGGTGCATAAATGCAAGAAGCACAGAGAGCCTGTGGCAGGCCACATGCTGCTTTGTGGATTGCAGAGAAGTTTCTGCGGCCACCCAGGCTGTGCTGCTGAAAGCATCCATTTGGTGGATATGATGGGATTGCACCAGCTCCCAGTTAACTGGTCCTCACCCCAGCCCTCTCCTTGGGGCAAGCAGAGTGATCCCATGCTGCGGTGGGAGCTCCCTGGTGTGCACAGCTTAGTCTTTAAAAGCCAGCAGGTGCAAAGCAATTGATGTCTTTGTTTTGTTTCTAAGGAACTGGAAGGAGAAGTAGAACATACAGGTCATTTGTTGAAACTGAGTTCTAGCATACATCTTTCAGTAGGCTTCATAAGGTGAAACAATGGGTAAGTAGGCAGGGGATTCAGGGTGAAATATACTGTGAAATATACTGAGGAGCATTAAGGGAACCCATAAGCCACCCATGGTCTTGGAAAGCCTATCTCCAGTTGTCAGTGGGGTCCTGGGTTGAAGCTCCACCTTGGCCTGGTGCCAGTTGGGGCTGCAAAGGGAATTGCCCCTGCCAGGAACTCTCTCTGCCACAGCTTTCCAAGGACTAAAATGAGCATGATGCTTCCTTTCAGTTAATATAATCAAGACCCTACCTGCATGGACCCTGCAGAACATCTCACCTTCCTCAAGCACTTGCTGATGTTTGCTGTCTCCAGAATTGCCCACAGTCATGAGTGGGCCCTGGCTATGACTGCACCCTGATCTGCCCTGTCTCTCTGGGCTCCAGCATGACTAGAGGTCATGACTTCCAGCCTGGGTCCTTCAGCTCAGGGCACCCCTCAAAGGCATGCTGGAACCAGGGAACGCTTCAAGGTTTAAGTGTGCGTATGTTCTGCAATGTTTTGCTTGTTTGTGCCTTGCTCATTAAAGAAATAAATTGGCAGGCCTAGATTAATGCCTCAAATCCTCTCCCAGGAAAGGACAGGAGCAGAAAGTTTGTAGTTTGGCAGAACACATGATTGCAAAGAGGATTATGTTTTGTGAAAAGCAATACATTCCTGTGCTGATGAAGGGGGATTAACTAGATCTGCAACTTGATGCAGCTGCCTGGAGACAAGCAGTAGAGCGGCTCTCAGGCAAGACGTGCTCATGGACCCAGCAGCTCCATTTGCTGGAGCAGGTTTGTGCCAGGCTCCAGGACTGAGGTTCTGCCTTCTCTACCTCCATCCACCACCAGGTGTGGTGATGCCAGTCCTGGATTCTCCAATTATTTCTCAATATCTGCTCCTCAGGAAAGTATAACCCAGGGAAAATAGTCCCAGCTCTGCCCTGGTTGTCATGTTCCACCTAGGCTTCTCACCAAGTCTTCAGCTTCTGGCAGTGCCATTACTAGTGAGTACTGACTGGGCACGTTATGACAGGCACAGGGCTGTGATCGTTGCCAGCCAGAACAGTTTCTGGGAGGAAGGATGCCTGAAGCAGAGCTCAAACTCAGAAGGTTCCCAAAAGCGAGGTTGGAATGTAAGCCAGGAAAGGGGCAGTCTGAATTATTTCTCCCGTGGGCTCCATCTGCTGTGTATGCCTTCCAGCCAGCAGAGGAGTTGCTGTGTGCCCTGCTGTGCCAGCCTTGACTTGCCGTGACAGATACTTGCTGCAGGTGTTTTCTGTTCCCTCTTGCAGTGTGCTCGACTGTGCGCTGAGCAGTTCCCCATTTCTACACCTGTCAGGAAAAAGAGAAGCTGACATGCTAGAAACTCCACCAGCACTGGCAGTGGAACACTTGAAAATGAATGTTCTTCAAATGCAACATGGTACTCGAGAGCAGCTGAGTGTCCTTTACCTTGTGTTGGCTGCAGGTGGGAAGTGGGACTTGACAGGTCACCAGCTGTCAGTGGCTGGTGCCATGTCACTCTGGCCTGGTACCACGTACTTCACAAAGCAGTGCCTGCACTGTGGGTGATGTTGAGCCCAGGTGCTCAGGCTACCCAGCTCGGCCAAAAGTCTTTGCAAGGAGCAGAGATAATCAAAGCTGGGAAATGGCCAAAGAGGGAAAGGGATATAGGATCGGTGCCTGCTAATTTCCAAATCCTCATCCCAGCAAGATGCATGGTCTCTGTGTCCAGAGGGACAGGCTGGAGAGGTGGGCACAAGCCAACCTCATGAGCTTCAACAAGACCAAGTGCAGGGTCCTGCATCTGGGTCGAGGCAATCCCAGGTACAAACACAGGCTGGGCAGGGACTGGCTGGAGAGCAGCCCTGAGGAGAGAGACTTGGAGGTGCTGGTGGACGAGAAGCTCAACATGAGCTCTCAGTGTGCACTTGCAGCCCGGAAAGCCAATCAGATCCTGGGCTGCATCAAGAGAAGTGTGGCCAGCAGGTCAAGGGAGGTGATTCTCCCCCTCTACTCAGCTCTGGTGAGACCCCACCTGGAGTACTGCCTCCAGTTCTGGAGCCCCTATTACAAGAGGGATGTGGACATGCTGGAGCATGTCCAGAGAAGGGCCACGAGGATGATCAGAGGGCTGGAGCACCTCTCCTGTGAGGACAGACTGAAGGAGTTGGGGCTGTTCAGTCTGGAGAAGAGGAGGCTCCGAGGTGACCTCATTGTGGCTTTCCAGTATCTGAAGGGGGCCTACAGGAAGGCTGGGGAGGGACTTCTCAGGCTATCAGGTAGTGATAGGACTAGGGGGAATGGAATGAAGCTGGAGGTGGGGAGATTCAGGCTGGATGTGAGGAAGAAGTTCTTCACCGTGAGAGTGGTGAAGCCCTGGAATGGGTTATCCAGGGAGGTGGTTGAGGCCCCGTCCCTGGAAGTGTTTAAGCCCAGGCTGGGTGAGGCTCTGGCCAGCCTGATCTAGTGTGGGGTGTCCCTGCCCATGGCAGGGGGTTGGCACTAGATGAATCTTGTGGTCCCTTCCAACCCTGACTGATACTATGATTCTATGAATAATTTTAGCATAGTTCAGGCCCATAGAAGTCAAGATTAAGGAACCTGGAGATCCCAAAGACCAGAAGCATTTAAATTCTGAAGCTGCCTGCAACACTGTTGTTCAAGCCCCGCTGCTCCATGCCATAGGTACCTGCGGCTTGCGCCAGTGTCTCGATCGCTTCTGCCCACTTCGCTCCCTGCTCGGCCTAGCTTCTGCCTAGCTCAGTGCAGGAACACCCATGCTTGTCCTGACACCTTGCTGTAGCCTAGCTTCCCTCATGGTGTTCCTCCCCATTGTAGCTTGGCTCTGGTGTTTTTAGGAGGTGTTCATCTCTGTTTCCCCTGAAGTCCCGGGGGGGCTCACGAGTCCTCTGACTCAAACTCAGATGACTCCACATTTATTTGAGCAATATCCCATGATGTGACAGCGTCCCTCCTGCAGGATTAATGTTGAACCATGAGACCAAAATGTGGGAAGGAAAATAAGTTTCACTTCAGTTTTACAGCATGGCTGACCCTCGTGTGACCAGCTGCCTTACCCACACTTGGGGAAGGCAGTTGAAAAGCAGAAGGAAAACGAGCTATGGAGATAAACAGGCTGGAAAGGATGCCCTGAGCTTTGTGAGCAGCTTGTCAAAAACCAACATTGGGAGGTGGCTTGAGCACTTTTATGGCAAGAAATGCTGGGGCTAATCTGGAAGGCATGGAAAAGCCAAGAGCTAAGTGCTACAGCATGGTGTTGTCCTGTGAGGCTGAGGGAGATGCAGTGGCCCAGTGTGGGGGGAGGTAGTTAAAGGGCTCTTATGGGCTGTGCATTCTGTGAAACAGATGCTGTGAGGCACCCCAGGGTGCAGGGCCAGGTGCAGGCCCTCTCTGTGAGCCACTGCCTCTGCATCACAGCCACAGAGAAAAGTACCTTCCTAGGAACAGATTTGAGCAATACATTGGCTGTGCTTCCTGATCAACTTATGGGCTGCACTGGGATGCAATCATCTATTATAGGTCCCAGAAGACAGCTGAGAAATACAGCTTTGTTGCAACCTTGGAATCATGCTGCAGCCCTGCTCTGTGTTGGAGCTGGCAGGCATGGCTCCTGGGAGAGCCTGCCCTCTCTGCTCCCATCTTCCCCAACCAGCAGTGTGATATCCAAGAATTTCACTCCACCATGAGTATTTCCATCCTCTCTAGAGGTCCTGTAAGACCTTATGGTATTGGCCTTTGCTGCTGCATTTCTCAATTGCCATGTCTGAAAGAGGGGTGAGGTAGTCAGATTTGACCCTCATGGGTAAAGCCACTATGCTGCCTTGACAGAGGTCACCCCATCCTGCTCACTCCTGGCAGTCCAGATGCATATGGACATGCTTGGGAACTCTAATTCTTAAGCCACAGTTCCAGCAGATGCTGCAGTGCAGCCTGAGGATGGGGAGAGATCCTAGCAGGCACAGACACCTGGGAGATGATCTGATGTTTCCTGTAGCAAAGGGGCTGTGGAGCAGGCAAGGGGTGGGCTGCATGCAGCCAGAAGGTGTTTAAGGGAGTGGAAACACAATGGATAAGACTGAAAGCTGGCCACAGCTCTGTCTTCCCTTCAAAACAGCACTCCTCTGTATTTTTCCTGGGGAAGCACCTGGGTCCGGCCTGGCTCTCCACATTGTCTGCAGCTGGCCTGCTGTTCCTGCCTATCAGCTGGAGAGGAACCAGAAAGCATCAAGCACCTGGGGAAGAGAAGTGGGGTCAAGGATGATGTGATCCCACATTCCTAGGAATGTTCAGCCCTGATGTATCCCATGGGCCCCCTCCTCAGAGATGTCTGGGTTTGTGGTTTTTTTGCCTCCCTGCAGTGAAGAGGGTCATCTTCCCCTGCCTATCCCACCACAGAGACCACACAAGGAGGGATGTGATTATGGTGGTACTCATTATCCCTGCTCTGCTTGCCAGACACCGGCAAGGAGGCCCAGCAGAGAGGCTCACACTTGTACACTGTCTCAACAGGGTTAAAACAGGCTGACTCATTCAACGGGGCTCCTTTGCTTTCTGGGATTTTAACCCCAAAGTCCTGGGTACCCCTTTGTGCTCTTTGTACAACCCGAGCCTGCCTACAGGGGGGAGGGAGGGCAGTTATCCCTGCTCAAAATATGCAGGGAGATGAGGCAATTAGCAAGGCCTCGATGTTGCTTCCTGCCCATCCGTTAAAGTCTTTTGGCATGGTTCTGGCCCTCCCCAGGTGCAGCCAAGGGGAAGAGCAGCAGGATGAGGACAAAGACGAATCCTCGGTGTGCACAGGGCTGATAGCGCTGCAGCCAACAGACGAAAGTGCGCAGGCAGCCCTGTGGTGGGCAGCCGGGGCTGGTGGAGATCTAACAGGAGCTGTTGTTGACCTGGAGCCTTTAGTGGTGTGGGGTCAGCCCGGCCAAGCTCCTGCTATCTCTGTGACTGCACTGTGGGACTGTGCTGCTTATCCTTGCTCTGATAGCAGCTCTGCCCGGTGTGCCTGGCTGCTTTTATCTGGCGGTCAGGGCAGCTGTGGCTGCGGCAGGGGGCTGCGGGCCTGGGTGAGTGTACAAACAAGCTCAGGATGTGAGCACAATAGCAAAGGACGGGCCTTTGAAAAGCAGGGGGATGCAGCGCGACGGCCCCGGGGCACATCAAAGCTCTGGCTGGCTCTGCATCTTCACAAGAAGCCCATGTGTTTGGTGGCTACCCACGGACCTGGGCCCAGCCTTGCACCATCACAAGTGGCACAGAGTTTGTGTGGTGGGAAGTGGAAAGGGAGAATATGGCAGGGGAGAGAGAGGATCTGGAACACAGCCCTGAGGGTCTCTGCCTCTAGATCATGGCCCTTGCTGGTGTGTATCTGGAACACTCCCCTCCTCCCCCCATGCTTCTCTGTCCTCCTTCAGGGCACCTCCAGGCAGGCATTTCAGGACATTTTGCATAGTCCTTTGTGTGCAATTTCGCAAACGCTTTTCTTGAATCAGCAATTGCACAGCTGGGGGATGTTGGGGTTTTTCCCTTCCAGACTCGGTGGTTTGAGTCCTAGAAAGTGAGCAATGCCATCCACTGTTTGTGGTGTTTCACTTGAGAAGATCGTGTAACCAGAAGGAAAGTGATTGTTACACAACAGCCTTGGAAAGACAAGCTCGACAGATGGATGGAGCCATGAAAGACCATGAAGATATGCTGAGAGGGGTCTGCTTTGTATGCATGTGCCTGCCTTGTGGAGTCCTGTAGTAACTGCTGTACTTCTCTGTCAGGACCAGTCCTGGAAAAATCCCTCTCTGCTCACTCCTGTGCTCCCAAAAGGACACGGGAAGGGGCTGGAAAGCCCAGGAAAGTTTTGCCTCTGATTTGCTCTGCGGTGTGTGCACATGCTGCTGCCTTTGGCTAAAGGACAGCCAGAGCCTGCTCAGTGGGAACCACCCTCCACGATAAGGACACATGTTGATTTAGGAGATTAGACCTGCCCACCACCATATGTTTTTATAAAGTGTATTTATTGCCAAAAGAGCAGCCCCAAGGAGAAAAGGGAAAAAAAAAAAAAAAAAAAGGTAAAACCAACATAAAGAAGAAGGCAGCACCCTGTGCAGCACTGCATGGAAAAAGTGTCACCAGAAGGGCTGGATGAGGGATGCTGCTCCCAGGAAAGTGATTGTACCTTGCAGGCACTTGGCCCTGGGCGTCTGGAAGCAGGAGGCTAAGTCAACGCTTCTGTGGGTTTTTGATTGCGGGCTCTGCTTGCCTCCTTGGCTTTTCTGCTTTTGAAACCTTTGTCAGGGTAATTAAACACTCCCAGGCAGGAGCCTTTTGCAAGGCTTTGTCCTGTCGCCTGCTGTAAATGCTTTGCTTTAGGGCCAATTAATCTCTCACAGCAATATCCAAAGGCGAGGAGGGGGCTTTAATTGGGGTGGGATTAGCACAGCAGGGCTCAGCAGGGAGAGCTGGAGCTTTCTCCCTACCTGCTAATTGCCCCTTATCTGAGCTGGCAGTGGTTGCGACACCTGCCCGTGGCTGCCTGCATGCCAGCTTTGTGCCATGGGGCCCTGGCGATGCCATGTGCTTTGTATGTTAATTGGCAGAGCGGAGCCTGAGATGTGGTGCTCAAACCAGGGGAGCTCAGTATGGCTCCAGCAGTCAAAAGGCCGGGGATGCTTTTGAAACTCAAGTGCCTGGCACAGCCCTGCTGGGCTCATGCTTTTGCCTTGGGCTCTCACGTCATCCCAGGGGCTGAGATGAAACCCACGGGCTGCAGCTTGTAGGCAGCCCCTGTCCCCAGGCACAGGCAGGCAGCAGGCACGGTCGGTTTAAATGTGAGCCAGGGTATCGTTTTTCCTAGGGCAGGTGAAACAGCTCAGTGCCTCAAGGGCAAATCTGGGTGATGTGTTCCTGGAGAAGGGCTATGACTCCCCCAGCTCTTGGAAAAAAAGAGATAAGCAGCCCCACCCCTCAGCTAAATTGCTTCCCATCCATGCTGGCCTGCCTTGGGCCAGCCTCCCAACCCGGGCAGGCACAGCCCCCATGTCCCCTTCCAAGGGATGAGGTGCCAAAAGCAAAAATCCATGGTGGGTTGAGCAGAGGCACAAGTTTGCCAGTCCTTGCCTTCTTTCAGCAGGTGTCCTTTGGGATGCTCACATGGCAGGGCTGGGCCCCTGCTAGGTGGGAAAAGCTCACTTTATGCTGGGGGAAAAAGAGCAACCAGTTTGTACTTTTGTCTTGATGTGGCCTGAAAGTCAAAGTCTTTCCTGCTGCTAGAAATCTCTCTGGTCAATCCAACAGAAAAAAACCCAAAACCTCTCCTTCCCCTTTCCCTACTTCCCCAGTGAAAAGTGGGCTGGTATATACTCTTACCTCCTGACTTTTACAATTATAAAATCATTTTGTTTGGAAAAGACCTCTAAGATCATCAAGTTCAACTCAACCAAACACCACCATCCCCTCTAAACTGTGTCTCAAGCCATGTCTACAAGTTTTCTGAACACCTCCAGCGATGGTGACTCCACTACCTCTCTGGGCAGCCTGTCCCAATGCCTGACTACTCTTTCAGTAAATAATTTTTTCCTAATATCAAATCTAAAGCTTCCCTGGTAAAAATTGAGCCCATTTCCTCTCATCCTATCACTACTTGCTTGGGAGAGAGACTGAAACCCACCTCACTACATCCTCCTTTCAGGGCTCATACAGGAATGCTCAGCAGGATCTGTTTCCAGCATCAGCCTCTCTTCTAGCTCTGCTTGCATCACTTCTCTCCACAAGAACTGCCCCCGGGGCTGCTGAGCTCCCTGTGCTGGTGTAGGCACCCTCCCTGGCTCCATCCTCATTCAAGTGCAGCTGAGGGTTTTGTTTGGTGTGATCATCCCTCTCTGGAGGAAGCACCTTTCTTTGCCTGTGCACATGATGATCTGGATGAGGGCATTGAGTCCATCATCAGTAAATTTGCGGACGACACCAAGCTGGGGGCAGGAGTTGATCTGCTGGAGGGCAGAGAGGCTTTGCAGAGGGACCTCGACAGGCTGGACAGATGGGCAGAGGCCAAGGGCAGGAGACTGAACACATCCAAGTGCCGGGTTCTGCACATTGGCCACAGCAGCCCCAGGCAGTGCTACAGGCTGGGGTCAGAGTGGCTGGAGAGCGGCCAGGCAGAGAGGGACCTGGGGGTACTGGTTGATGGGAGGCTGAACATGAGCCTGCAGTGTGCCCAGGCAGCCAAGAGGGCCAATGGCATCCTGGCCTGCATCAGGAACAGTGTGGCCAGCAGGAGCAGGGAAGTCATTCTGCCCCTGTACACTGCACTGGTTAGGCTGCACCTCAAGTACTGTGTCCAGTTCTGGGCCCCTCAGTTTAGGAAGGATGTTGTCTTGCTGGAACGTGTCCAGAGAAGGGCAACAAAGTTGGTGAGGGGTTTGGAACACAAGCCCCATGAAGAGAGGCTGAGGGAGCTGGGGTTGCTTAGCCTGGAGAAGAGGAGACTGAGGGGTGACCTTATTGCTCTCTATAACTACCTGAAGGGAGGTTGTAGACAGGCGGAGGTTGGCCTCTTCTCCCAGGCAGCCAGTACCAGAACAAGAGGACACAGTCTCAACCTGCGCCAGGGCAGGTTTAGGCTGGATGTTAGGAAGAAGTTCTATACAGAGAGAGTGATTGCCCATTGGAATTGGCTGCCTGTGGAGGTGGTGGAGTCACCTTCATTGGAGGTGTTCAGGAGGAGACTTGATGGGGTGCTTGGCTGCATGGTTTAGTTGTTTGGGTGGGTTGGATTGGTTGATGGGTCGGACGCGATGATCTTGAAGGTCTCTTTCAACCTGGTGTATTGTATTGTATTGTATTATTATCCCAGCACCTTTTACAGCTTCCTCCAAATGTGAATTTAGAGGTTTTATTACCTCATGATGCAAAAGGGGCAAAGAGGCGTGTGGCAATGAGACCTAGCAGAGAGGCTTGGCCTGGGCTCAGCTTTGCTTTGCTGCCAGTGAGCCAGACCTGGTGATGCTGGGCCCCACAATCCTTTGACTCAGCTCCCTGCACCCAGTAGGGTGCTGTATACTACTGTGGTCACAGGATATGACTTCAGCCAGGTGGACAAAACCACAGGCACCCACTCATCTTTGTCTCAAATATGGGCACACAGAAGCACATGGACATCCACTTCAACAACCCTATCTCCGTGTGTACCTGACATGGGCACCCACGTGTGTGCCCACACCTCTCTGGCTGTATCCACCCCCTCCCGCCCCACTGCCTGCTGCCTGCCAAAGCAAGAGTGAGCAGGCAGCGGGGCGGGAGCTCTTGCCTGGCTCCCTGGTGTGGATCTGGCACCAGAGGAGGCGACAGGCGAGGAAGGGAGGTGTCCTTTTTGGTTCCAACCGAGCTGTGCTCAGGATGCTTTCCACCTCCCACCTGCGATGTGAGGCAGCATTGCTCAGGGACAGCCTTGTCCTGCTGAAGAAGATCCACTGAGGGCTGAGAACTTTCGCTCTGTGAGCGAGACTGACCCATAGCCATTGTGGGTGTCCCCGTGGGGTGGCCAAAGCTGGTGGCCATGTGCTGTAGAGCTGGGAGGGCTCAGGGCCATCAGGGAAGCAGCACCCCTTCTACAAACAGACCGTGTCTCTGCTGGCTCTCTGGGAAAATATTTGTCTGTCTGAGGCAGGGCTTTTTAAAAGCTTCAGAATTTTCACCTGCAAGCTTCTTTCAGGAAACAGACAAGTACGAAAATAAACCCCAGACCAAAGCAAACACCCTCAGCCCACACCAAGCGCGTTTTTACCTCATTCTCAAAAAAGCAAATGTTTAGGTGGCCGTGGCATAACAAAGAGCTCTGTTTTTCGAAGAAGGTGCCTTTCATTCAGAGGTTGGCAGCAGCTCAGCGTTTCACCGGGCCGCCCGCTGGAAGTGCAGACCTTGCCTTCCAGCAGCCCCATGCTTCTTTGTGTCTGAAGCCTCGGAGCAGGGAGGAAGTGGCGCCTGAGGGTGCTGACTGCGTTATTTCCTCTGGATCCCCCCAAGCCGGGTTGGGGACCGCCGACTGTTTGTTCTTCCCCTCTGAGGGAGACAAAGCTCTGGCCACACCAAGCCCCGTGCCTTGGTTGCTTTCTTGCTGTTCAAGCACGGCACGGTCAGACGTGGGGCTGCTGGGAAGAAAAGCAAACAGAAGGGCTGGACAGAAGAAGGGGCTGTTATCAGGTGCCACATCTGTGAGGTTCTGTTCAAAGGGGAGAAGAAGGCTAGAGCCATCAAAGCTCGTTCGATGGCTTCAGTCCAGATGAGAAGGGTTTCATTCAGCTTCTGCTGGGCTTCTTCCTGCTCACAGTGGGCTCTCCTTCCTCCCACACCAAGGACAAGATTCACCATCCTCCTCTGTCTGCAAGACAGACCCTCAGAGTGAGAGTAATGGGATGCTGGGCATTGCACGGGGCAGCACCCTGTGCAGGCATCCCCTTTAGGACTAGGGGGACCCTTGGGCAGGAGTCTCCTGGGAACAATGGTTTGGAGGTGTGATAGAGGTTACTGCTCAAGTGATAAGCAAGTCTGTAAGGATGAGCTGTTCCACTCTTGAGGGCACACCCATCCCAGGTCACTGCAGCTGATGTACACTTTTTAGGATCCCATGCAGTACATAAAGACATATACATAGGTATAGATGTGTATGTTGTGTATGGCTTTCCCATGAACATCTATGGCTGAACGGTCTCAGCAGTTTTGGGAAGAAGCAGTTTGCTGACATAAATTGCAGTTGGGCCTCTGAGGGTCTGAAAGCAGGCTCCCTGGGTGTTACCCCTCTGGGTACTCTGGGACTGATGTGGTGATGCCCCTGGGTTGTGCCAGCATCTCACTTCTCTTTCCAGCCTGGCCCTGTGGCATAGGAGCATGGTCAAGGTGGTAGAATCCATGGTGACACCCAGACGTACCAGGGGTGGGGTGCAGGAGGGTCCCTGGGGATGTCACCATGACTTTGTGCAGAGGCCTGCCCTGTGACCACAGCTGAGCAGCATTTCTGAGAGCTGGGGCTGGTGGAGAGCAGAGTACAGGAAGGATTTTGCTCACACACCCTCTGCATCACTTGTGCCTCCCGAGAGGGTGAGGGAGGGGATGATGAGACATCCAGGGGCTGGCGTTTCCATAAAGCAGCATGCTGCTCTGGTTAGCAAAATTCCCCAGCTCTCCCTTGCACTCCAGCCCGGGGGGACATGGGTGACACAGCCCTTGCTGGGGGACACTGTCAGTATGCTGCATGCCTTCGGCCTTGCCCTACCATTGCTGCTCCATGGCCACTCCATCAGTGTGTCACATTACCTGTGGCTGGGCAGGAGGCTCGGGGCTGGTGTCTCTGGCAGGACCAATACTTATCCCCTTGTGCTGGAAGAAGGGGGATTTTCCCTGCCCAGCAGAAGAGGCTGAGGCCAGCAGGGCTACTCTGCTAAGTTCCTCTGAGGCCTGTGTTTCTCCTGATGACCTTGAGGCAGACTGGAGGTAGCCAACTGTATTTGAGGGCAGTGTGTCCCCAGCTGAAGTGCCAGTGTGGTCTATAAATGACACCTGGCATGAGTCTGACCCTGGGCATCAGAGCGAGAAGCTGAGCTGTCTCTGCCCTTCTGCCACAGGGCTCTTGCTCCAATTTACAGATGGGGAAACTGAGGCACGGTAGGGTACTTGATCCTACCTCATAATGAGCCCATGATGTAGCCCTGTGGGTTTTCAAGGCACTGGGAGATGTTTTCCAGTGGCTCCCCACTGGGAAGGGAGGATTTGAGGGGGGCTATTTCTTTGCCAAGGGGTTCACGTCTTGTGCCACCACAGCTGTGCTCTCGGGAGACCCATATAGCCTCCTCCTACCTAGAAAAGGGGATCTGCAGACACCTGATGTCTCACACCCTTGCAGCAGCCTGCCTTCCTTGCCGGGCCCTCCCCACCATATCTCCCAGAGACAGCAGCTCCCACCCCACCGGCTGCCTCCCAGGGCAATCGGTGGGGACCACACAGGCTTTATCTGCAGGCCAGCCGTGGGTAGGGCTCCCTGACATCCCTATCAGCAGGGTGGCTCCAGGCCTGGGGCTGCGGGAAGCTAGCCCCATCTCTGTCACACTGGAACCAGGGCTGAGGTCTTTGCCATGGCCTCACACTGACTGTTGCAGGGGGACCACTGAGGGGCCCAGGACCCTTCTCCAGCCTGGTGGTGAGCATGACGCTGTCAGATGTGCATGGGTACAGCCAAGGCTATTGGGCTGGGCAGCTGTGGCAGGGCATGTGAAGGTGGATGGCGGCAGCAGCGTTGTGTGACTGCCAGCAGGACCTGACTCTCCCATGCGCTTCTACCAAACTCCCAGCAGTGGTTTCTTCACTGAGGCCAGGCTTGCAGGGGCTGGAGTGGGCCAAAGGCCTGGGAAAGGCTTTCCTGTCCTTTTCACAAGTCTGGTTGACCTCCATATTTTATTTGTTTCTTGTAAGTCACACCCTCTCTACTGCTTTCAACAGCTTGGGAGGGTGCTGCAGGGACACCAGCAGGGCAGCAATGCTGCCTCTCTGTCCCCTAAGCCCCTGGGGTTGGGAGTATCAGGGGCATCTGTGACCATACAGAGCATGGGCATCCATATTATCAGGTGCCTATGGAGTGTGGTTTCCCCTAGTGGTGGGTGCCAGGCCATTGCTCTCGGAGTGGTGGTACTGCCTGGCACCAGGGACCAGGCAGAGCAAGGTGTGTCCCTTGAGAAAGGGACAGTCCCGGCTGCTCCGTCCTGCTGAGCAGGGCCCATCCCTCTCTGTGCTAGGACAGCAGGTCTGGGGAAAAATATGTTTTGACCTCCTATCAGCTCCTACAAGGGCTTTGAATAAGGATTTTCCTTCCCTGCCACGTTCTGTCCATGGGGAAGCCAGTGAAGGTTGGCTGGGAGCCCACTGTGCCAGCTGGAGTTGGTCCCCCTGGCCATAACCACAGGGAATTAGAGATGGGTGGAAAATTGTCTGAAAATTCATGCAAATATTTGCATTTTGAGTACTTTTCCAAGTATTGGGGAGTGCTGACAGTGCAGCAGCGTAGGTGTTGCAGGCACTCTGGGAGAGTCCACTTGGCTTATTATTTTTGGGCAGGATTTCAATACTCAAACACTTTTTTTTTTTTTTTAATAAAAAAAGCTAACCGACAACCCCATGCACTGGCCACAGCAACCCCAGGCAGAGCTACAGGCTGGGGGGAGTGGCTGGAGAGCTCCCAAACAGAGAGGGACCTGGGGGTGCTGATCGACAGCCGCCTGAACATGAGCCAGCAGTGTGCCCAGGTGGCCAAGAAGGCCAATGGCATCCTGGCCTGCATTAGGAATGGCGTGGCCAGCAGGAACAGGGAGGTCATTGTGCCCCTGTACTCTGCATTGGTTAGGCCACACCTTGAGTCCTGTGTCCAGTTCTGGGCCCCTCAGTTTAAGAAGGACATCGAGACACTTGAACGTGTCCAGAGAAGGGCAACAAGGCTGGGGAGAGGCCTTGAGCACAGCCCTATGAGGAGAGGCTGAGGGAGCTGGGGCTGTTTAGCCTGGAGAAGAGGAGGCTCAGGGGCGACCTCATTGCTCTCTACAACTACCTGAAAGGTGGTTGTAGCCAGGAAGGGGTTGGCCTCTTCTCTCTAGCAACCAGCACCAGAACAAGGGGACACAGTCTCAAGCTGCAACAGGGGAAGTTTAGGCTGGAGGTGAGGAGAAAGTTCTTCACCGAGAGAGTGATTCGTCATTGGAATGGGCTGCCCGGGGAGGTGGTGGAGTCGCTGTCCCTGGAGGTGTTCAAGAGGGGACTGGACGTGGCACTTGGTGCCATGGTCTAGTCGTGAGGTCTGTGGTTACAGGTTGGACTCGATGATCTTTGAGGTCTCTTCCAACCTTAGTCATACTGTGACACTGTGATACTGTAAATGACAGCACTGCTGCTGGCCCCCCTGCCAGCAACCTGGGGCAAAACAGCCATCCTGATGCCAAGGGGCCATCAGCCTTCAAACCATCCCTGCCCTGGGCTGGTGGGTGTGTGACTTCCATCTTGGTGCTCCATTTTCCTCGTCTGCTGATTTTTTTTCACAGTATCACAGTATACTGTGATACTGTGATACTGTGACTCCCCTTGCCTGGTGCTGCTCTGCCCTGGAGCATCATGGGGGTCTGTAGGTGAGGTTGAGCTAGTGAGGCTTGCCCAGAGCCTTGCATGGCCTCCCTGTCCTGCCCATGGCAGGGGATGTTTGCCCTCCCTTGGCTCCTGCCTGCCCTGCCATGGTAGCAGCCTGCATGCAGAAGGGTGGCTGGGGGAGAAGAGTGGCCATGGACCTGGTAGCCACAAGATGTCCCATCCCAAGCATGGACAGGGGCTGGAATAAGGAGAGAAGTTGAGGGAAGCCCATCCCACTGCATTTCCCCTCTCCACATTCATCTCTGCCAGCTCCTGGGGCAGGCCAGGGCAAGCCTGTCCTGTCCTGTCCTGTCCTGTTCTGTCCTGCCCTGTCCTGTCCTGTCAGTGCAGGGAGGGCTCTGGCTGTGGGCTGCAGGGGTGAGAGCCTTCTTTGTCCCCTGGGGGCAGCTCTGGGATGGTGACTCCCAGCCCCACAGTGTGCTGTATACAGCGGGATGGTGTGATGGATGCGTCCTGGCCCCACACGAGGTGGGATGGGGTGGGCTTGAGTACAGTGATGCTGGTGGATGAAGAGGGGGATGAAGAAGCGGACAAAGAGGTGGATGCAGCAGATGCTGTAGGAGCTGATGGGGGAAAGGTGGAAAGTGGAAAGCAAGCCTTGGGTTGCTCAGCCTCAGGGGCCGTGGGAGCTGGTGGGGAAGAGGATGCAGGTCCAGACCATTTGTGCTGATGGATGTTTGGCTCTAATGTCTCAAAGACACTGGTGTGCAACAGCTGCTCTGTTGCCCTGTGTTCCTGGGATGGGGGTCAGGTCGTGGCCTAAAATCAGCCAGCTTAGGCAGATGAGGGTGCTGAAAGGAAGAAAGACAAGAAGCTCCATGGTGGGCTGGGCAGCTGCGGGGCCCTGGCCTCTGCAGGGCAGATGGCATCCTACTCCCACTGCAGCCACAGGTAACAAATCCCCTAGTCCATTCCCATGGCAGCCACACCATCCCCCTCCTCCCTGGCAACTAGCATTCCACCTCTGCCCTGGCCCCCACCCTTTATCCCATTCACATGACAACTCCAATACCCTGCTCCCGTGGCAGGGTGCAGGGGATCCATTTGGGGTGCTGGTGTCGCTCAGGCTCTATCAGGAGCCCATCGCAACTGGGGCAAAGCCTGGTTGCTTGAAGGCCCCATGGGACAGTACAAAACAGCGCTCGTTTTCCTTGGGGTGCTGGAAGGACACCAGGAGCCACAGGCACCCCTGGAACCCGTGATGCTGCCATCCACCCACAACAACGACACACTGCTCCCCGTGCCTACTAGCCCAGCTCCATCCTTCTTATGTCCTCTCCAGCCCGCTGCCCGCTTTCCAGTCCTGGGCTCTGTATTTGTCCGAGCCCGGGGCGCTGAGCACTGGGCCCGCCCTGCCCTCTAGTGTCACTGGAGCTGCCGGGACCGGAGCAAACTGCTTGCATGGCCCACAGGGTCGTGCAGGCTTCCCACACCCCCGTTGCACCACCTCCCACCCGTCCAGCGCCCTGAGGGGACGTGAGGATGCGTGCACAGCACCACAGGGACCCCGGGCACCACAAGCCCATCTTCGGGCTGGGGCAGGGGGAGCGTCGCCAGCGGCAGCCCAGCACAGGTGCCCTGCTCGCCGAGCCTCGGGGCCGCGCAGGCGCGGGTACCAGCAGCCTCTCCCAGCACCTCGGGTCGATAACCTGGTGGGCAAGGCAGCGGCGGGAAAGGGAGGGGAGCGCTGGAAGCTGCTGGTTAAACTGGAACGAGGCGCGGCGGCCTCCTTGCAGTCCCTGCCCTGGGGACTCTGACCCCGTGGGCCGGCGAGGGGAGTGCTGAGCAGCCCTGCAGCCGCTGGGACGCAGCTAGGGAGAAGCAGAGCAGGATGGACCCCACCATAGAGTTGGCAGAGGACCCCAGGTGGGTGATCGGGACCCCCATACTGCTTTGCAGCCGGGCAAATACAACCTTTTGAAGCAGGATTTTGGGTTATTCCTTCTGTAAGGAAGGCAGACGTTTAGGGGTGAGGCAAGCCAGCCGGGGGACCCTGCAGACCGCGTGGGGCTGGGTGTCCCCACGGCCCTGCCAGCCCTGCGCACCGCTACCCTTCTCGGCAGGTTCTCCCGCCCGTTGGTGGAGATGCTGATCCGGAACTTCAGCGTGCCCGCAGCATGCTTCTCCCTGCCGCCAACCTCCCGGCAGCTGCTGCACCGTAGGTTGGGGGCTGGGTAGGGGGACTTGTGGGGGGACACCCTCGTCTTGCCACTGGTGGGAGCAGGACAGAGGTGAAGGAGGTAGGGTGGCTGTGGTGGGTGCAGAGAGGGAGCAGCCCCGAGGAAAGGGTGAGGCAGCAAGGTGCTGCTGGATTCTCAGCCTCTCACCACACAGCCTGGCCTGGAGGGATAGGGGCAGCCCAGGGAGGGCCAGCACTGGGGCAGGTGACATAGAACACTGGAACAGAGGGGCAGAAGCATCAGCTCTGGCATAACCAGACATGTTGAGGATAGGGCAAGAGGCTTCTCTAACCTGTGTAGTGGTGGGTCAGGTGGCAGCTCCCTGCCATGGTGGCTCCAGAGGAGAGAGGACAGAATGGAGCTGGCTTCTTACCCCTCCCTTGCAGAGCTGGACCTGGCCCAACTAGTCATCCTGGGCCTTGCCACTGTCATGACACTGCTGTCAGTCGTGATCTACGTGGAAGAGGCTTTCTATCTCACCCGCAAGATCCGCTGCCCCATCAAGATGAAGACACTCTGCTGGACTAGCTCAGCCCCTGCAGTGAGCTAGGGTGTGGGGTGGTTGGGGGCATCACCCTAAAGGCCCAGGGCCACCCAAGGGGTGCTAGTCCACAGGGTGGGGGAGTGTCAGTGTGCCAAGTTTGTGTCTTCCCCAGGTTGTGTCTGTGGTCAGCTGCTTTGGGCTGTGGATCCCACGCTCCATGATGGTGGTGGAGATGGCTACCACAGCGTCAGTATCACCTACCCAGAGGCAGGGGCATTAGGGACCCCATGGCACCTGATGTAACTTCCACCTCCTCCCCAGGTACTTTGCTATCTGCTTCTACCTCATGATGCTGGTCATGGTGGAGGGCTTTGGGGGAAAGGAGGCAGTGCTCAGCACCCTGAAGGACATGCCCATGGTGATCAGCACTGGTCCCTGCTGCTGCTGCTGCCCCTGCCTGCCCCCAATCACTATGAGCAGGTGAGGAAGAGCCAGGTTAACCCCCTGCCCCTGAGGAGGACTTTCACACCCTGCTTCTGCTGGGGCTGGAAGAGAAGGCCTTGAGCTTAGGGACCTCAGGGTGCTACTGATCATTCTTACTGCGCCAGGAGGAAACTTCGACTGATGATGCTGGGGACACTCCAGTACCCCTTCTTTAGGGTGGTTGCCGTCTTCCTAGGGCTGGTCCTGGCTGCTGATGGGAACTACAATCCTGCTGATGTGAGTGCCTGGGCATGGGGATGGCAGGATGAAGTTCTTGCCTCGCACAGCAGCTTTGTCAATCCAGGTGTGTTTTCTGTGTGTCCCCTCCAGATCTCAGCAGAAAGTGTGGCCCTGTGGATCAACACTCTGGTTGGTGCTTCCACCCTCTTTGGGCTGTGGGCTCTGGCCATCCTCTTCCGGCAGGCCCGGCTGCACCTGAGTGAGCAGAACATCAGTGCCAAGTTCTTCTGCTTCCAGGTGAGCTCCTGTTCTGCCTGGCTACCCCTTAGGTGAGAGGCTCCTCCAGCACAAACAGGATGAGAGGGTGATGGGGCAGAAGCCAGGTGTGGTTGCAGGAGAGTGGGGAAGACAAAGGGTAGGAGCTTAGCAACACCACACCCACCACCACCTCAAGTGTTGATGGTTGCAGATCCTCCTCATCCTGACGGCACTGCAGCCTGCCATCTTCAGCATCCTGGCCAACAACGGCAACATTGCCTGCTCACCACCCTTCTCCTCCAAGGCCAGGTCGCAACGTAAGTTGGGAAACAGGGGAGCAGCGTCAGGCGCTCCCAGCTGAGCTCCTCCGTTGTGTGGCATCAAGTGGGGAATGGATGTGGTGGTTGAAGGCAGCTTCAAATGACCCTTCTCCTCTTCCAGAGATGAACATGCAGCTGTTGATCCCACAAACCTTCATCTTGGTAGTGGTGACGCGGATATACTACCGCAAGCAAGATGATAAGCCAGGCTACCAGCCTGTCAGCTTCGTGTCCACAGACACTGATGGCAAGGTGTGAGCAACTGGGGAGCCAAGGAGCAGAGTGAGGTGAGGGCCTGGTCAACTATCTCCTTCCCTGGCCCTGGGGAGCTGCCAGCAGCAGAGCAGGCAGAGGGGGAATGAGCATCTTGGTGGGGGGTGAAAGGGTCTGAAACCTGAAAACCACAAGTCACAGTGACTTGTGAAGCCACCCCCAGGCCAGGGGGCTCTTACCTGGCATTGAATAAAGATAAATTTGTACTTGAGTCTTGTGTGAGTGACTGGGCTCAGATTGTCACCTGCCCAGGCTGACTGGGAGATGACTTCATGCAGGTGAAGGAAGATGGGAGGCCACACCAGCACATCCACATGGAATGGAGCCATCCATGACACTGACCACTGGGTGCTGCTGACTGGGGTCCGACAGCTAAGACAATGCCAGGGCAGCAGCATTTTCTCTCAAGACCTCTGGATAGGTCTTGCCCATCCCTGCTGCACATCCTTCACAGCAGTGATTGCTCCTGAGAGCGCAGGAGGATTGTCCACACATGCCAGCCTGGGGCCAGGCAAAGCAAGGAGCCTTGAAGCACTGTAACACAATTGGTTAATGCTCCCCTGTTGGGAAAATTCCCCAGCTTTCCTTTACCATGAGGAGGGGAGATAATTGACACAGAGCTTTTTTCAGAGGGCTGTGTTCAAAGTGAAATTGCTGAGCCAGAAGATAGACTGGTGATTCATTATGAGATAGCCAAATTTGACAGACTCCTGGCAACAGCACATGGTTATTACCAACGTGGTTTTCTGGGCACCAGCAGAAGCACAGGTGCCCCGTGATCTCATGGCTTTGCCAAGAAGCAACACCCAAGCAAGCAGCAAAATACAGGATTCATTTCCCCTACATCAGACTACCAGACCCTGCTTACCTGCAGCAGGCAGCAAACCCACACCTTTACACCAGAGAGCCCTTAGCAATGAGATGTCCACCCTGAGGGCAGGGCGCAAGGCACAGGGATCAGTCCTACTAAGGTCACTGCTACTGCCAAGTGTATTTGCTGCTCCAGCACTTGTCTGCCTCTGGTTACAAGAACTGTGCCACACAATAAAGTCCAAACTCCCTGTAAAACACACAAAATCATGTCAGTGCAGGTGTGTGCCAGGATTTTCTCAAGAGATTAAAGAGCTTCTTTTGTACCGCTCTGAGCAATATGCTGGTTATGTGCCACAGTCTTTATGTCTTGCTTTTACCAGCATCCTTGGCACATTTCAGCTTTGTTCTGCTGCTGCTATTCTTTGCCATCAGAAAATCCACTCCTAGGGCCTGGCTGCTGGTGGCCAGCAGCCTTACCCCCCAGATCTATAGGGGAATGGAGTAAAGACTATTGCAGGGGTTGATGCCTCTGGATTCTTCAATGCATGCTAGCAAAGGTTTATTTTTCCACTTTTTTGTGCTTGATTCAAACATGTCTCTTTTGGATGCTTTTCCTGTAGAGTGCAGGATGTGTTAAGAGTGTGCAGGACTGCCCTGAAGCAGCAGCACTGGGTACATCTTCAGGAAATGTGACATTCCTGGAGAATTTGGCTCACATGTTTTGCCCTCAAATCAAGCTCTGTCCTGTTCCTGATAGGACAAGGCAGTGCTGGTCCAGCAATCCAGGAAGACACAAAAAAAAGAGGAAAAAAAAAATCACAAACCAAACCAACAAAGAGTAGTTTGGGATCTGAGTGTTCAATTTAATTTAAGTGCAAGGAGGAAGCAAGGATTACTGGTTACAAGATACAGCTCTGTTATTCCAAGCTACATGTAAAACCACAGCTGACTTCTTACCAAGCACCCCAGGTTTTGCAGAGAGCCCAGGACATACATTAAGGTCTCTACAGAGCAAACCACCATTTGTTATCCACACTTACAGAACACTGTTGCATAACTCCTGTTTGAAACAGTAGTAAGGCCTGAAAGGAGCCTGGTCTTTGTGATCGGGAAAGCAACACAACATTCATACCAAGGGAAGGGTGAGGAAAGGAAGGTGGGGAAGATGAGGGAAGAGGGAATGTGGGTGATACAAAGTAAGTGCTCTGCCACTCATAAACCAGGGGATCAACAACTGTACCAAGTGACCATTATTGGTTCCTTACGGCTTAAAATTCCTAGCAGCCAGGCCACACTCCCAGAGCCACTGCACATTCCTGCTGAGACGTCCAAGTGGCAGATGAGGGATCCCCAAGATGCCCTTTCCCATACTGGCTCCGGCCTCAACAGAAGCACAGAGTTCTATCAAGCCCTTTGGGCACGGTGACAAAGGATTAGCAAGAGAAAAGCTGGAAAGAAGTGGCAGCCTGCTCCTACCGCAGGATCCCTGTATCCCCTGGAAGCACCGCACTGTGCAGAACCTGTGGCAGCACCTGATGCTTTGCCTCCTTGCGCCCACAGCTCCCTGAGCCTCACACCTCGCTCTGCAGATCCCCCTGCAGTATTGCCGACCAGGCTCCAAGTTGTCTTCTCTGCTCCCAGCATTGCAGGACACAGGCAGCTCAGCCCAGCAGCTCCACCCAGACACAACAGGTGTCCCAGGCAAACCCAAGCAGAAAAGCAAGTGGGAGCTTCACAGCTTGTCCCTTCAGCGCTGGCTGCTGGGACCTGTGCACAGAGCAGTGCCCTGGCCTGCTCTGTGCAGACACAGGCAGCATGGGGAGGGCAACTGGCCACGGGAAGCTGCAGGCTGCAAAGCTCCAAAGTGTTGGTTACAGACAAGGCAGCAGGCATGACTTGGACTGTGGTTTCAAATGATCAGGTTAGATGGTTAACATCTTAAAAAGCTGCAGCACTCTCTGAGCAATTCCTGGCCTGCCTCAAGGGGCACTGTAAGTGGGCACTGACATTGCCCAGGGCAGGTAACTGTCACATGGGACAAGGACCCTTCCAGCTGCAGACACGAACACAGACAGCGAACTGGCTGTACCAATTCACATTCTGTCCTTACAGCAGCGACTTCATGGCACCAGTGCAAAGGCCTGCTCCAGCCCCTTGGGAGCACAGCAACTGAAACACAAACACGCACAGAGCACAGTGTTGAGGGGCATTTGGACAGACAGCAAAACCTAGTACAGACCAGAGACTGGGACGAGGAGCTTCTCAAAGGAGTACGCACATTGGTTTTCTACCTGGACTTTCCTGTGCCCAAGGAAATGCACAGAGAAGTGCCCTGAAGCAAAGATTCATTCTCCTCTCTCAAACAGCAACTGAGGACTGAATTTAGCTCAAGATGTAGCACTCTTGTTACGGTTAGCTGGGAAGGCCTTTCCCCTGCAGCTGCCACACAACCTGGACCTGTGAATGCTGGCTGCGTGCCTCTGTGGCGCTAGGAGTTCTTCCAGGGCGTAGCTCCTGCGTGCTAAGCCAGCAGCCTCCCGCCCAGCACGTCCTCACAGCCACGCACTAGGGAGCTCAGCAATGAGGTGCATGAGTACTGGAGACTCTGCTGAACAGACTGCTATCAGCTCTGGTGCAGCAGAGATGTCTCTGTTTCCTAGAAGCCTCTTTACACTATCGCTTGCTGTGTGCTCCTGAGGTCACGCTGGTTGCGGAACCGAGGGGGTCTTTTGTTTGGTAGAGGTATGGATACTGCCTGGAGGTGGGGGAAGACGACAGAAGGGCTGAAGGAAAGAAGAGACAAATGGGTCTTCCCACTCTCCCTCTTGCCTGGAGGTTTAACACGGGAAAAGAAACCAAAACAAAAGCCACACTCGAGTGCTATTCTTTACACTTTTTAAAAGGGTAATTTCTTAAAATATAAAACCCATCTGCCCCCTGGAAACCACTAGAATGTAAACAATAAAAAGGGGGTTGAGGGAGGAGAAGGGAGAGGAGGTTTAAATGTGCTTCCAGGCAGCAGCCCTTACTAAGAGCAATGGGTGCCTCCAAGGCCCTGTGCTCACCATCAGCCCTGTTCTATGGCTCCCTTGCTCATTTAGAGTTCCCCAGTGGATCCAGACTTAGGATTCGGCGATTAGCGGTTCGCAGTAAATCCCAGCTGGTAGCTTAATCCTCTTCATCTTCACTGATGTCATAGGTGACTGCAGACTCGTTCCTGGAGCGGTTGGCAGGTGAGGAAGGAGGAGTCTTGGTTGAAAAGGGCCAGCGGAAGGAGGGAGATGGGGAGCGGTCGTGTGTGGGGCTACTGCTGGGACTCTGCTTTGGGCTGATGGCCTGCAGCATCCGGCCCTTGCCCTCCTTCAGCATGTGTTTCTAGCAATGGAAGCAGGAAGACAGTCAGCATGGATCAAACAGTGGTGGAAATGGACACTACTTACAGCTTGGGCAGCATTTTGAGTTGTATCCCTTCAATGCTTTGGGCAATACAGGAGCAGAAAAAGCTGAGACATTGCTCTAGGCTTTGGAAATTACATGCAGTGCAATCATCACTCATTTTCAAGCACTTCTAACACAAAGTGCCTGTGATATTTACCTACAGCACAGGAGACCCTGGCAAAAACTAGCTTCAGACTCATCCCAAGCTGGTGACAAAGCTATTGCCAGTCTCTTCGCAGCTCAGTGGCCTGCAGGACACAAGCTGCAGTTTGCAGGCCAGTTGGCAAGGGTTAGGGCTTCCTGGAAACAGGCTGCCCAAGCCTGGGATAAGGGTGGCAAGATACTGGAACATGTTGCCCAGGGAGGCCATGGATGCCCCCTCCCTGGAGGTGTTCAAGGCCAGGCTGGATAAGGCCTTGAGCAACCTGCTCTAGTGGAGGTTGTCCCTGCCAGTTCCAGGGGGATTTGAACTAGATGATCTTTAAGGTCCTTCCCAACCCAAACCATTCTATGAATCTGGAGGCTGGTGGCACATCAAGCACTACCACAAACTGTAAACCTTTGCTCTGCAGACCACAGGTTGCAGAAGCCCTACAAAGCCTGCTGAGCTCTCCAAAATCCTCTTTCCCCTTTTCCCAGAGTGGCTTCTTACCAAAGCGCCTTCCGGGCCAAACATTTCCAGGAAATTGCCGATGAACTCCCGGGACTTTTCTTCCCACTTCTGAATGAGATCAATACTCTTCTCCTCCACTTTTTGGACAAATTCCTTTGACTTCTCCTCTACATCCTTCACTCTCTTTTTCACCTTATCCACACGCTCCTGGAGGTGGTATTTCTTCTCCTGTAGAGTAAGTGGTGGATGAGAACAGAGCTCACCAGATCTGAGTGACGATCGCCTCTGCTTTGCGTTATTATTATACTGAAGTGCTGCTTAAGACCCAGCAAGTCCATTAGTCTTGTGACACTTCTCCTTCACTTCAGTGACACTTCTTCTCTAGACTGAATGGCAGACACAGTGGGGCTGTGAGATGCTTTGTGACAGGCACTGGCAGAGCACGCAGAGCCAGACTAAACCCAGAGAAAAGCACTATCTAACAGGAGGGAAATATTTATATAATATACAGATTAGATTTGAGCAACCTGCTGAAGGCCTCTTTGCATTATCACAATTGCACAAGTCTCTCTCTGGGGTGTTTTTAAACAGAGGCAGCATTACATGCCAGAGATCAAGCAGCTGCTACTTCTCTTGTTTCATTTTTGTATTTGATAGAATTTTAAAAGCAAGGCATGGTATCTCAGTAACAAAAGCCCAAATGTTTACTACTCCCAACATCAGAAGTGCCTTTTGCCACGTATTCTGCTCGTGGGCTAGAGCTACGCGGCACAGGATCACAGCACGTCTTTCTCTCCCACCCAAGCACTGCTGCTCCTGCAGCTCCCAGAGGGAACAGTATGGTGAGACTAGGATCAGATTTTATCCTAACAAATGACTCTACCTTAAGAAGGTGGCTGAGGAAAGAGGAAAGTGGTGAGGTACAGTAGCTGCTGCCAACAACAACCCACAGTTCATTCAACTCATGAAAACACATGATTCGCCACATGCTCTGTCTCCAGCTCTTTCAACAGGCAAAATGTCACCACAGCCACTTCTGACAATGGAGCACTATGAGCAAAACCTCAGTTCCTCTGGCTAGGTCCCAGAGGCAGGGGCAGAAGAAGTCTAATCGCTACTCCAAAGACACCAGTTCGGTGCAACTCTTTAGCTCTGCAGACTGGCCTTTTACTGGCATATGTCAGGACCATGCTATCAGGACTCTACACCTCCACACCCTGAAAGATCCTGCCTCGGCAGCCTGTGGACAGGCACACTTCAACTCACGTTGATGAAGCTGACGTTGAGCTCCTTAGCCGTGTAGCCCCGCTGCAGGTTCCGCCTGGCATAGACATCGTAGTCCCGCACGATCCGCGTGATGATGTCTGACGTCGAGATCCCCTCAGTTCTCTGAGTTGGTGCAAACATGCCTACAGTTGGGCAACAGGATCCAGGACAGCTGTAAGCAAGATATGGCAAAAAGCTGCTCCTGCCTCTATTAGGAAGCGCCCTCTCCTGCCAAGAGCTCATTTCCTAACTGTCCTCACACTACCACATCTTTGTCTTTGAATGTACACCACCAGTGTCCTCCTTTTTTGGAGCGTAAGGAAGACCTAAGTAAGATCAAACCATGGCACAATCACATCAAACTACTATGTCTTCTAATGAAAAGCTCTTCACTGCAGCTGGCTTAAAGACTCTTGACTATAATCCACAGCACATAGAGTAGTATAGTGATAAGGACAGGACAAAGGGTCGTACAGTTTATTGGGTGGAAATATAACAAACTCTGGTGGCTGGGTTTGGATACATTTAAATCAGCTGCACCCCCACTGAACTTTACAGCAGATAGCTAGAGGAGCTGCTTTGCTAAGTCCATAAGATTCTTAATTTGTGAGAATCTTTAAGACACACCATAGGATTTTTTTTTCAAAAGGTGCTGTTAATTCAGTCACAATAACTAGACTGGAAGCTGGGCAGTGCTTGGCCTGGGATATGGGCCAGTCCTAACCTTATAAAGTATGACCCCAAACTGCGCCTCATTCTGCCCTCAGAGCCTCCTGGGCTCCCAGAGAGGCACCACCACTTCCCCAGGTGTACTCCTGCAATACAGGAGCACAGGAGAAACTATAGCAGACCTTTTGAGAGGAAGCCTTGGAGAATCTGACCCAGACCCACCTGCTTCTTTTATGTGCTTATAAACATCATCACTGCCAGCAGAAGAATAGGGGATGTCATCATGAGCAACGAAGTCGATCTGGAAATTAAGAAAGCAACATGAGTCAACGTTTTATCTTGAACGTGCAGGCCTCCTGCCTTCTGTCAAAGGATGAACTTTTGCTCAACACCTCCACACAGAGGAGTCACAGAACACAGCAAAGCACTTTCCTGTATTATAAAGCAGCACAGAGCAGTTCCAAGTTCTCGCTGACAATAGAGTATCAATTGTAAGCACACCGCAGAGAGGAAAGGCTGGGACTAAGGACACAGTTGTCTGGAGCTCCACAGAGACAGGTCTTGTTAATGGCAACAAGGCTGAACTAAAATGCCCCTGAGGACTCCTTCCCCTCCTAAAGTAGTTCAACAGATGTTAGAGACTCCTTGCATTTCATCTTACCAACTGATAAAAGCCTCTCAAGACAGCTTGCTTGGTCTCCTGCTGCAGGGAAACTGATGAAAATCTAAGCTGCTCTCACTGTAAGTAGGGGGTTGAACCAGATGCCCTCCAGAAATCCCCTGCAACCTGTGTTATCCCCTTCCTACCACATTTCACACCAATCTGTAAGCAGCAGGAACAGTGAGAACTCTCTCAGGGTTTTTCACCATGTCACAGTCTCAACCTTTTTTTAACATGACCTTCCAGCTCCCTGAACACTTCCAGCATCCCAAGAAACCCGCTCAATACCCATAACCCAGCTCATTCTATACTCCAGGAGTTTCAACAGAAATGGGGCTCCTCAGGCAGAGGTCACCCCATGGGTGAATTCTTGCTGTAAACAGGAAGCACAGGCAGAGGCTCATCAAAATGCATAACAGATCAGCTGTCACAAATTACCCTGTGCTCCGCCAGGAACTCAGGAGTGAGCGTCCACGGCGCGTTTCTCACCACTTCATCCACGTAACGACAGTGCTGCACAGCATCATACCGCTCGTTCTCGTTCATTACCGTGAAGCCCTTGAAGTTGTGGGTTAGCTCATCACTGCAGACTGAAGAAACAGGCAGAGAAGAGTGAGCCTGAGATACTTAGCCAGTGCTTTACAGTAAAAAGACCTTGCACACATCCTTGCTAAGCTAGGCGATGCCAGCTTCTGACAGCGGCTGGTGCTGGCGCTTTCAAACCCAGCTCTTCCAGCCACAAAGCTCCAGGAACAGGGAGTCTGCAGGGCACTGAACTCAGTTCTAGGCAGGCTGTTTGGGAGATTTCTGACCCAGCTACACCCCAAGCCCTCAAGGTTTCTAGAGCCTACAAAGCTTATCAAGAAGCCCAGCCAATACAGAAGAGAGCTC
Organism: Picus viridis; assembly: GCA_033816785.1. NCBI lineage: Eukaryota > Metazoa > Chordata > Aves > Piciformes > Picidae > Picus > Picus viridis. The sequence continues at coordinate 28,004,564 of CM066589.1, forward strand.
TCATGTAGGAGATTCTCCTGTTCCAGGAGCGCTGGAACAGTCTCCCCAGAGAGATTGTGGAGTCTCCTTCTCTGGAGACTTTCAAGACCCATCTGGATGCATTCTTGTGTGACCTGTGCTAGATTCTATGGTCCTGGCTCTGGCAGTGGGGTTGGACTCAATGACCTCTGGAAGTCCTTTCCAGCCCCTGGCATCCTGTGAGATGACATCTGGGGGCCTATCAGGTAAAAATCTTCTTTTAATCCTTGGCTTGGAAACTGAAGCCCGTGAGAAGAAAAAAAAACCAACCCACTGCTTAAGCTTCCAACTTCATAAAATGTCACTCCACAGTCTAGTTCTTGGAGAGCTGCATTAAAACAAAGGGTGAGTTCACAGCAAATCAAGTTAGCTTAATTATGTTCTATGAGAAAGTAAACGAACAGCTCTTCATAATCTGCAATGTAAGACATTGAGAAAGAGGGAGTTTCATTTGGCTATCAGACTCAAAAGTAATCAAGGCATTACCAGGCTCACTGGTATTGGATGTATTTATGTTCCAAACAAACATGATAAAGAGTGAGTGAGATTGCTCCCAGCTTGGAGCTAATGTTCACTTAGGCTGAGGCCTCTCATCTCAGTTCCTGGTGCAAGCGGAGCAGTTCATTGCCCTCACCTCCTCACCAGACTATCAGAGGCAAGGAGCAAGGTTACACACCTTGCTACATTAACCTGGTAATAGCTTCATCTGAAGTTAATTTCCTGTTTGATGTATATTTATGAACACAGGGATGTCTTTCCCCCTGCAAGATTCCTAAACTCAGAGTGTGCTGTAGGTTGGAACAACTATTTCAGCTCTCATCACTCCCTTCCGGTTCTAGACACTGCTGTAGCACACAAAGTATCGCTATAAAAATGCCCTCAGCACTGAGTGAAACTGTGGTAAGGAAACAAGCCCCACAAAGACACCATGATTGCTCTATCACAGCATCAGAGTTTCATTTTGTTTCAGGAAGATAAGGGCAGCTGAGAAAACTAGTTCAAGGTATTCTCAGCTCTGATACCTTAACATTGTTATGCAGCCTGACCAGAGGTCACCTCCTGATGGACAATGTGCAGAGCCTGACATGTCTTTAAGGTGGGTGAAGGTACAGGCACAGAGGGACTGCCTGGACAGTGCATTGCAGGAGCCAGAAGAAAGGGTTTCTTTTTTCTCTTTTGTATTCTTGAAGAAGGCCTGATTGAAACACCTCTTCCAGATCCCCTCAGTCAGCAGGATATTCCTGGCATCAGCTAAAGACTACTGAACCTAACAGACACCTGGGAACTTTTATTTGGAGAAATGAGGCCTCCCTGACTTTCATGTGCCAGGCACATGCCCAAGAAGTGCTGTGACCTCTGCGCTTCCAGCAGGTACCTCTTTGGAATCAGCCATAAGCAATTCCCAGCAGAGAGCTGGAACAGGGGAGTGACTTGGAGGGCAATAAAGGTAACACAAAGCTCAACGCATCACAGAAGGGCTGTTACGTATTCATCTGTCTCATTCAACTGGCAGATGCTTAACTGTCCCACATCTCTTTTTATATGTGCAACTCACCATTATCTGCCTGAACTAAACAGAGAGGTCAAATTAGAACAGTGTGATCAAAAGTCTTTTCCTTCAGCTCCCATTTGGTACAGGACATCTTTCTGCAGACACATCCAACGTACTGCAGTAAGACTCCAACAACATTTGGGACAAACGTCTGCAGCGAGAACCACTGAGGCCATAAGGACAAAATCCCTGCTGTGCCATCTGTATGCACAGCCATGGATGAAGGTGAACTGCACTCCTACAACAGTCAAAGTCAACCAGGTCACTCCTTACCTCCAACAATGAGGTATGTGTTTGGGAAGAGGTTCTTGGCTTGCATCAGGGCTCGGGCGTGTCCGGAATGAAACAAATCAAATATTCCATCGGCATAAACTCTGACGGGGCGATCCACTGTGCCAAAGGGACAGAGAGACATTTGTGAAGATGCCTTCCTGGAGAAGCAGCTGCTGCTCATGTCTGCATTTGGGGACCTTCTGAAACTCGTGAGGATGTTGCAGAAAACTGGCAGAATGCAGAGCCATAGCCAGGAAAGATTTGGGAAGAGAAACGGCTGGCGCTCTGCCTTCCCACACGGAATCAAATGCAGCTGAGAACAGAGCTGAAATACAGCCATGTTCAAAGGCACATCCACTGAACACAAGATGAAGGAAGACCAAGGAGAAAACAAAGTTTGAACATCCCCTCCCACAGAAATCCAAATGCAGCATTAATTTTTTGCACAGTCAGTAAGCTACCAGAGAGGGACTGGCCCAAACGTTTCACAGGTGCCACATTTCCCCCTGACAGCCCAAATGGCTTCTCGAGACCTTCTCAGCATCCTGCTCTGTTTCCTGCTGCCAAAGATTTAAGTCCAGATGAGGGACCAGACTTCCAGTTCCCCACCAGCATGATCAGCTCCTCCAGACCAATGAGTGTATGGCTCTATCCAAACGTCCAATTGGACTGCTAAAAGAGAAGCTGATACAATTGTGCTGAAGCGCTGGCACTATCAGCTCGATCTACAGATAAATAAGTAGGAACAAAACTTTTGTCAGGCCATCTTGGCCTGGAGAAATTACAGCTTAGATCTCTGAGGTAAAGTGACACAGTCCAGCACTGCCACACAACAGTAGGAGGTTCCCTCATTTCTGACCTTCTGGAACCACACAGGTCAGCAGTCCTCTGGCTGCTGGTAAGAGAAAGCCACACACTCTAGGTATGTGACACACTTGGGTATGGCCTGCTGCTTCCTGGCTGAATTCAGGCAGACAGAGAAGTGGCGTGACTAGAGGCCCATCAAAGCTGCCAGAAGAGGGCTGGTCCTAGCAGGCCCTTATCAAAATACAGTCATGTTCTGGGAATCAGCTGGGATACCCTTCCCTTTTCCTCCGTAGCTGCAGCAGCTACAATGTGTGAGCACAGAGACAAACACAACACGAAAGCAGGCAATGAATTTTAGCCTTAGCTGGCAGGAAGGCCATCACTGCTGAAATCAGAGACTTTTGTGCAGGTTCTGGAGACTTTCAGCTGGGAAGTTAATGCAGACTGTGAAATGCACTGGATTTCCAGAACCTCTGGCAGGAAAGCACTGCCTAGGTCTCAATCTCAGCTGGTTCATCTCTCAGCAGCACTCAGGTAGGTAGTAGTACAGCATTTATATTGTCTTTGTGGCCATAACATAGAGGCCAAGTAGGAGGCCAAGCACTATCTGCACACTCTGTTTGGCAAGTGAGGGCGGCTATCTTGCAGGCATCAATCCTGTCTCTGCCTCCCCTTTGGACCTGCAGAGAACAGAGTGCTTCTTACAGCCTGATTTTAGAGAATAAAAGGACACATTTCAGTCATGGGGCTGGCCTACTGTGTTGAATGACACTGACTTTAATTCAAATCCAGACTGGAACAGGATGTTCTGGAAAAATATATGTTGGTTTTACTTGCCCATTTCAAGTTTCAGAAAAGATGACTTTTAAAGTGCTTAACTTCAAGATGCCTCAGACCAAGTAGTACAGATATATGCTCAGCTCTGATACTACTCTATAGCTGTCAGCAACAGAGGAAAAGCTAAACCACAAACATCTATTTGCCTCAAATAGCCTTACTGGTGAAAGTACAGCTCCTCACACACACAAGCTCCGATTTCAGTTGTACTGGCAGGCTCAGTTTCTGATGGGAACAGTTATCTAACCACCGAAGCATTAAGTCAGTCATTGGCTGCAAACCTGGTCTGACACACAAGGTTGGTTTGGTCTTGAAGCTATCACAATCATGCCTCCCCACCCTGTCCCATTTATACAATCCCCTTCCAATCTGCCTTTTTTCACTTACAAGGGGTCCCTCTCATTGCTTCTTCATAGGTCACTCTGACGTATGGCTTGCTGTAATCGATTTCCACTTCATCTGAGAAAGGAGCCGGTTCCCGCAGTCCCTGGAGAGCCAGAGAAGTCAGCTGTCAGGATACAAGGCTGAGAGCAGAACCTAACAGCAGCACTTCCACTGCAGTGTCTTAGGCACTCAGTGATTCACTGTGCCTCAGCATGATTCAAACACATGTACTAAAAGACTAATAAGTTACGAACCTCAAACCAGCCCCGTGAGGTGGTTAGCCTGAGTTTAGAGGGGAAGAGAGAGAAACGCAGAGTTAAGATGCTGGTAGTCACACTGCACCCAAGAGAAATGGAGGCTCAACCGTGCAGCTGGTAAAGCCAGACTTTTGATAAACAGCAGTTCACAGCAGCACAAGCCAAGCTTCATCAAACCTCACTGCTGCAGCTCCAGCTATGTCCACCTGGGCAAGACCATCACTTTCTGTGTCTGAGTGCTCATGCTGCACTGTACAAATTGTAACAGCTCCTCAATTTCAGTACAGAGGAGCAGAAGAGCAATCCTAACAGCAGAACAATTTCCCAAGGGTATCTGTGTGTCATCACCCACTTCTGAGCCACAGTGAGAGATTGACCTTGATTTGTGGCAGATGATCTCCAAATGCTGCAGGAAATTGCCTCCCTCCAATCTACTACCTTGACCCCAGGAGTATGATAATCAACAGCTGAAGTCCAGGTATGCTTCTGGACTCCTCTGAATGGAAACAAAACATCTGCCCTTCCCCTAACAGCACAAACAGTCCAGTTTCCTTCTGGCAGGAAGGTGTGGGGCAGCAATGGATGTTTCTTTCCTAAGCCACAAGATCTTTATAATAATACCTTCACACTGCAGAAAGCTAATCAGCAGTTTCCTCTCTGGCTTTCCTGTCCACTGCAGCATCCTGCCATGGTGCCCAGCACCACTGCAACCAGAAAGACAGCTTCTATAAATTGTTTATGTCATTCCTTTTACAGTGCTAAAAGTGAAGTGCACAGGAAAGCAACCACTGACCAGTGCACTCGAGCAAAGTGATGCTGCTGACAATCTCCTTTAACTTACTGAGGCTGTAGTTACCTGCATTTCATACACCACCTGCTCTATCAGGATCCTTACTGTCAGGTAAGGCCAGCAGGTCTTTACTGTCATCTCTGCCATTGTATCAGAGACTTGTGAGGAAAACCAAATTATTTGTAGCTTAGTGAGCATACATCTGATATGAAGTTAGGAATAAAAGCATTTTAAAAAACCCAACTATCAAAATTATCAGAGGATCACTGAGAAATGTCCTTAAAAGCACCTGCCAGAGTCTTGTCCTTGCTCTGCAGGATGTGCGAGGGTCAGGACTCAACCTGATGTGCACAATACAACAGGCTAATGTTCAGCAGTTTCATTACCACCCTCTGCTGCTGAGCCCTGCTGCTTCAGGAGCACTCTGCCAGCCAGCTGTTTGGCTGGGAGTGGTAAAGACTCCATAGTAATGTCACAGTTAGGCCACACTATTACTTTTGCCACAATAAATAACATTTCCACAAAAGAAGAGAAAAGAAACCTTTCATCACGAGGTCTGTGACTAAAATAAATGTGGCCTGGAAGTGTAGGAAGTAGCTTGTGCTGCTCAGAGAGAGGTGTCCCTGCCCATGGCAGGGTGGTTGGAACTAGATGATCCTTGTGGTCCCTTCCAACCCTGACTGATTCTGTGATTCCAGCAGGACAGATACCAACATGAAGAGCAAGTGATTTCCATAGAATAACCTGACCACTTCTCTTTCCTTACTGAAACATATGGGGTCTTTAAAAGGGACAGGGTGGGTTCCTGACAGCAGACAAGGATATAAAGGCTCTGTGGGATAAGTCACACAACAACTGGAGTCTCCATTCCCAACACTTGCCTCCCCAGTTCTCATTGCTGGTGTTGCTCTCAGTCTGTTACACTATCTGCCAAATGCTCTGGGACTGGACTGAAGCACTCCTGAAGAGCAGAACGTTTGTATCACAGCGAAAGGCTGCAACACATCACCACGTTCTGCCAAGGACTATGACCCCAGCATGGAGTGGCAGGGATCCTAAGTGGCTTTTGACAGAGATAAGGGAAGAGCAACTAAAGCACACGTGATATGCAGGAGAGCTCCAGGAAGAGGCAGAGAAGAGCTGTAAAAAAGCCAATCATCACAATGTATCAGCAAGGACAAGTTAAAGTCAGCTCTTTAGCATTAACTGGCACAGAGCCAGTTAGGCACCAGCCCTGAAAAGAGACTCTGCTGGTTCTAGCTTCCTAAAGCCATTCCAATGCTGATGAAAGAAAGAAGAAATCCTTTCTTTGTTTTTTATTTTCTTTTTTCCCCTTCTATGTTTTAGTCTTGGCTTTTTTTGGTTGCTTCTTTTCCCCCTTAACACTCCCAAAGTATCCGCAACATAAATGCAATCTCCTACCGAAGAGAATCAAACTAACCATTATCCTCCCACTGTTGTTTCAGAGCACAGGTTCAATAGATCAATAGATTGCTTCTGCAGATGCTTTATAGACTTCAGACCCTCCTGCAGTTCCCCTGACTTGGACAGGACTGTGAGGTGCCCGAGTTGTTACATGCTTGTTTGGAGTACTTCTCCCTCCTGCTGGGTCACGTCAGTAAACCCACCTGTGAGAAACTAATGCTTACTTCTGCATGGATATCTCTGTGCATGCTGGAACCTCGTGTTTGGCTTCAGCTTAAATGGCTACAAACAAGCCATACACACCACAAAAGCAGCTTAGCATGCTTGCCTCAGACCTAATTTAAGCCCATGTTGTAAATACATTACTAGTATTGAACAAAGAAAGACTCTGAACTGGCTTTACAAGAATGGTAACCGCTGTCATTTGCTTCTTCCCACCCACCACTTGCTTTCTGTGTCCACATTAAAACCACCACATTTCTCTTTCTGCTGTTAGGTCTGGATGTCCTAATCTCACAAGCCCCCAAAGCTCCTATCTCTGCTTACTTACGAGTGAGCGTCGGGACATTTTGGTCGGGATTCCATCCAGCTCTGTTGCTCCATTGGGGCCAGATCCATCTTTTCTTCTCTTCCGGGAGTTCAGCCTGGAGGATGTCGGTGGCTCCATCTTGCCAAGCACGTCCAGTAAGAACTGGAGCAAAACGAAGGAGAGGGGGAAATCAAAAATAAGTAGAAAAAGGAGAGATTTCTCAGCTCTTCCAAAGCAGAGTTAGTCAAGAGCAGCACAGTGCACAGAAGGTCAGTGCAAAGACACAGCCACCTAACAAGGGGCTTAGCCAGTTGTATCTGGCATCAGCTGCCAAGGCTTGACAAACAGTGCCTGGTGGGAATACTGAATCACTTACTGCAACTCGGGGCTGTTCTGCAGAGAGAAGTGTGCAGCAATCAGCTGGCTGGAGAGAAACTCACACAAGAGTTGCAATGCAAGTCATAAATCATTACTACAAGAATGATTACGCTATTTTAGCATCTGGAAAGCAAACTAAGGATGAAGGCATGCCCAATCTATATTCAGCCCTCCCCCAGCTCTCATTCTGACGACTGTAAACACTACTCTTCTGTGCCTCTCCTCTCCAAGACAGCTGGTGAGTGTGCTGCATCCCTGTAAAATCCTGAAGAGAGGAAGGAGCAGGTTTAAGCAGAAGGGTAATGGTGAGGGAAGGGCTGCGACTCATGGTCATAACTTTAACTAGTGGGCTTGATGTTTGCTTTGTTGTTTGTGTAAGACCAAGCTGCATCTCCTCAGTGGTGACACCTTGGGATGCTCCCTGCTTGTCCTCCGCTCCCACTGCAGTGGTGACTCAGCCGATGGTGAAGCAGCTGCTGACACCACATTAGGGCACACTTCTGGCACTTTATGCACCAGGTTGCAATTAATGGCTGTTCAGCTGAACTGCTTCTGCGATGAACAGACAGAGCCAGTTTTGGGCAGAAATCATGACAGCTATCTGGAAGTAAGCTACCTGTGCTTTTGAGCTGGAGTCATTGTACCTTCCCAAAAGGGCCCTGGAGCATTAGGAAGCCCAGCACCTCACATAACTGAAGCAAAGCTAGGGATTTTTGGAAAGGCATGGCAGCAAACATTCCCTTTTCAGCTGCTGCAGGAGCTGGAACCTGGTGCTGGATTTACAAAATGTATAACTAAGGAGCAGCATTATCTCTTACTCACTTGCAGTGTGCTCTCCAGGGCAGCAAATGGCACTTCTGACCTGCCATTCCTGGGAGCAGCATGACCCCTCCACCCAGGAATGATGCTTACGTGAGTGCCTCAACACCCTAGTAACAAAAGCCGGGCGGAATTTAAAACGTCTCCCCACCCACATGCAGTGAGTGTGCTGGAACACCTTAGGTGGGGCAAGCACGAAGCACATGAAAGGGCAGATATCCTTCTCAATGTTACCCCCCTGTCCTTGGCAGAGGGTCTCTCCTGAGTGCTCCTGCTTGGCACGAGCTGAGGCTGTCCTCAGATAAGGCCACTGGGCAAAGCCCTGCTGTTCAGCACGGAACAAGAGCGGGCTGTGGGAAAGAGCTTTTATGAAGCAGATTCAATGATCAGACTTACTCAAGCACAAATGACTCCAGGTTAAGGAATGTTCTAAAGTAAGGAGTCAGATGTAGTTTAATAACATGTGAGCTTACTGCTCTCCCCACCTAGCATCAACCAGATAATACCTTACGAACAGTGTTGGGGGCAAACACAGCTGAACTGGTTTTGGGCTACATGCACATAAATATCCCAGGCTACTCTGGAACACCTAACACTGCACTAAGAACAGGAAAGGAGAATCTTAGTTGAGTGAGGAGCCAAAAAACCTATTGGGGAGAAGACATAAGTGATAATGAAGAGCGGCCACAAGGACACTTCAGAACCGCATCAGCCACCCAGCACTCTCTCCCTCGTTCATGCCTGTGAGTCACATTTGCCGAGTTTCCTCCTATTCCAGTAATTAATTTACTGTTTCCTAACAACAAACAAACTTATTGCAAAATGAGGTTGCAACCCTGAGCTCCCAAGTCTTCAACTACTTAGGCACACATTTAACTTTCAAGCAAGATCCGTGCTATAAATGCAGCAGCTTCCAGAGTGCCTCTGTGAAAACACAGGGTATGATACAAATAGTCTTCCAGTTTTGCAAGGTGCCACCTTGCAAGAACACTCTGTATCAGTTATTTACTTCACCACTGTGGCCCTAGAAGAAAACACCCACTGTACAAAAACCAGCAGACTTCTGTCTCTGGTTCAAGTAACCCCCAGTGTTCCTGGAGACCATGGGGGTAAATAACAGTAGATCTTCTTGTTATTTGGTCAGAACAACTTCACTGCGCTTCAAGTCACCTGTTGGTCTCTGACACTTGCTTTCCTTCCCTTTGGAAAGAATTACAAGATCTGTTAACAGGCTGAATGAATCATTCTGAACCACTGCCCAGCAAAACATCACAAAGCACTGGCAGAGGCTTTGCTGCTGAAGTATGGACATAGCAGGCTCCACGCAAACAGGTGAAGCTCTTCCCACGTTAGCTCAGCCTATCAGAGCAACCAGACTTCTCTGCACACCAGTACAGTCCCTGCTGAGTTACTGCTGCTCCTGGGTGCAGAGCTCAGGGTCAGCCAGAGAACTGCAGGTTACAGCATAGGGCAACACTGCACTTTGCACGCTGTGGCACAGAGGCACTGTCCAAGCCCAGGAGAAATCTCCAACAGCTTCTTCCAAGCCCTCCCACACTAAACCATCTGCTTTCCTCCACCCTAACTCACATTTCTGCTTCTCAGGGTGTAGTCAAATGATGGCAAGCAAAGGCTTAAGTGAATGGATTTGCTTTGCGTTAAGTAAGCAGCAGCAGTCGGACGGCACCAGCTGCCCTGCAGCAGCAGCTCCACCTGACATACCATGGGCGAAATCAGCTTTGAGGATGCTCTAAATGTGCTCTGTCTGCTCTGATGTTACAGGCCAGATGTTACTGAAGGAGCCTCTGCAGTGCCCAGAGAGCTGGCCTGGGCACCTCATGAGCGACGCAGCTCTGCTAATTACTCAAATTAATGCAGGAATTACACAATAATTTTACCACTCTTCAGAGCTTTGAAACCTCTATCCCACGGCTGGTGCGTTCCTGGGAAGGCCTCTTAGCACCAAACACATCATTAAAAACTGGGAACACACTGTTTTGAAAAACAAGCCATGATTTGCTGTGATAAAGAGACTAATCTTAGAATGCTTCACTTTGACCCAAAGGACTAAAATAGCATCTCAAACAATGACTTACTAACAATGGGATCCAGCATCTGTAGCTGAGCTTTACACTTGAGAACACAGCTTTGCTTCCCCAAATGTGTAAAACACTGGCTGTTCCAACATTGATTATGTTTGCAGCAGATGGGGAAGGGGAAGGAGAAGATAGCTCTCAAAGCTCATTCTGAAAACCTCCAAGATAAAGACCAGGCATAACCAAATGAAAAGCCCTGCTATAAAATATTAGCACTGTGCTAGTCTGTCACCCTCCAGTGTTACAGAGTCTGTGCTGAATATGAGAAACTGCTTGCAAGGGACAAAGGTAGAAGTGCCCCCACTTGGGCAAGCCATGGGCAAATCACCATCTCTGTGCCACTGTACAAAACACTCAGGGCCTCGTTTCTGAAACTTCTTTCTCTGGGGCGTGCCCTGTACCAGAGAAGCACCTTGCATGGCCTGCCAGCTAGCTCACCTCACGAGTTGTACAGGCTCTCCAAGGAGTAACTGACTGCCAGATTGGAGAAGAGTTGCTTTTCCCATCAGGGAATCGCTGAATCCCACTGAAACATAGCCACTTCTGAGAGGGAAGAAGGACAAGTGTTGATTACCACAAAGGAAGACAAAAAAAGAAAAATAGGTGGAGAAGGAATTAAAAACTTCTCCCGTAGCGTGAGTTAACTACACCATGATCTGAGCTGGAATTTAACCACAACACTGAAGTTAACACCTGTGGCAGATGGACCAAGTCAGAACAGGCACAGTAAACCTTGCTTAGGCAAGATTTCATGGACAGTAGAGGTGTTTTGTTTAGGCTTGGTGGTGTCACAGAACTGGTGCCTTGCATTACACTGGAGAATTGGATCAGATATTTCTGCATCCTAAGCACACCGATGGCATGAGGTCCTGACCTGTCTCTGTTCTTTGTGCTTTGATGTCCCAAGGAATTTATTGAAAAACATTATCTGCAAATCTACAGGCAGTACCAGGACTGTATCTGTCACTTCCACTGCTTTTCTCTTGCAAATTTACACACCATGACAAAATAAATCCTGCTACTTAAAGCCTATGCAAAACAACAGATGACTGCAACAGCCCAGTAAATGCTCCTGCCCAAGGCTGCTGCATTTGCCACCTGAGATCTGAGCCAGCACAAAATCAGCAGGTAGAGTGAACTAGGAAGGCCTCTCAGACGTCCAGACCTGCCAGGCTACCCAGTGGCACCGCCTCCTCCTGGGCTCCCCTGTTGTCCCTCTGAACTTGGAAGGCATCGGCACTCAGATGTGACTGTCATGCGCTGCTTTGCCCACAAGATCGTTGCACTCCACAGCAGCAAGCTATTTCTCTTCTGCTGACTCATCTGCAGGAAACTACTACTAAACTTTGCACTCTGACAGTTGTCTGCAGAGAATTGCCTTGACACATGGACAGCACCTAAGCTACAGCCCCAGGGAAAAGGAATAAGTCCTGTCACTTCGGATAATTTCCCTGCCAGGCTGTAAAGTACACAAACGACCATGCATTCATCAGTCACAGGGCAAAGAGAATCCACTTCCCCATCCTTCCCAACTTCCAACCCCCAGTTGGCAATTAACCTGCCTGGTGTGTTTCCCTCTAGGAATCGGTTGTAGGCAGGAAGATGTTAATGACAGAAGACTCATTGCAGTGGGAAACTGACAAAAGTCTATTTACAAGACAAGGGTTAGCCTGTACATGATTACTGGGAGAGATCAGGATCGCTCCTCAATCGGTGCGTGAAAGTCCTACCCAGTCTCCAAGGCAACTTCATTCCCAGCTGAGGCTTGCAAGGCTCAGCTCTGCCCCAATCTCCAGACTGAGAGCATCTGCTTAAAAACTGAGTGCTAATGGTTGCAACCCAGCCTGCTCACCTCCAGAGAAGACTGCAGCTCTCCCCAGCATGGCTGCCCCCACCACAGTCAGCATCTGCTCCATCTAGACAGTCTAAGCCCTCAAGTCCTGTGGTCCAGTAACCCCAAAAAGGTTACTGCAGGACCTCGCAAGCAGAGTCCTGCCTACATCTAAAACACAGGCTGCTTCACTTACTCCTGCAGTGCTGTATGAATGCACAAAAAGGATTCCAGTTCAGCCAGTGCCACACACTGGTCCAACAGCACCCAGACCTTTGCATGCAAGCAAACCAAACCCCTGGCCTTGCATCCCCTACTGCTACAGGCAGACTGGTAACATTTTCTTGAGCAGACTGAAGCATGCAAAAGATCTGGTACCTGTGCCCTTCAATCAATGAAAAGATGCTGCTTTTCACCAACCAGGTCTCAAATGGTTCAAGATAATTCTAACATCACCACAACTGAAAACAGTGTAGCACAATCACCTAGGCAGCACTTCTATGGAATACACAGAGAGAAAAACTGCTGGCAAGATCTTCAGGAATTCATGGTCCTTCTGGGTACACCATAACCCTGAGGCACCGAGAGTCCTAGCATGCGACAAAGTATCTGCTGTGGTGAGCAAAGAGGCAAGAGTTGGCTTTGTGCAGAAAGTCAGAAGATTTGGGAGCCTGCCCAGGGACAATAAAGTACAAGGATAGGTGGTCATTCCGTCCTGACTTCTGTGTTGAGTTGCACTGCATTGCTTTTAAGGCCTTAACAACAGAGCCTTTCAAGACTCCAGAATGCAACCTCCTTTCGCAGGTTTACACATCAGTACCAAATCCTTGCTTCAACAGTTATTGTTTTTGGCTCATCCTAGAGTAATCTCAAGACAATTACAAGCCAGATCATGGACCAAGAAACTGAGTCATGAATTTTAATAATTCTGTATATACAGGGAATTTCTTCAGGAATTAATCAACAGATACTTGCCAACCGAATTTCAGAAGCAAATAGAGTGGCTGTAGTTCACAGGGCCTGGAGATGGAATCTCCACCAGTACTTGCTTCTGACCGCACCAGTCCTTACCAGCCCCAGGCAGGGAGACCTGGGGCCGCAATAGCACGGGGCTGGGACAGAGGGAGGGAAGGTCACCTGCAGTGTCATGCACCTCCCTCCACAGTGAGCAAGGGCTACTGGGAAGCATCACAGTTCTCAGAATTCCTGCAGACTTTAATTACACAACCACAAATCAATGCAGCCAGGACTCTGGTGGGCACAAAAAGCAGGTTAAAGCCAATGTGCAGCAGCTAGGTCACACCTTCCTTCTCGGCAGTCAGGGCCACCTCCTTGTTCTTCTCTCTCCCAAGGCCTTGGCTGCATCCCCCAAGTGGGAAGATGTTCTCCAAAGCCTCATGTCCCAAGTCCTGAGGGCATACTCCAAAAACATCTGCTGCTGTCTCCTTTCAGCCTGCCCCCACTGCTGCCAGTCTCCCCATCCCCCGAGCATTGTTCCCAAGCCCCAGCCTCCCTCCAGGTCCCATTCAAAGGGCAAACAGCGCACCATGCCGCTCCACAGCGGATACTGCCCCCTTACCCAATGAGCCCCACGTCCCTGCTAGCCAGCACTTCCCAGAGGCCCCCGCCTCCTAGCAAGGCTGCCCCATGCCGGTTCCACGGCCACCCCGCTCGGAGAAAGGTGCCGGGGTGGGACCCCGCAGGGGCAAGGTGAGGAGCTCCTCAGGTGCCTCCAACCGCAACCCACCCACCTGCCTCTAGCCTCCGTGGCCGGCACCCCCAGCCCTACAGCGAGTGCCCCGTCCGGCTGCACGCTACCCCACGCAGCACTCCAAGGGGAAACCTGTGCCCGGTGCCACAGCACAGCCCCCCACGGACGTGGCAGGTCTCCCCACGTCCCACCAGTGACAGACCCCTCAGCCCCCCCCCCCCCCCCGCCAGTGGCAGGCTCCTCCCCGAGCCCCCTCAGCAGCAGCCCCTCTGAAGTGCCCCTACCAGCGCACCGCTGCCCGCAGCTCCGCCGCCCTGCCCGACCCAGCCTCGCCGCCGCTGCTCCCGGCGCCTGCCCCGCCCCTCTCCCGCCAACGCCAACGGGGCGGCGGGCGGAGCCGGTGCGTGTCGAGCCCGGGCGGCAGGAAAGGGCCGGCCGCACCCCGGGAAACTGCGCCCGGAACCTCCGTTCCGGCTCGCAAGGGGTCCGCCTCCCTTCTCGGCGCCTTTTCTTGGAGGGTGCCTCGGTGTCCCCGCCAAGGGCTGCTGGAGCTGAACGGTCGGAGGCTTAGTCCTGCTTTGTACAGCCCTTCGTGAAGCTGCCGTTAAACACCTCCAGAAGTTGAGTGAGTGCAAGGGGAAAATCCTGATTTAGAATCACAGAACGCATTGGGTTGGGAGGGACCTGCAAAGGTCACCTAGTCCAGCCCCCCTGCAGTGAGCAGGGACATCTTTAACTAGTTCAGATTTAACCACCATGATTTGGTAAAATGGTCAAAACAAGGGAGGGTATATATCATCCCCTGGCAAACGTGTTTACATGGGAGGGTTCACTGTGCCCCAAAACTTGCACTCCCAGGTTTAAATGCACCATTGCCTCATCTCTGCAGCTCCAGTATGGAACAACAGCCACAGGTAGCGACCAAGCAAAGGAGAAGTCACCCTCTGCTCCCCGTCAGAAGAAAGTGGGAGAAAACCCCTTTCAAGCAAACATAACAGAGAAACAGGAGCATGCTGCCTCCAGGGCTGTGGCCCAAGGAATGATTCTAGAAGCAGCACTGTAATTTGTTACCTCCCTTCTTTCCAAGAGCTGGATGGGCAGCACATGTTCTGCTCTCGTAGTTGGTGAGGGTGGGATTTAGGACTCACCTCACCCAACTCAGCGCTCCAAAAGGTGTTTATCCACTGAAATTGTTAGCTGTGAAGCTGTGATTGCTCCTTGCTCAGCACAGAGAGAACACACATCAGCACAGACAGGGCAGGCATCACCACAGAGCAACTCATCCAATTTCCTGATCAACAGCTGAGATGCTCTCTGAGGGCACACACTCTCACAGGAACCAAGCTGGTCCTCCTACGTTTAGGGAGATGAGAGGCTTTAGCATTCCTTTTCAGATCTACAGCAGCCTTTTCTATTGCTCCTTTCCAGTGCTGGAGTCCTAATAATTTTTTGCTCCAAATGTCCACTGTCCTATCCCAAAACAATTATAGAGAGGCAGGGATTGTGCAAGCAGTGCAGTATCTGCTGAAGAGGGCAACGAGCAGTGATCACTCAGCGTCCACAGGTGCCAAACTGCACCAAACCACTGAGGAGTTACAGCAGGGAGGAGTTTGGGCAGTCATGGGGTGTGCAGGCTGCTGGCCTGACATAGTGTCCTAAATACCTTGTCTTCCTATCAGTTAATACCATCTCGTGTGACACTGCTGGGATCCACAACCCAATTGTTATGGGAGTCACAGGAACATATCTGGATAGCCAGAATAAGAGGTCACCTAAAGATGGGTTACTTTACAAAGAATGCTCAGAAAATGCTCATCTGAGAAGCACAGAGAAGCTACTGAAGCTACTGCCCCTTGCAAAGCAAAGGACCAACAGTGGAAATGGCAAGGGGCAACCCTCAGGGGAGGAAATATTAAATACATGGATTTATTATGTTACATTTCTTATAAAGATTTCATTAATTTCAGAAAATAAAACCAAAAGCAACACAACCCTTGCAAGGGGGAAGTTGAGTTTGCCTTAGAAGCAAAGCTCTCAGCAATACCCTTTTAGGACAAACCCAACACTATATAAAACCAAAGGGCAATTTAAATAAAGGACATAAAAATATTGTGCTTCAAGCTCTATAAATATCCACCAGGAAGAAGGAATATTGTAGTGTGTAGGAACAGGTGCAGGACATGCTCTGTAAAGCTGTTGTTTAGTTAGGCAGTAGAGGAAGAACATGATGCTTTTGTGTCTGTTAACAAAACCCACCCTAAAGTGTTCTCTGTCCTTCTGTTCAGCATTTACCATCTTCAGTAGTAGTAGCAGCCAAAGGCAGCTACCACACAAAACAGGCTGTCCTGGGGAGACAGAAAGACTCTGTGTTAGTAAAGGCAAACTCTTTGCTAGCCTGACAGAAAGGGCAAACCTAAGGAAACATTTAGACCAAAAAAGATTTTTTTTAGATTGCAATTTTCTGTCTTTTGGTTTCTTTTCACCTTAGTTGTGGTGTAACCCAGCTCAGTGTGTCAGAATGCCAGAAATGCCCCAGTTTACTCCCATCTATACACCTGAAGGTGCATAAGTGTCAGTTTAAAATAAAACAAAAAGAAGAATAATGAACCTTTGACTTTTGCTCATTCCTGGATTCCAGCCATACTCCATGGGAGCAGATTAGCAAAGCATTTAAGAATGGACTTTACCTCTTGTGCTTCCTCTGCCCACCTGCAAAATGATGTGACTATAACAACTTTTGCACAGTGCTGCATGACTTGCTTTGAAAACAAAGTTTTGCTATGTTATATTATTTCTGTTTTGTGAGCAAGGACATAAATCACATTGTTTCAGTAGAGACTTGGTTCCTTCCTTCTAGTGGTGATTGTTTTTTTTTCTGCTTCACATTTCAGGTCACTCTGCCTCTCATACAAAACCAAGAGGCATTACACTTTCCCCTGGTAAACCAGCTGATACTTACATTCATGAACACATCATGAGCATAGCTGTCAGTGTCAGCATCCCAGAAACATCGTGCACCCATACTAGGAAAGGAGACAGAGCCATTACCAGCAAAGTTCACCTGTAAGAGCCTAAGCAATCACAGATATGTTCCTGAAAAGGAGACTGAACATCCTGATCTGTGTTCAGGAATAGTGTGACCAGCAGGAGTAGGGAAGTGATTGTGCCCCTGTACTCAGGACTGGCGAGGTCACACCTCAGTACTGTGTCCATTCTTGGGTCCCTCACTAAAAGAAGGACATTTAATTTCTGGAGCATGTCCAGAGGAGGGCAACAAAGCTGGTGAAGGGTCTGGAGAACAAGTCTTATGAGGAGTGGCTGAGGGAATTGGGGTTGTTTAGTCTTGAGAAAAGGAGGCTGGGCGGAGACCTTATTGCTCTCTGCAATCACTGAAAAAGAGGCTGTAGTGAGGCGGAGGTCGGTCTCATCTCCCCAGTATCAGGTGATAGAATGAGAGGAAATGGCCTCAAGCTGCACCAGGGGAGGTTTAGATTGGCTATTAGGACAAATTTCTTTAAAGAAAGGGTAGTCAGGCATTGGAGCAGGCTGCCCAGGGAGGTGGTGGAGGTGTTAAATCATGTGGGACATGGTTTAACGGCCATGGTGGTGTTAGGTTGATGGTTAGATTCAATGATGTAAAGATCTTTTCCAACTGAAATGATTCTATGATTCCTTTAAAGATAGAGGAAATAGGGAGTGTTCTCCTGAATCCTGAGCCTAGATCCCCACTACTGAATTCCTTCACATGCTGTAACCCCCTCTGTATGTAGATCAAGCACCATCTTCAAATTCATCAGCTACCAACTCTGCCATCTCCACTGTGCAGCAGGGCTTAAAATCTCATTGCTATGGTGCTTAAGAATCTTTGACTTCTGGCCTATGCATATCTGTGGCTAAATTAGCTTATTTGTTCTTGTCCTTCACCTCCTGCACTTTGTGGTACATACTCTCAAGTTATTTATAGGGAGCTATCATATTCTTTGGCAGACACTGCGTTAGTAGACCACAAGCTAAGCTCTTCTTGTTCTTTCATATCTATATGTTCTGTTCCCTGACCATCCTGCTGCCCTTTTTCTACACCTGCTTCAGTCCAAGCCTTACCCTGAAGACTAGAAACCAGACTGTAAGGGGTATTACAAATGATACCTTGCTACTGCTGATGTGATTGAAATTCTCCTTTCCCTGCTGCAAACGCCCAGATCCCTGGCTGTCCCTGTCAGTCTCAGCAGACAGGATCCCTTTGTGGCACAGCATGTTGCTCCTAGTACCCACACATACGACTTACTGTCCTACAGCTGTTTCCTAGAACCTAGGAAAGGTGGAAGAAGCTTCCAACGGGGAAAAAAAAACAACACACAAGCCCAAACAAAATGATAGAAATGGAACTGGAAGATGAAAGACTTACTTTACTCCTTCTCCTCTCTGCTCTCCGATCACAACCTGCACCACCATTTTGTACCTGTCAAATCCCTCCTCTGCAGAAAAAGGAAAATAGTGATAGCGAGGGCAACAACTTGTTTAAAACATGAGCCCAAACCAGAAGCCAGAAGCCTAAAGCTTTCTAGATACAAAGCAAGTGTTCTCTACCAGTCTGCAGTTGGCAAAGTGGACAGACTTCCTTGCAGCTCTCTTTTCCTAGGTACAGTGCACCTTGGTCTTACCGGAGTTAAAACTTGAACAAGGTATTTGGCACCTGTCAAAAGATGGATCTAAGGCAGAAGACACCCCTGATGAGCCACACTATGTCAGCATTCCACTTGGACAGCTTTCAAGAGCTGAACACAGGGTAAGAATGTCCACAAGGGAGCTGATGGACAAAATCCAATTTGGAATAAAAAAATTTAAAGCCTGTTCTGATGCAAAGGTACTGCAGAGATTTTTCTGCCACAGAGGTGTTTCCTTTGCATCTAACCTATGACAAAAGGCCACATAAAAACACATGCAAGTCTGGGTTACATGTCTGCAAAGATGAAGTTGGTTTACAATAGTAAAGAAATACCTCTGGGGCACAGGCCAGATCCAATCAGGCCGTGGCAAAGTTCCAGAAGCCAAGCCAGAACAACCATGCTTAAAATGAAATATAGATCCTACTGCCTGCTCTCCACAAAGCAGTGTCCCAGGACGACTTGGACTCACTGTTTCCACTGGAGAATTGAACACA
This sequence comes from Picus viridis, assembly GCA_033816785.1. NCBI lineage: Eukaryota > Metazoa > Chordata > Aves > Piciformes > Picidae > Picus > Picus viridis. The sequence goes on from CM066589.1 coordinate 28,023,432, forward strand.
GCATGCTGAGTCTGGGAACACGCACCATGTCAGTGCTTATCAGAGATGCCAGCTGATAGAAGGGTCACACTGGGCCAGCCTGGCCTCAGGCTACCACGACTGTGTTTACAGATGACTGAAGCTAAGCCCTGTGCACGTTCTCTCGGCACAAACACATGCTGCGAGTACAGCTGCTGCTAGATTTAAAGCAGATGCCTAACTCTGGCAGAAGCATACACCCACAGTTTCTGCCAAGGGTGGCAGTACATCTGTGCCACCACGTCAGGCCAGCCCAGCAGATGGAGCACCAGCCTGTCCACAGGAAGGAGGCAAAAAAAGTGACCGTGCCAGCTCGTATCTGCGTACTTGTTCTAGTACCAAAGACAGGAAGCACCTGCTGAAGCCTGAAGTTTAGTTCTTAAAAATGCTGGAGGGCATCTGGCACAGCACCACCGTGATCTTTTTCCAGTGCTGTAGTCACATCCTTCCTTGGCTACTGTGCTCCTAAATCTCTCCCACTTTGTTTCTCCTACTGGGCCTTGTTCTGATCTGCCTCCTATTCTACTCTGCCCCAATTCTGATGTAACTTGCAGCAGAAAGCAAACAAAGAAGGAATGCTGCTTTCATTGAAGCAATGAGCATCACTTCTTTCTTCTCCCTAATGCAGCTTTTTTTGTCCCCATAGCCCCCAGGGCTGACATCCCACACCAGCCAGTCTATACAAAAACAAATCTTGTGTGCTTGAATCAGGTTTCCAGTGCTGCAGGGAAGGAATGTGTGTATATAGGCCAGATTGTTTCATAACAGTAGACTTGAGTTAATTAATGGGGGAAGGAGATTTCAAGAATAAAGGTGGAAAAGGGGATTTTTCAAAAGGGAAGGCACACGGTAACAAAAGAAGTGACTTCTCCAGTAAGCCTCCTTACCTTTCAGTCTGTCTTTTATTGTCTCTGATAAGGACATTGTAAGCTGAGGCATGTCTTCTGGTATGTACTGTACATTGGCCAGCTTTTCCTTCAGTATTGCATGGATGCATTCTTTTACTGTGGATGATTTAAATCTATCAGAGCGAAAAAACAGCAACAGAAGGCCCATAAAGATCACACAACATGGAGAAAGATACACAACCCCAGCTGGGAAAAACGAGCTTTCATATATTAAAAAGAACCACCACGAAAAAAAACAACCAACCAACAAAAAAACACAATGAAAAACCATGGGGGGAAGGGGGGAAGGCCAGCTAAAATGACGATACTTAACCAGCCTTGCCAAAAGCCAAACACCTGTAAACACAGGTGCAAAACGAGTCCCCTGAGAGGCTGCCCTGCCAGCAGTGTTCCCAGCTGTGCTTTCCTTGCCTCCTGCCATCCCTGTCCCCCTACATGTCAAGGTTGGTCTGGGAGCCCAGTGCCCCTTTAGTCCCCAAACCCTCGGGTCTCCCTCATTCCCAACATCATCTTCCCAGCCCTCATAGCCCCAGCCCAGCCCCCTGTGCCCATGGACCCACTCCCCGACAATCCCACCGCGGTTCCCCTATCCCCAAGGTCCCAGGCTCAGAGCAGCCTCTTCCCTTCCCGCAACCTCCAGAACCAGCACCACGCAGCGTCGCAGACCTCCTCCGGCTCACCGGCGCTGGAGGCTGGGTCGCAAGCTGTACGTGCTCCCGGCGGCATCATCCGAACCCAGCTCGCCCATGGCCGCCGCGTTGGTTGCCGCGGCAACGCTCGCGCTTCCGGCAACGTCCCGCGCTTCCGGTAACGCCCAGCGCTTCCGGTGACGTCCCGCGCTTCCGGAAGCGCCCGCAGTGGGCCGCGGGCGGCTGCGGCCCCGCAGAGGGGTGTGGGCCTGGCGGGGTGCGGGCAGCTGCCGGGGGGATTCCTGCCCCCAGAGACTCTACAAGCCTCTGGCTTCTCTGTGTGGGGGTTGCGTTGGTGTCCCAGCCCCCGACTCTGGCTCCAGAGCCTTGCTGGGAGCTGCTGGCTGCTGGGGGGCAGTGGGCGTAGCTCGCCAAACGAGACAGAAGAGAGGGCAGCTTGAATTGATCACCATTACAAAGCACAATCATGGAATCATAGAATCAGTAAGGTTGGAAAAGACCTCAAAGATCACCAAGTCACCCAAGACCTCATGACTACTAATCTAGTGCCACATCCAATCCCCTCCTGAACACCTCCAGGGACGGTGACTCCACCACCTCCCTGGGCAGCACATTCCAACCGGTAACGACTCTCTCTGTGAAGAACTTTCTCCTCACCTCCAGCCTAACCTTCCCCTGGTGCAGCTTGAGACTGTTCTGGCACTTGTTCTTGTTCTGGCACTGATTGCTTGGGAGAAGAGACCAACCCTCTCCTGGCTGCAACCTCCCTTCTTGTGTAGACAGCAATAAGGTCTTCCCTGAGCCTCCTCCTCTCCAGGCTAAACAGTCCCAGCCCCAGTTTGCAGACTCAGTATGATTATCTAGTTCCAACCCTCCTGCTGTGGGCAGGGACATCTTCCACCAGATCAAAGGTTGCTCAAAGCTCCATCCAAACCTGGCCTGGAACACTTCCAGGGAGAGGCCAGCTACAACTTCTCTGGGCAATGTGTGGCAGTGCCTCACCACCCTTACAGAGAGCAATTCCTTCCTAATACGTGATCTAAATCTACCCTCTTTCAGTTTGAAACCATTACCATCATACCGCTGCAGTCCCTGATAATGGATTCCCCTCTTTCCTCTAGGTTCCCTTTAAGGACAAGGTCTCCCCAGAGTTTTCTCCAGGCTGAAGAACCCCAAGGCTCTCAGCCAGTCATCTTCATGGCCTTTCTGTGGACTTGTTCCAACAGGTCTATTCTCCTTACACTGGGGGCCAGAGTTGAATGCAGTGCTCCAAGTGGGGTCTTCAATTGCAAGTGGAATAGAGGGGGAGGATCACCTCCCTTTGAGGAACACCATGAGTCTCCACTTGGACATCAAGCCATTGAGTGCAAATCTTCAATGGTGGCCATCCAGCCAATTACTTATCCACTGAGCAGTGCATCCATTAAGTCCATGTGTCTCCAATTTAGAGATGCTGCAGAACAGTGGCAAATGCTTTACACAGATTCAAGTGTGCAAATCCTGCCCATGTGTTGCTGCCAAACCATGTGGTCCCTCCCAGCCTCTGGCCCATGCATCCCAACTGTCAGCACAGACTTGCTCCTTTCCTCCAGGAAATTCTTACATCTTCTGGAAAAGCCCATCACACCCTTCACTTTTTTTCCATTTCCACAGCTGCTGTCTGTCTCAAGGAAGATGTGAATGACAGTCAGTGTATGACACAGCCCCCTCCTGAGAGGCTGACATCCTGCTTCCTTTGCTGTTTATCTTGATGCAGCAATCTCCATGATCTTGCTTCCTACGTGCAGTGTGTGACGCATATGAGAAAGGTCCCTGGGTGCTTCAAATGGAAATATTGTGAAGACACATGCAGTCCTGGTGCTGAGCGTGCTGCTGCTGCTGCTGCGTGGCTGAAGTGGGCCACTGCGTGCAGCGGGGCTGGCAGGCACATGGGATTTGAGCTCTGCAGGCAAGGTGCAGCCTGTGGGTACCCCTCAGGTGCAGGAGGGTGTAAGTTTGCACCAGGAGGCAGGAGGTGCCTCTGCCAGGGTTCTGCTCAGGATGCACAGATGCAACCCAGCTGACGCCAGGTGCTACTCCAGCCTGCTCTGAGCACAAGTGGGTTGCTGAGACTGAACAGCAGCAGCAGCAGCTCCTGATTTAGCAGCTTTGCTCACTAGAGATGATCCATCAGAGCCCTTAGTACTGCCAGGATGAGCATCAGCTTTGCCCACTGACAAGAGCAGCAGTGTGCTGCTGCGTGGAAGGTGGCGGCAGCCCCATGCTGTACCCATGAGGTACTTTTGCATCACTCTTACCGTTGCCCTGCCCAGGCCCTGCAAATTTCTGCTTGTTTTGGGAGCAGTTTGTATCTTTGCTCCATCACTCTTCATACTTGATGCTTACTCATCACTACGCCCACACCTCCCCACCCCCTGGGCTGCTGCCTTTCCTTACGGGGTCAGCCGTTGCTCATGCAGATCGTTGGTGGTGGCCACCTAATTTCTGAGAAGTATCTGAAAGACCTCAGGCACTCACTGTATTTATTTGCAAACACTATTAACCATTTCCTCTTCTTGCCTCCTGCCTGTGTCAGACCCACAGACATGAAATTGATTAAACCAAAGTGGGAAAGATCTTTGGGAACCTGTGGATTTATCTTCCTCAGCATCTTTTATTTGTGGTAATTTTTGTTCCTTGTTTAGGAAGTTTTGCTTTTCCTGGGCTTTGGGGGCATTCAGCTCTGGGTTTAATTTGGCTCCATCTGCAATGTTTGGTCATTGCTTTCTTCTTCATCTTTTGAATTTTCAGTGCTCCTTTAATACCCTAGATGCACTTAGGGCATTTTGAAACTGACCTTTGGTCCTTTGAGGTGACTGCTCGGAGTAATAGGCTGCGTGCCCTGACAGTGATGGCTGCAGAAGACTGAGACTGCATATGGGTGCTAGCTGTGTTGGTGAGACCCTTTTGGACCCATTGGGACAACTTCTTGGAGAGGAAGAGGACATTTGTGCTTTGATGAAGTGGTGTGACATGCTTGCTGAGGTTCCTTTATCTTAGTTTTCAAGAGTAAACTGGTTTTTTGCCTCCTATTTCTTCTTCTCTTTTAACTCATCGTCTGCTCTTTTGGTGGCCAAGTAGAAGAGCACTGCCTCATGGAATTCATCATATTCCATCTCAGAGAATGAGAATCTGTTGGGGTTTTTTTAACTTTATATGATCTTTTCAGGCCCCCTCAGCCAACCCCAAGAAGTGCCATAGACTCTGCTGGGCTGGAGGGGATTTACGGCTATGAGTGGGAGTTGCAGCATGGCTGGAGTCAGGCTGTTTGCCTCGGTGCTGGAGAAGATGGTGCAAGAGCCAGCAGGAGTTGTGCTGGTCTGGCAGGGTGCAGGCAGAGTGCAAAGCTTGCCCAAAGCCCGGTGGCTGCAGTGGGGCTGGGCTCCTCTGATGCTGACACGGGCTGGGCTGTGGCACGGCATCGCTGCTTGCTTTGCTTCCCCAGCAGCAGCTTTCTCATGGTGAGACTGATAGTTTCTTGTATTCTTTCCATCCCTTAAAAATATTTTTCAACAACAACCAGATATTATTTTTTTCTGTTCTCTTTCTTCCATCACCACGTTGCCAGGAGCTCCCCAGTCACACTGCCATGTGGTTTCTGCTGTGCACTATGTGGCTCCATGGGCAACCTGGTCACACTTCCTGGTCACACATGGTCTCATCCCGCACCCCAAGCAGCTTGGAAAGGCTCCAGTGCTGGTCCCCATCCTGCCAGAGTGTAGAGGGGAACACTGAGACATGGGTTTCCAAAGCAACCTGGAGAAAATTGCTGTGTGGTCTGCATCTAGCCACACTGGCTTCTAATGGATATGGCAGCCTCCCTGCCCTGAGTACCAGCTTACACCCTATTGCAAGTGTGCATCACAAAGTCTGAGCAATTCATACTACAGCTTTCATCAGAGCCCCCTGCTGCTGCTCAAGGTAGGGAGGATGAACCAGTTTTTCCTTCTGATCCCTGGCTTGGTGAGTTGCCATCTTGGTGCTGATACCTGTCACATCTTCCACCTCTAGAAACCCAGACATGTTGCAAGTGCCCAACAAGCCTTCTCGCAGCTGGCCCAGATGCCTAGTGTCACTGTCTGGGGACACAAAGCTTTGAGGTGGAAAAGCCTCTTTGCTGCGAGCTTCCAAATTTTCTGGGCTTCAGTTTAGTTTTGTTTAGTTAGTTTTAATGAGAATGCAGGAAATGGTGAAGGAAGTAGTGATGTCCACCTTGTAGCCCATCAGCAGCATCCACATGCTGGAGAGTGCTCCCCTTGTCATCCAGCCAGGCAGTGTGGTCACCTCTGGCCAGGCGACCTGGAAAGGTGGCAAGGAGGGGACAGCCCTTCAGACTTGCTCTGCAGCCCAAACGTGGCCAGAAGTTCATGAGAAAGGAGTGATGCTGCAATGCCAGGAAGAGGCTGGAAAAGACAACAGAGGGCAGGCTAGACTGAGCCACCAATCTGGGGTGACCCCTGCTTGCTGTGGCTCAGGATCCCCTCCTTGGCCATCCTGAACACTCCCTCAGCCCACTCACTTGCCAGGGCCCATGTTTGAAAATGGATGGTGAGCCAGCCCCAGCCCCACAGGTTGTTGTTGAAAGCCTGGAAAATAATGAACTCACGATGATGATCATGTCCCCTGATACTTTCCACAACTGCGGGGTGCTGAGGCTGGGTTTGAGAGAAGCGGAGGAGCCATCCGCAGCGAGTTTTCACTGCTGCTTATTTCCTATGCAAGTATTAGTCAGCAAGGTGAGTGGGGAACATCACCAGTGGAGAAATCAAATGTGCTGCAAAGGTCACCCCAGTAACAGCACCCTGGCCCTGGGCACCTCCCAGTCCGTCTATGGAGAAGCACATTTAAGGAAGTAAGACTCCTTCTTTCTCCTTCTCCTTCTCCTTCTCCTTCTCCTTCTCCTTCTCCTTCTCCTTCTCCTTCTCCTTCTCCTTCTCCTTCTCCTTCTCCTTCTCCTTCTCCTTTCTCCTTCTCCTTCTCCTTCTCCTTCTCCTTCTCCTTCTCCTTCTCCTTCTCCTTCTCCTTCTCCTTCTCCTTCTCCTTCTCCTTCTCCTTCTCCTTCTCCTTCTCCTTCTCCTTCTCCTTCTCCTTCTCCTTCTCCTTCTCCTTCTTTCTCCTTCTCCTTCTCCTCAGTCTCAGTCTCTCCTTCTCCATCCTCCTTTTCTCCATCTCTTCCTTCTCTTCTCCCATCCCTTCCCAGTGGCACCAACACACCCATAGGTGCCCCATGGCTGTTTAGACACTGCCTGGCTGCCCAGTGCCACATGTCCCCCAAACCTCACTATCATGGGCACCCAGTGGGAGCACTCGTGGGTGCCTGGGAACCTAAATCACTTATGGGCCAAGCTTGGAGCTGAGGACATGTCACCTGCTCCACCACCAGCAAGGGTGTGGGTTTTGCAGTGCCCATCCTCACTGCTTGGCAGCTGGGTGCCTGCATGGAAGTGTGCCAGGAATGTGTTGGGAGAGGAAGGGACCAAGCACAGCTCAGCTGATCCCTCCCTCTGCAGGGGAGAAGCTGGGGGTGGGAGACAGCCCGGGTTTCCCTCTGAGGCAGAGATGGGCACATTTCATTTCCACCCCAGCCCTTGTGATGCACACTGGGGAAAAAGCCACTCCTGTGAGAAAGGAAGCACAGAGCGAGCTGGTGGTAGCACAGCACGACAGAGCACAGCGTGCCTGCCTAGGCAGGGGACTGGTTGGCTCACCATGGCTCCAGGTGCCTTGAAGACAACGGGGGCAGCATGAAGGTGGCTCTGATTGGTCTCTGCACCACCCTGCTCTGTTGTGGCCCTGTGCTGGCCAGCTGTCGCCAAGGTAGGTACCAGAGCATGGCATGCTCGCTGGCACAGCCTGTGTTAAACACAGGCAGTGGAAAATGTCTAAGGGCTGGGAGCTTTGTAGTTAAAAATAGCTTTGGCCTCAAGAAGGCAAAAAACCCTAAAGCTTTTAGATGCAAGTGGCTGAAGGAAGGGAAATGGAGATTTTTGGGGTAGAAATGGTGTTGAAGGATAGAGATGGGGACAGGTCCCCAGCCTGTGGTGCCAGCACTGGAGCTGTGTTATGGGCAGACTGGCTGCAGTTGGGGTTTGGTGTTGAGCCTCTGGGTTTGCCAGCATCATGCAGAGTCTGGAGTTTTCTACTCCGGCTCTCATGGCTTCGGTGTCTCCTGGTTTTGATTTGAACCTGAGGGAGCCAGAGACCTGCCCGTGGGTTTGCTCCGGGTGAAATCTGGGGGAGAAAGGGAGGTGGAGGGCAAGGTGTGAGTCTGGGCAGGGTGAGTGAGAGCCCTAATGAAGCTACATTCCCCCACCCTCCCAAGTCGGCTCTTTCTTTGGTGGCTTTGGGTGTTTTCTGCCCTGAAGGTGGGCACAGGAGTGGACATCCCTTGGGGCAGATGTTATCTCTGGTGGTGGGAAGATGCAGGGAAACAGGGAAAACCAACCCTCTGCTCTTGGAAATCCTCTGTGTGCCTCATTCACTGCTAGTAGCAGCACTGGGTTGGAAGAGAAGCCCCAAGCCTGCCAAATGTTTCCTGTAAAACACAAGCAATCCAGAACACTGGAAAAGTTGCCCCTCTTGCAGTGGGCACTGCCACAGCCAGTTCTGCCTGTGGGAGGCAGGGTGCTTCCCTCCCTCCCTGCTCCTGCTCAGTCTCATCTCTCATTCCTCAGCCCAGTTTTCCATTTGATCTTCTATCTATTCAAGGAATCGTCCTGGTTCCTTTTCTGGTTGGTGATACTGAGATCATGGTCCTACAGCCTCAGACCAGTGCTGGAGGGATGGAAGGCACTTTCTAACTGCTTGCAAGCCCTGGGGCTGCTATCTTTGGAGATTTCTGAAAAGGGAAGATAAAATTCTTAATGACAGGGATTTTTCAAAGCAGTGGTGCTTGGAATTGCTTGGTCGTAGAATCAAGGACTCAAAGAAACATAAAATGGTCGGAAGGGACTTTTAAAGGTCATCTAGTCTAGCCCTCCTGTGAGCAGGGACATCTTCAACTAGATCAGGTTGCTTAGAACTTGCCCCAACCTGACCTTGAATGTTTCCAGGAATGGAGCATCTACCACCTCTGTGGGAAACCTGTGTCCGAATATCCCTGCCCTTGTAGTACAGAATTTCTTCCTGAGTGAAAAATGCTTCTTCTTGCTTTTTGTTGCTCCCAACAAAAGTTAATGCAGCAGCTGCCTCATCCTGCTGGACAGGGCTGGCTGAGCCTGGCCTGTGTTGCCAGCACCCCAGCTGTCCAGGGGAAGGATGAACCCACTGGGATCATGGGCGGTGAAATGTGACAAAGCAGCATGGATGCTGTGAATGGTTGGAGGGGCTGCAGCCATGGCCAGCTGCTCACTGTGATGGGAGTAGTCTGGCAAGCTCAGACAAAACCCCTCAGGGTGGGTGCCTGGCTGCCCAAGGACATGCAAGGAGGGGACAAACAACTGGAAAGGACAGAACCCCCAGCTACCTATTCGTGGTAGCACCCTGTTTGCTTTCCAAGGATGGGAATGATTTCAGTGATATCAAGAGGTGTACCTAGATAGCGCTATGAAGCCAAGAAGTAAGATTGTGGAGGAAACAATCATGCATTGGCCACAGGATAACCATGCACATGCTCCTTGGCCCCTCTGACTTCCATTCACAAGTGTAAAACTTACTTTCCATAACATTTGAGTGTATTTAGACACTGAGCTTATGATACAGAGAGTGGTAGGGGCTGAAAGTGACCTTTGAAGATCAACTAGTCCAACCCCCTGCTAGAGCAGGATCACCTAGAGTAAATCACCCGGGAACACTTCCAGGCAGGTTTTGAATGCCTCCAGAGACAGAGACTCCACACCTTCTCTGGGGGAACCTATTCCATTGCTCTGCCACCCTCTAAGTGAAGAATTTTTCCTTATGTTTATGTGGAAATGGAACAGTGGGGCACTAGCAGGGACAACGGTAGGCTGCAATCCTCTTCGCATCCCTGGTTCCTGCCCAGGAGGTACATCTGTTTCTGAGATCTGTGCCTGCTGTAACCATGTCTGTTCCTTGTTTCCTTTCTCCCAAACAGTGACCTTCTTCCCAGCAGTGTTAAGCCTTCCTGCAGGCAGCTCAGCCACCTTCTTCTGCAATGTCTCTGTGGAGAATGACTCTGAACTGGAGTACAGCCTCAACTGGTACAAAGAGACCAACCACAGCCAAGGCCAAAAAATTGCAGAGATCAGCCGTAACAGCCTGCAGACGAAGACAGAGAAGTATGTGCTCACCAACCACACTTCTGCCTTCAAGATGGAAATCCTGAACCTCCACCAGAGCGACTCAGGCTCCTACTACTGTGGACTGATCACCTTTAAACCCAATAAAGTGATAGAGAGCAACCGGTCCCACCTAGTGGTCACAGGTCAGTGTCGGGGCTGAGCTGATGGGGAGAGGTTGGTGTCAGCCGATGGTCCTATGGCTCCCAAGTACCTTGCAGCTCCAGGGCACAAGGCAGGCAGTACCTTGCTGAGAGAAGCCCAGGTGTGAGTCAGGAGAGCCCTTTCCCCTCTCCTGTGCACGCAGGGTTGAGGCCCAGGGACACGGGCTGTCTTCCCACACATGCATACTGTGGTTGGATCTGGTCTTGAGGCAGGAGGTTTCCATCTTGCTGTGTCTGTGTCCCCAGTGATGCTGTAGGGAGGAGTGAAGTCTTCCCCATGGGTGGAAGCAGGAGACCAGTGTAGGAAGCTGCCTTCATGGCTGAGCAGCTACTCTGAAGGAGAGATTGTGTTCTGCGTAATGATCCAGGCTCAGCCCCAGGTATACCCAGTGCTGGTACAGATACTGTTGCAAAGCTTGTGGCAGCCTGCCTGGGACTGAACCCTTTCTGGGGACAGCCCCTGTGTTCCCCCGTTGCCTTTCACAAGGACTATAGAGGCCATTTTACACTTGTGACCTGCTCTTTTGTTCCCCTTTTTGTGGATGGCTATTGCAGCAGCCCCTGAGAATACAAATCCCACCGAGGGGCCTGAGCTGGAGGAAGGCAACCCCCAGACCACATCAAGGCTGTGCTCCTGAGCATCCTGCTGTTGGCAGGGTTGGTTGTTCTGCTGGTCTTTGGCTACATCACTGTTATGCACAGGAGAAGAGGTATGATCCCCTGTGGTGGCCATGCTGTGCTGAGGGGCTGGGATCTGCCAGGGCACCTGATTGGTGATGCTCATCCAGCAAACACATGTGGGACCCGCAGATGGCCAGATGCCTGCAGCTCCTTGGGCTACAAAAGCTGTTTCAACATGATAAACTCAGTTGTTGCATGCCCCTGGCACAGGTATCTCTATGCCTAGGGGAGAAGGGTGCTTTGGGCACCACTTCCCCACTCTAGAGCCCTCAGACCACATGATGTAGCTTTGCACTGCTCTTTAGTGTGGTGCCTTAATGCTGCATGTGAGTCCTTCCCAGATTACCTTGCCTGGGCACCTTTGAAGCACCTCATCATCTTTCTCGCTGCAGCCTCAGCCATGACACAGGCACCCAGTGGGTCTGTCCCAGAGGGGAGCCCTGAAAAATTGCACCCCACTAACCCCAGTTAAACTGTAGTCTGTGGGCTGGTATCTCACTTGTCCTTGTAATACTCAAGGTGGAGAGGGAGTGAACGGAGGGCAGTTGTTGTGGTCCTGGCTAGTTCAGCCCGAGCCCCAGATGCTCGGAGTGTCTTGGAACACAAGCATCTTCTAACCAAGTGTGTTGCTTTGCAGATGTACAGAAACCACCAAGTGAAAAAGCACCAGAGGTGAGTTTTCTGTCTCTGGTGTCCTGTTGTGCTACAAGGGAACATTGTGGCATCGCTGGGGTGTGGAGGGTGCAGAGCCTCCCATTATCAGCCCTTCGCAAGCTTCTCCCTTTTCCTGTCCTTGATGCTGCTTGATCTTTTCTGCACAGCAACCTGCAACACAGCCCCATCACAAAATCAAAAAACCTGTCTGAGGCAGCACGGGGCATTTGTAGCCCAACCCATGCTCAAAGTGTGGTTGTCTTTGCCAGTGGGTTGTGTTGCTGTAGAAAATAGGAGGAAATGCTTCCCCCACTATATTAAGATACAATGTCTTGTACCACAGCTAACACCTGTTTCCTCTCTTCCTTTCACTGGGCACCACTGGGAAGAGTCTGGCTCCACCTTCTCTCCAACCCCTTCAGGCAGCTGAAGGTAGCGAGTAGGTTCCCCTTTGCTTGCCCCTTTCCTTGTGCAATCTGTACCAGCTCAGAGCCCAGTGAAGAGGTGGGAAAAAAGGTTCTAGCATAACCCTGTGTGGTGGGCTATGCCCATCCTGGAAAAGAAAACGAGGGGGAGGCCTCGTGAGATTTTTGTTGCTCTCCCTGGGGGGTGTTTTTCTCCCCTGGGAAACTGCCTGTTCCACTTCCCCACCCCCCCCCACCCCCGCCTTGTCCAGCAGGGGTATAAGAGGGAGGAGAACTGCAGCCATTGCTCTCTTCCTGGTGCTTCCACATTTTGCAAAGGACTGGTTCTGTATCTCATATTTTCAAATCACCGTATCAGTCAGGGTTGGAAGGGACCACAAGGATCCTCTAGTTCCAACCCCCTGCCATGGGCAGGGACACCCTGCACTAGATCAGGCCGGCCAGAGCCTCATCCAGCCTGGTCTTAAACACCTCCAGGGACGGGGCCTCAACCACCCTCCTGGATAACCCATTCCAGGCCTTCACCACTCTCATGGTGAAGAACTTCCTCCTCCCATCCATCCTTGTTCCCTACCCTTGTGACCCCGTCTAAAGGAAAATTCTTTGCCTCTCTACTTCCAAGCCGAACCCAAATTACTTCTTGGTGGATTTGCTCCCCTCCCTTTTTCCCCCCCCTCTCTCTACTGGGGAAGAGGAGGAGGGAAACGGGGGAAGGATTCTCAGCCTTGCCCCCATCTGAGCTTTTAAGCCCCAGTTAAGGCTCAAACCACCACACCCTGCCTTGTGCAGCTGGGCAGGCAGGAAGCCCAGTGCACCTGCAGAGGCAGAGAGCTGAGCCCCACATGGCTTCATCAGTGACCCAAAAGCTCGTGGTCTAGTTTCTCTGAGCAAATGCTATCCCAGGTCTGTGTGTCCTTCTGCCATCGTGGGATGCTTCAGAGCAGCACCAGAACAAGAGGACACAGTCTCAAGCTGCGCCAGGGCAGGTTTAGACCGGACGTTAGGAGGAAGTTCTATACAGAGAGAGTGATTCCCCATTGGAATGGGCTGCCTGGGGAGGTGGTGGGGTCACCTTCATTGGAGGTGTTCAGGAGGAGACTTGATGGGGTGCTTGGTGCCATGATCTAGTTGTTTGATGGGTTGGACGCGATGATCTTGAAGGTCTCTTCCAACCTGGTTTATTGTATTGTTTATTGTATTGGTTTCAGCACTTGCTGTAAAAAGGGAGCTGGTGTTGTGATGGGAGGTACCGCCAGGTGATTAATCACCCTGATTTGGTTTCCTTGCAGAAGGAAGAGAAGCCCACCATGGTGCCCGTGCCCACTGTGGACTATGGTGTGCTGGAGTTTCAGGTGGACCAGCATGCCCAGGTGCCCTTTGAGACCTATCTGATCACCCACACCGAATATGCCACCATCATCTTCCCGGAGGAGAAACCTGTCACACCGGAACGGGGGAAGAAACGCCAGGACGAGAGGACTCGGCAGCTCCAGCTGCAGCCTTGCTGAGGAGTGAGGCCCCTCCTTCCTGAGGTGCCTCCTCACCAGGCAGTGTGGGCAGGGACAGGCTGGCCCAGCCTCTCCCTCCCACCGCAGTCTGCAGTTAGGAAAAATCCAGCACGCTGGGACCAGAGTGACAGAGTCACCAGGGCTGGAGTTGATATTGGACAGTGCTGGCCATGGTGGGATTGTGGCTGTGGGATGGGTACCGCAGGATGAGGAAGGCCCCTGCTGTGCTCCACATGCCACCTTTTTGCTCATCATAGGGAGGATGGGCTGGGACAGAGCAGTGATGGACAGGTCTGTCTCAAAGGTATTTTCTATCATGCCTCAGTTTTCTCCCTCCACCTAGAGTGATCTAGAGTGGCCACGCTGCTTCCCTCGCTCAGGTCTTACCCAGCTAGCAAAGCATGACTGTGGAAGGAAATGCTGGAGGCCAGAGCTGGAGTGGATCCTGGGAGATGCTGCTCTTGGAAGCCCGGGGCTTAGGACTTCTCTTCACCTGGGGCAGAGACTGCCTTGTGTGCCACTATTTAATGAACCCCTGGGAAGCAGGTGGCTGGTTTTCCTCCTGTCCCCAGGTACTTCCTTCCTCTGCAAGAAGGGAAATCCACCCTGTGTCCCTCCCTTTGCAGGGGGGAGATGGCTCTGACCTTGGGGGTGTGAATAAATTGTTTCCCTCCTGGGGAGTCTGTTGACTGGTGATCACACGTGCGTGGGCAGACAAATAACGGCTCCTGGCTGCCTGCAGGCGAGACCTGGGAGGCAGCAGCCTCTGTTGTGGTTCCTGGGCCTCTCTGTGCACATCTCAAGCTGCTCTTCCATCAAAGTTCTCTTAATAATTTAGAAAAGCCAACGGGCTTTCTCTTTTCAATCCTAAGGTGGTTGCCTAGGTGCAAGTGCAAGCCGAGCCCCCACCTTGGCAGGCTCACCTTGCCCAGGCCATTTGGGAGACCATGCCTGCTTTAATGGGGGCCTGGCTCCCATCAGCTGTGGCAGAGCTCACAGCATGCTGCTTGCTGCAGCTTTCTGCCTCCAAATTTCCATTTTGCCTCTTGAAAATCTTACCAGGGTGTGCTACCTTCCAGAAAACACAGAATCACAGGATCAACCAGGTTGGAAAAGACCTCAGAGATCATCAAGTCCAACCTATTACCTAATACCTCATGACAACTCAACCATGGCTCCAAGTGCCACATCCAATCCTTTTTGAACACTTCCAGGGACAGTGACTCCACCACCTCCTTGGGCAGCCCATTCCAATGGCCTGTAACTCTTTCTGTGAAGAACTTTCTCCTCACCTGGAGCCTGAACTTCCCCCTACACAGCTTGAGACTGTGTCCTCTTGTTCTGTTGCTGGCTGCCTGGGAGAAGAGACCAATCCCCACACGGCTACAACCTCCTTTCAGGAAGTTGTAGAGAGCAATCAGGTCTCCCCTGAGCCTCCTCTTCTGCAGGCTAAACAATCCCAGCTCCCTCAACCTCTTCTCATAGGGCTTGTGATTGAGACCTCTCCCCAGCCTCGCTGCCCTTCTCTGGACACGTTCAAGTATCTCAATGTCCTTCGTCAATTGAGGAGCCCAGAAGTGGACACAGTACTGGAACCACAACGGGAAGAAGTGACAGATGCACAAGAGGGAAGAAATCCTGGGAGCAAGTGGCTTTGGAGGGAGAAGAAACCTACCAGAAGACCATGAAACCCACCAGAAACAGGAAAGAGTCATTTGCATCTCACATGTTGGTGGCACCATCACCATTTTTCCTTTTCTCCAACTAAAACCAGTGCAGCCTTGCAGGAGCCAGTCTGGGTGCTGGGGGGAAGGGGGTGAGGCATGCCAGTCACCACAGTTTGTCCACTGCAGGGGCTGGAAAGCCCCTGAGAAATCTCCAGAGGGTCCAGATGGGGTGAATATCCTTCTGGGATGGCTTTCACGCTTCCTTAGGGCAGGAGAGATGATGTGGTGACTCCCATAATACTGCTGAAGGCTTCCAGTAGCCACCATGGGCAGTGCTGTAACTTCCACAACATTCACTCACTGCAAGCCCTTTGAGGCTTTTTGCAAGCATCAGCCTTGCTGCTTGCCGTGGCAGAGACCTGCTGTGGCTGACCAGGCTCTGCATGTCCGGAAAGCCAAGGCAGGAGGCAGCTACAGCATGTGAGAAGCAGGAGCTCAGTCAGCAGTTTTGCTTTTGGCTTTCCTGTCAGACATGACACCAGCGAGAGGGTGGGCAGGGCCCTGCTTCGTATTTTCTGTCCTGCCTCTTGGGCAGCACAGGTGCCTTCTCTTCAGCCCTGCCTGTATCTCTGTGTTGCAGCCATGGCTCCTCCACGAGCAGTTAGGATGGAGTCCCTTCCTCTCTCTGCAGATGGTGGTCTGCAGCTCCCAACCAATCCAATGGAATTAGAAGTGTAGCAAAAGTATCTCCCACTGCCATTTGGAATCTGACGCACTCATTCAGCAGCAGTGCCTGTGCCTCTTTGGTCACCCAGCAGCCTGACTGCAATCCTCCTACCCTTTGCAGGGCCTGGGGATATGTGGAGTGAGTTGGAGGGATGCTCCAGGCTGCCGTGCAGCATCTCCCACACTGTTTGGAGGACAGGGTGCCTGGCAGAGACCCGAGCTACATCCCCTGCACTGGGCATGGCACTGGCTGTGCTGGCCAGAGAAGGATCAAAGCTGGGATGAGCTCCAGGCAGCATGCAGGTTTCAAGCCCTACAGTTGAGCACCCCTGAACCAAGCAGTGCCCTGAGATGAGTGTCAGCCCCTATGTCCCAGCATCCTGCTTGGGTATGGGGTGCCAAGTGTGTTCATATACAGGAACTGCTCTTGTCTTTCCATGCCAGCCAGGAAAGCATTCACCCATGTTTGTGACTCTTCCTCCAGTGTGGGAATAGTAGTCCAGTCTTTCTGGAGTCACTGCATGGGATCTGGAAAAAGCTGATTTACCTCCTGGCCTGAGAATTCCCTAGTTTTGACTTTCCCATCCCACATCCCTCCCTCCCCTGCCCCTCACTCTGCATCATGGTCTTCCTACTTTTGTACACTACAGCACCCATACCCACTGGCTCCCCACTATTTGTGCCAGCTGGCGGGTTTATGCCCCTTTTCTCCACTCCCAAGTTAAGCAGACACCCAAGCAAACTCATTTCTACCTGTCATGCTAAGGCTTGCATCAGGTTTTCTGAGGAGGCTGAGGTGACATCCTCAAGTCCTTAGGCTTTTCCTGCCTGCACCAAGAAAAGGCTGGGCTGTGATGGGCCTGGTATGATTTTGGGGTACACCCTTTCTGCCACAGCTGCTTTGGTGGCTATGGAGGGGCATAGGCGGCAGGGTTTCAGCGGACTTTGGTTCAAGTTGTGGAGAGGAGGTTTGCTGCAAAGTGGTTAGGCAGACTCTACCACCTGGCTCTGATTTTTCACTTCTCTCTGAGCCTTGGAGCCACCTGCCACCAATAGAGTAAGAACAAGGTCCTAGCCTTGTACTCAGCATCCCATTTTGGGGAAACCGAGGCTTACAGCAGTGGTAGTAGAAGAACAAGGTCCTATAAAATTAAATAGTACCTAGACTTTGCTCCTGTGCTCTCAGGATGTGCCATCACTGGGAATCACTGCTGAAAGGCCAGGGAAGACAAGGAGTAGGTTTGGGTTTGCCTACCTCATTCCTACCCACACTGTGATGTGAATGATGGAGGATGCTCCTGACAACCCCTTCCCCTGTGCTTTGTGCTCACAAGGGCGCAGCAGCCAAGCTGGGGAGGTGTTCCGATTTGTTTTCCCCTCTCACCCCAGCGCACGCATCTCCAGCACACGCAGACGCTCATGAGCACACAAATGCGCACAGAGCTTCCCTGGTAAGTCTGCAGGCAACCCCCCAGGTTTGCATGCCTGCTATGCTCCGAACAACCCCACCCCCTGCAGACACAGAACTCCCCAGTCTGTGCTGCAGCTCCTCCGGTGCCGGGACCTGGGTGCAGCCCCAGGGGTGGCTGCAGGTGCTGAAGCTGCTGCTTCCTGCACACCCTGGTCTGGCAGTTAGAGCAACCACTTCCGACCACGGACACCCAGCACTTCCCTGAGGGGTGGCTGCCACCACCACTGGTGACAAAATGCTTTGTCGGCTCCATGGGACTGTGTGTCAGCTAGAACCATCAGAGAGCAGATCTCATCCCTGCTGGGTCCCATGCTGGGTTCTTGCTCACGGGTAATGGCCAGGTCCCACTGGAGACCTCAGAGAGCTGGAAATGATCCCAGTCAGCATCTGCAGGAAGTTGGATGTGGGACTTAAATATTCCTGAGCTATATCTAAGCAAACAAAGCCCCTAGATGGATGCTTGTGAGCCAGCCTGGCTCCTTATATATACCAGCCTTTATTGGAGATGATCAGAAACATGTGAATAAGCAACCCTCAAAGAAACTGGAGCCCAAAAACTGAGTCTCATGAAAAGTGGGTAGACAGATGAAGATGGGGAGGAAGTCCTCTCCTTGCTGCTTGCATTAGCAGCCATGCCATGGAGCAGCAGAGCATTCCTGCAAAATGGGACCCTGCAGATGGCAAGGGGAGGAGTGGTCAGATCATGTGTCAGTAAGGTCTCTTATAAGTGTGCACTGTCCTGGGCACTGGAAGGTCTCAGGTTTGGGATAGGTTGGGCAGAAGGTGTTGCAGTGGTGTGTGAGGGTTATCTGTCCCCTGTGTGATCTGTGGGTGTGACTGGTCTGTCAAGCCCTATGGTTTGGAAGTGTCTCCTGGCCTTAAATTGCTGAGAAGTGGTTATTTGTCCTGGAAGAAACTGGGTGCTGGTGGGTGCTGTGGTTGGTGGTAGGAGGGATGGACAGGTTGTCTGGACCCCTAACCACAGCCAGTTTGCATAGCCCTGGTGTGTCCTGAAGCTTCTTGTCTCACAGCGTCTCCTCCATCCTGTCCCACTGAAAACCTTGCCCTGTCTGTCACTAAGCCTGCTGTAGGCTTGCAGAGCATCCTCCCACTGCCCCGATTCTGCTTTCTCTAGTTTTGCTTTGAGTCTGCTCCAGGGTTTCTCCTTCTCTCTCTTCCTTCCTTTGTCAAGATGTGCTGCTTGAGGAGGATACCAGCAGGCCAGACCCTGGTTCATGGGGGCTTAGAGGGCCAAGCAGAAGCCCTGAACCTGCCTTCTTCACCACTCCCAAAAACACCCCCCCGCTCATGGCACCAGTGCAGAGCCTTGTCGGGGGGACCAAGCTCTCTCCTTAGAGCTTGAGGGACCATCACAAGGCTGAGCAGACAAACAGGGAGCCCAAATCTATGTATGGTGGTACCTGCCCACACCTTCACATTCCACACCTTCCTCCCTTAAATCTCTTCCCATCACTCAGCATACCTCTCCATCCCAGTACAGGGTGATGGGGCAACATCACCTCTCTAGAGATGACCTTGGGCATATCCCCATTTCCAGAGGACCTGATCCCCCTTGCCTCAAATCAGCCCTGGACAGGTGGACCAATCCTACTCTGAGAACTCAACTACAAAGCATGGAAGGGAGCCTACAGCCTTTTCTTGTCCCTAGAGGTGGTGAGTTTCACCGTGACAGAAAGACAACCATTCACCATGACCATAAGTAACGTTAGTGGGGTACAGGGGCATAGAGCTGTGTCCTAGGAGGATATGGATACCCAATTCATCATCTGCTTCAAGGAAGCAGTAAGAAAGAGGATGCAGGAAAGTCTAGGTGAGTCAGCCTGCCCCTCTACCGAGAGAGCCACTGGAACGAATTAGTAAGGCCACCAAGTGGTAAACACCGGGAAGGCAGCTCCAGCAAGAACATGTTGCATGTTGTGTCAAACCAACCTCATTTTCTCTTCATTAGGGCAATGGACTGGGGGCCACAGGGGAAGCAGGAGCAGTGCTATCTTTGTGCTGTCTCACATGATTTTCTCACAAACAAATCAAGGAAATGGGAAATTCTGCCACTGCGGGTGGATGGCTACCCAAGAAATTACATCCCATGAGCAGTTATCAATAGCTTGCAATGACAGGCAAGCTATCAAAAGTTTTGGGTTTTCTTGAGGAAATATGGATGAAATGAAGGCAATATGCTGTTGAGAGAGAGTGTAAGGGCCATCTAGGAGGAGACATAGAAGTCAAACTTGCCCTGATGACCTGGAGAAAAGAGCAAAAATGCCCTGAAAAAATGGCTGGGGGAGAAGAATTGGGCATGTTTAGTGCAGGAAAAGATGAAGGAAGTTTTCAGAGCAAGGAAAAAAGCCCCAGTATGAAGCAAACAGTGAAAAACAGGGAAGTGTTTAGGGTTATATTCCGCTTCCCAGAGCTCAGCCCATCTGTCTTGTAAGCCTTGCTGTGCCCACTGCTGAAGGGATGCCCTGCTCTGAGATCCTGCCTGGGGTCCTCTTTTAGTCCTTCCGGGGACTGCTGGCAGTATGAAGCCACCTGGCAATGGGGTGACCCCAAAGGGAAGGGATGGATGTCCCAGCAGGGATGGGGCACATGTGAGAGAAGCAAGGTCCTCATGGGCAGTGTGGGCACTTTTTCCTTAATCTAGAGGGGTAAGGGATGAGGAGGCTGACACATAAGAGATGGAGATGTGGTCTACCTGGACCTCAGCAAGGCCTTTGACACCGTCCCCCACAGCAAACTCCTGGCCAAGCTGGCAGCCCATGGCTTGGACAGGAGCACACTGCGCTGGGTCAAGAACTGGCTGGAGGCTGAGACCAGAGAGTGGTGGTGAATGGCACCACATCCAGCTGGCAGCCAGGCACTAGTGGTGTGCCCCAAGGATCAGTGCTGGGCCCCATGCTCTTCAACATCTTTATTGATGATCTGGATGAGGGCATTGAGTCCATCATCAGTAAATCTGCGGACGACACCAAGCTGGGGGCAGGAGTTGATCTGCTGGAGGGCAGAGAGGCTTTGCAGAGGGACCTCGACAGGCTGGACAGATGGGCAGAGGCCAAGGGCAGGAGATTGAACACATCCAAGTGCCGGGTGCTGCACATTGGCCACAGCAACCCCAGGCGGTGCTACAGGCTGGGGTCAGAGTGGCTGGAGAGCGGCCAGGCAGAGAGGGACCTGGGGGTGCTGGTTGATTGTAGGCTGAACATGAGCCTGCAGTGTGCCCAGGCAGCCAAGAGGGCCAATGGCATCCTGGCCTGTATCAGGAAGAGTGTGGCCAGCAGGAGCAGGGAGGTCATTCTGCCCCTGCACACTGCACTGGTTAGGCCACACCTTGAGTCCTGTGTTCAGTTCTGGGCCCCTCAGTTTAGGAAGGATGTTGACTTGCTGGAACGTGTCCAGAGAAGGGCAACGAAGCTGGTGAGGGGTTTGGAACACAAGCCCTATGAGGAGAGGCTGAGGGAGCTGGGGTTGCTTAGCCTGGAGAAGAGGAGACTGAGGGGTGACCTTCTTGCTCTCTACAACTACCTGAAGGAAGGTTGTAGCCAGGCAGAGGTTGGTCTCTTCTCCCAGGCAGCCAGTACCAGAACAAGGGGACACAGTCTCAGGCTGCACCAGAGCAGGTTTAGGCTGGGTGTTAGGAAGAAGTTCTATACAGAGAGAGTGATTGCCCATTGGAATGGGCTGCCCGGGGAGGTGGTGGAGTCACCATCATTGGAGGTGTTCAGGAGGAGACTTGATGGGGTGCTTGGCTGCATGGTTTAGTTGTTTGGGTGGGTTGGATTGGTTGATGGGTTGGACGTGATGATCTTGAAGGTCTCTTTCAACCTGGTGTATTGTATTGTATTGAGAAGAGAAAGAACTTTGGGAAATAACCTTTCTCCTTTTGCCTGGGTGGGTCACCTTGGAGTGGGAGCTGAAGTAAAAAATGATTTCTGACTGTCAGAAAGTGTCTGGGAAATTGCTGTCAGGCTCCACCTCGTGTTTGTCTCCTTCACATATCTTATGAGGAGTCACAGCCAGCATGCTGGGATGGAGAGGACCGGCAAGGGCCGCTCCTGGCAGGAGCTAGGTAGCCCAGCAGGGCCACGGGGACCCTGGGAGAAGGTTTTGTTTCCACACAGGTACCAGTAAGTGGCAAGGTGCTTGGGCAGCGCTGGGAGGTGTGTGTAAAGTGGAACAGGGCGACAAGCTAGTTTCAGCTCTGTGGGTGGTTCTGGGAAAGTCCCTTTAGTAAGAGCAAGTCAAAGGCTTTTAATGGGGGGGGACCTACACTGTGCTCCTTCTCAGAGACGACTGTGAGGGCCCAGCACATTGTGAGTCATGATTTGAGCTGTGTTGCCATGATGTAACAGGGGGCTGCTTTCCATTAGAGCTGTGTTTTGGAGGCAGGGACTTCTCACTGAGCAGCGTCACCTCCACTGAGCAGTGTGCCTGAGGGGCAGCATTTTATCCCCTGGGGTGAGGATCTTGGGGAGCAGTGTCTGATTGGTGGGAGCATCCCTCTGCCTCATGGCTGCAGCCCTGGGGAGGAAGAACTAGGCTGAAACCACAGATCCCCCAGATAAAGTGATTGTTTTTTTTTTTTTGTGAGTATGAGAGTTCCAGGAGAGAGGGCTGCATCCCCAGGGGATGACTCCTCTTCAAAATACCTTCAGATAACACAGGCATGGCTGCCCTAGAAGTAGAAGGGACACG
The DNA here is from genome assembly GCA_033816785.1 of Picus viridis. Classification (NCBI taxonomy): domain Eukaryota; kingdom Metazoa; phylum Chordata; class Aves; order Piciformes; family Picidae; genus Picus; species Picus viridis. The sequence goes on from CM066589.1 coordinate 28,045,290, forward strand.
TCAAAACCTTTAGGTTTTTCCTACCTTAAAGCCCTTAAGGGTAAATCTCAGCCACTAACAGAGGGGGCCAAGAGGACAGGTAGATACTGCAGAGTGGTGGCCCCATCCTGATCACCCTGCTGCTGGTGGCTCATTATGCCATGCTGGGTCACAGTATTGCTGGGCACTGCGTGGTGCCAGCTATGAGGCCAGCCCTGCACCCACTTAGCTCCTGCTTTGCACACTGGGAGGCTTGCAGCCCTGGAGACCCATCTGTGGCAGGCTACACAAAGGAGTCTTCTATAGAGAACCCATAGAAATGCAGCCCCAGTGCTCTGAGAAAGGAGTGAGAAGGCGGCCAGGGATATCTCCTGCTCCTTCTCTTCCTCCCAGGGCACCAGACCAGAGCCAAGGATGTGCCCCAGTCCTCACCTGTGAGCACTGGAAGCGCTGGTGGGATGACTCCTCCTTCACTGTCCTGCTTGTAGGTTGCTGCCCCAACCCAAGAGGAACCCTGTGTCCCCATGGCAAAGCTCTTAGGCAGGGAGTGACTCAGCTCCTATCCATGGGTTAGGACTTTGCTAGCTTTCCATAAAAATCCTGAAGGCCTTATTTTGGCTTCCAGGAAACCTCCTTTCCTTCCTTCTAATCTTGCTCCAGATCATAGCATCAAGGCATAATTAAGGGTGGAAGGATCTCAAAGCAGGGAAGAACGCTGAAGCTGAAGATAAGATTTGCCTCAGGACCTCATTTACCTCCCTCCACTCTTGCAGGAGGGGCAGTACACGTTAGGAAGGTGCTAGAGGGCTCTTTATACAAATGACTCACTGACTTTTCCCTTCCAGCAGCAAAGATCAGAGGCTCCCTGCCAGCCTGCGGTTACTGGGACTTACCTGTGTCACCTGTCCCCCTTTGGAGATCTGGAGGATGAGCCTGGTGTGCTAGTGCCTCTTAAGACCTTACAGCTGCTGTCACTTACTGCCAGCAGCCATGGTGCCACTCTTGTGAGACCACAGTTGCTGTCACCTCCATTCTCAGCAATCCCATTGCCCCAGCCAGCTCCGGGGGCCTGTGCCTGGACTGTTAAGCTGGAAGGGCTGCTATGGGAACATAGATCAGTTGAAATTAATGTGAAGCATTTTAAGGCTGATCTCAAGGCTCTTCTGCCCTTTTTTAAAGCAGAGGTCTGTCCTACTTCAGTCTTTAAGGTCCTACAGTCTTTGTGTTAAACCACCTCTGCTTCTGGGAGCCTGGGTGCTGCTCTGGGCACTCAGCATGAGGAGCTGCTGTGAGTTTCCCTGGTGGCTTCATCCTCATCAGCCACCCAGCACATTTTCTCCCAGGCTGGGCATTTTGGGGTGTTTTGTGCCCTTTCTATGCACAGGATGGTCTCCTCTGGCAGCTTCACATGAAATGAGATGGTTTTATTTCAGTGGCAAGCTGAGCTTGCTTTATCAAGCTGCAGATCTTCCCCTATCTCAAGAGCAGTTATTATCTGGCATCTTATCTAACCTGTTCTTCATCCTTCATCACTCTCCATGGGATGCCCTGGGCAACCTGCACACCTGGATAGGAGTGAGCTGAGGGGCAGAGGGCTTCAGCAACACCCACCCCCACTGTTCTTAGCTTCCCTGGGTGCTTTCAGCCGAGAGCAGAGCTCGTCTGGTTTGGTTTTAGGTGCGGTGCTGTCCTGCACGACTTTGCACCTTGCGGTTTCATGTCAGGGCCTTTTTGTGCTGGAGTCGGCTGAAAGCTGTGAAAAACACCCTGTGCTTGGTGGCAGCTATCGAGAGAGATAAGGTCATATGGGGCCTTATCAGCTGCTCAGTCCTGTGCTTTCAGTGGGTTTTGCTTCCGTTACTCCTACACAATCTCTGCTCGTTCACCCTAGATGCTGCTATGGGCACAGACAGCCCGGCAGGAGGCTTCATTTCCAACCTCTCTGCCTATGGACAGAAGAGCATCACGAAAGCACAGCTTCAGCATGGTCAGGGCCTCATGTGTGTAACTGGGAAACCCACCCCGTCCTTGATTTCGGGGACATTTCACCCAGCTAGGACACGGTGCAGCGTCAGCAGAGCCTGTTACTATAGGGATTGGGGTGGGGCGGTGCTGCTCACATGGGAGCAAAGGTTCTCTTCTCCAAGTGCAGAGGTGGTGTGCCCAGAGGAAGGGTTTGAGGAAAAGACAGCTCCCTCTTCCCCAGCTCCAGGTGGGACCATGAAGACCTGGCAGGATATTTTTGCAAAGATTGCAGCTAAGCACTTAAAGGAGCCATGGAAACTTCGGGAGGATGATAGCCTGCAGGTCCATGGCCTCAAGCCTGGCTGGAAGGAGTTTGTGCCACGCTGTGCTCCTGGGAGGTAGGGGGTTGCTGGCTTGGTCTTTGGAGTGGGACCAGGGACAATGGGCTGCCAGTTCACTTTCTCAAAATTAGCTTGTAGGAAACAGCTTTGGGTATGAAAAGGGCAGTCTGGAGGTGGATGAGGTTGGGAGAGGTTTTCCCATTTTCTTCCAAGCTTGGTGGGTTATTTCCAAACTGGAAGAAAATAGTCAAGATAGTTGGAGGAGAGTGTGGCAGCTCCACAGGGCCAAAGAATATCTTTTCTCCTTGTTGGTGTCAAGAGACAAAGGCCTTCTTCAGCAAGCAGGGGTAGTTGTAACACACCAGAGGATGAGAAGAGGGAGAGCTGCTGTCTGCTGGTACATGGACTAGCACCTCACTATTCCTTCACCTGCACTAGGCTGTGGGATCTTGGAGAATGGAGCACCTGTGGCTCTGCATAACTGATGAGAGGCCCCCATTTCCAACCCAGGCAGGACCCTGGGCATCAGCTAGACACCTTGCCTGGGCGACAGCAAACAAAGACTTTGGCTGCCAGCCCCCACACAGATTGTGCAAGACGTAGAGCTGTGGGTTATGTGCCTTTTCACTCCTCAAGACATGTCCTCACCTGCCCTGCAGCCTCCACCCACACCTTCCTTCTATTTTTCTTCTTCTTTTTTTTCTTGACTTCCCCAAACCTTGGCTTGATGTTGACTTTCTGCTGAGCTGTGATGAGCCAGCACAGGCAAGGGCCTGAAGCCCCAAACAGAGCTGGGACTTGATGCTTCCCTCCCCAAGGACCTCTGCTCCTGTCAGTGGGTCTGGGAATGGGGACAAGGGTGGGCCCAGAAGACAGCCTGGCTCTCAAAATCTTTTAATTCTGGAGCCAGCCCTGAGTTTGCATCCCCAGACTGGCATGATGCTGTTAGGGCAAGGACAGTTTTGTGTAGAGCTTTCATGCATGAGGTTAAGCCATCAGGCCTGTAGCTGCCCTGGTCCCTTCTGACTGTACAGAGAGCCACTGGCTTAGCACAGGGAGCCTGGAATGAGCTGATCTCCTCTGTGCCCTGACAGGTTTCAGTGCTCCCAGTGCTTTCATGAGTGGTCTTCAGCCAAAGTGCACATCCTGTTCCACATGTGCTTGCACGAGGGCCGAGGCAAGGTGCGGATGAGAGTCTTTCGTCAGTCATGCAGACAGTGCCCTCACCCCCAGCTGGAGGAGCCTGAGTTCAGCCAGGAGACTATAAAGAAGGTTCTGCACAACCTGGTGCTAACGATTCTCAATTGCTTCTACCATGTGAGCATCCAGGCCTCCGATTTCCTGGAAGTTGTGGTGGATGTACCGGTGTCAGGGCCACACGACAGCACCCGCTGTGAGGGCTGCCAGCTTGGCGTGTGCAGCAAGGCACAGCTGGCCCCAGCATCAGATGACAGGAAGCCCTTGGTGGATGTGGACAAGCCCAGGACCCACCACACCCCGAAAAGCCATGGCATAAGGCTCCACACAATCCCAACCCACGTCCCTTCCCTCTCCAGTAGCAGGTTCTCCTGGAAATGGTGCTGCTGCATTGGCAGCTCTTTGCTTTTTGTTTTGGGAGTGCTCCTTTTCATCCTGTTTTATTTCACCATGTGGTAGTGGGGGCTGAGGACCACAAAGAGGAACTGGGGTGATGACGGGGGAGAGCTGATGGAGCGCCTGGAAAGCTGGGCGCTCAAGGTCAGTTCTTGCTCGTGTCATGGCAAAGCTTCCCTGGCTCCTAGGAGCACAGGGGCACGTTGGGGTGCCTCAGCCAGGCACCTCGTCCCACAGCCTTGGGGGCCTGGTGGGGTTTCTTAAGGGACAAATTCTGCATGAGGACAACCCTCAGCTGCCCATGCGAAGGACGAGTGTGTTTATGAGAATAAACCAGGTCCTTTCTCTTCAGCCCAAGGATGCATTTGTGCTTTTTAATTTCTCCAAAGCAGCTTGAGGGAAGCTGAGGACTGCCTCTATCCACCAGCTGGGCTCACAGGCAGATGCATCCTTATTTTCCCCTGCCTTTGGTTTTGATGTAATTGGGCATCCAAACAACCGAGGGGCCCATAGAGCTAGAGGCTTGCAGTAAAGTCATGGGAAGGTGATGCCAGTGGACATTGGCATTGTCTCCTGTGAGCTGTGTGCAGTAGCATCTGCTCTGGCCCTGTGCACCATTGCATGTCCCTTGTGTCACCAGGGACCTGGATGTTGTGTTGTCCTCCAGAAACATCTGGGTACTGAGATTTAACAAGAAGACTCTTTATCAGGGACTGTAGTGATAGGATGAAAAAGGGTAGATTTGGGTTAGATATTAGGAAGAAACTCTTCACTGTCAGAGTGGTGAGGCACTGGAATAGGCTGCTCAGAGAAGCTGTGGATGGTCCCTCCCTGGAAGTGTTCAAGGCCAGGTTGACTGGGGCTTTGAGCAGCCTGGTCTAGTGGAAGACGTCTCTGGCCATGGGGTTGATACTGGGTGATCTTTGAAAGTCCTTCCCAACCCAAACTATTCTATGATTCTATGACTATGGTTCTGAAAAACACTCTGGCAAAGACAAACCCCTCCCAGCTGGCTGGGCACCAGTGATGGGAGCAAAGGGTGCCCAAGATTGGCAAGTGCAAGAAGGCTGTGATAGCAAGTCCCAAGTCTCTCCTCTGTTAGGTCAGTCATTGGGAAATTGCACGTACTGAGCTACAAGGTCTGGGTAAAGAGGAGGATTCTGATTCTTGCCTCCTGCAGAGCTCAGAGGACCTAACAGGTATCATAAAGTTGGGAGAAAAACTCCTGCACCCTGTACCTTTTAGCTTCTTACTTTCCCTACAGGGGAGCTGCTGGACTTAGAATCATAGAATCATAGAATCAGTCAGGGTTGGAAGGGACCACGAGGATCATCTAGTTCCAACCCCCCTGCCATGGGCAGGGACACCCCACACTAGATCAGGCTGGCCAGAGCCTCATCCAGCCTGGGCTTAAACACCTCCAGGGACGGGGCCTCAACCACCTCCCTCAATAACCCATTCCAGGGCTTCACCACTCTCATGGTGAAGAACTTCCTTCTCACATCTAGCCTGAATCTCCCCACCTCCAGCTTCATTCCATTCCCCCTAGTCCTATCACTACCTGATAGCCTGAGCAGTCCCTCCCCAGCCTTCCTGTAGGCCCCCTTCAGATACTGGAAGGCCACAAGGAGGTCACCTCGGAGCCTTCTCTTCTCCAGACTGAACAGCCCCAACTCCTTCAGTCTGTCCTCATAGGAGAGGTGCTCCAGCCCTCTGCTCATCCTCGTGGCCCTTCTCTGGACACCTTCCAGCACGTCCACATCCCTCCTGTAATAGGGGCTCCAGAACTGGAGGCAGTACTCCAGGTGGGGTCTCACCGGAGCTGAGTAGAGGGGGAGAAGCACCTCCCTTGACCTGCTGGTCACACTTCTCCTGATGCAGCCCAGGATCTGATTGGCTTTCCGGGCTGCAAGTGCACATTGAGAGCTCCTGTTGAGCTTCTCCTCCCCCAGCACCCCCAAGTCTCTCTCCTCAGGGCTGCTCTCCAGCCAGTCCCTGCCCAGCCTGCATGTGTGCCTGGGATTGCCTCGACCCAGATGCAGGACCCTGCCCTTGGTCTTGTTGAAGCTCATGAGGTTGGCTTGTGCCCACCTCTCCAGCCTGTCCAGGTCCCTCTGGATGGCATCCCTTCCCTCCAGCGTGTCCACTGCACCACACAGCTTGGTGTCATCAGCAAACTTGCTGAGGGTGCACTCGATGCCACTGTCCATGGCACCCACAAAGATGTTGAACGAGACAGGTCCCAGGACTGATCCCTGAGGGACTCTGCTTGTCACTGGCCTCCACTGGGACATGGACCCATTGACTGCTGCTCTTTGGGTGCAGCCATCAAGCCAGTTCCTTATCCATCTAGTGCTCCATCCATCAAACCCATGTGTCACCAGCTTGGAGACCAGGAGGTGGTGCGGGACAGTGTCGAAGGCTTTGCTCAGGTCCAGGTAAACGACATCAGTCATGCCCATGGGGACAGCATGTCCTGGTGCAGAAAACCAAGGTGAAACTGGTTTGGAAACACTTGTAAAAGCTTTTAAAATAGCCTTCACATCCTAAGCCTCAAATCCAACCCTGCCTACCGAGATCCACCTGCCCTGATGCAGGCAAACAGTGGGGAAAATCGGGAGTGAGGTAGCTGAGGCTGGGACTCCTCTGGGATCATCTTCCCCTGACCTGAAGTTCAAAAACTTTTCCTGCATTTCCTTTTTTCAACAGCCTGATTGCTCTCCTGATGCCACTGTGAATCCCAATTTTCCTGTGACAGGGAGTATGATGCTGTTAGGGCAAGCATTGCTGAAATGCTTCTTTTTGTTCCTTCCTCTTTGTGTGTGGTGGCTGCCTGAGGTTTTGTGTTGGGCAGGACTAGCACTCTCTTCAGTCCTTGCTGGATGATACTCTGTGAACAGGGCCAGGGACTTCTTGTCCCTTGCTGCTCATGTGGGTGAAAAAAGACATGCATAAGCCAGAGAAGAACCATTTGGGCGCAGTGGGCAACTAATTTTAGTTTCATTTCTTGTGCTTGAACTTTGACTCCTTCTCCACTGCCAACCCAGTCAGCCCAGGGCACCTGCAGTGGGATTGGAGTTTGACTGACACTGGTCCACCAAGGCTACTGATTCAGATTCTCTGGGGTAGTCCTGTGGGGGACTACTCTGGAAGGAGGGTGGAAGCAGGTCAGTCCCTTCATCTGCATCCAGGGTTTCTGTGCTAGGTGAGAAACACCACAGAGCTGAGCAATGGCAACTTGAGTCCATCCCCAGTATATAGAGGGCTTCATCCTGTAGGAGGTGGAGAACTGGGCCTAATTCCCCACTGGAGAGTCGCCTAAAGGGAGGGGGATGATGTGTGGCGAGTGCTGCAACCAAATTCCTCTGTCTGGTTAGAGGAAGTAAGCCTGAGGGCAAGCTGGAGAGTTGCTGAAATTGTTTTTCAAGCTGTCAGACAAGCCCAGTGAGGGCCAGACCTGCAGAGCTGCCAAGGCAGCTATTTCTGTCACCTCCTGACTCTGCAAATGATTTGATGCTGCAGGTGGATGTGATAGAAAAGATTTCCCGAGTGAACTGATACAAGAAAGATGGGCTGAAGAAAAGGCAGTCACCAAACCCAGCATTGCCAGAACAGCTTTCATAGCATCAAGCCCTGGCTACAAAGCTTCTCAGGTGGTCTCATCCTTGCTGTGTCCTGAAAAGCCTATTACACTGCTTACTGTGGGTTTGGATTGTTTATTCGCTGGTTTAAGCCTCTCCTTTATTTTCATGAAGGCAACCTGCAGGATTTTGGTTAAAACCCCCAAAATAACAAGAAAACCTTGTGTGATCCAGGGACCGTGTGGCTTTTTCTTCTTTAGCACTCTGCTCGGCACAAATTACGCCCTTTCTTCAGATCCTTCCCCCTTGTGCGGCTTCTGCAGCCCTAACCGTCGAACCAGCAGATGGAGCTGTGAGATCTCTGTCAACTCACTGGGACGGGCCAGCTTCCCCAGATCGGGGATGTCTTCCACTACACCCTGTGTCCGGCTGTTTTCCTGCAGCGTGATCCCCCTAAACCATACCCTTCATGTGTACGGCCATGGTCTGTGGATGAACTGCTCTCTTGCTGTGGTTTTCCAGTCTCAGAGCACTAGAGAAGCACACATGATGCAAAGTGCAGGGTCTCAAAGCCCTACTGGAACCCATCTTTGTGTGGAGGGCAGCGGTGCCATAGCAGCAGGGCTAGGTGTCATCAGTAAGAACATCCTGAAGAAAGAGAGCCACTACGACCTGTCCTCCTAGGAGGGAGTATCAGTGATGTCCCAAGCCTTTTTGTCAAGGGGACAGTGTCTGAGGGAGTGCTTGGGCCTTGTGTTTGAATGAACACGTCTTTCCTTGTCTGGAGTGGCCTGGGGTAAGTGGCTTGGCTGCAAAGGAGAAGGCTGGTTCTGCAGCCTCGATGATCTCTCTTCCCTCCTTTGTGGTTCTTCCTGTGCTGGGAGCAGTCCACCCTCTCCCCACTGGTGTTATGTCATGAACAAGAGATGTGGCCAAGTTTCTTGCTGCCATTGCCATTGTAGCCCTCTTCTTTCCATGCTGAGGTTTTCCCAGCTCTAGTCATCATGCCTGGCTGTCTGCAGCCTCCCCAGCCACCCAACTGCTAAGGGGAAACTCCCTTGCCTCCGCCTGAGAAGACAGCTCTGGTGGAGACCACATCCCTGTGGGGGTCCTTATTTTCTTTCTTGCATCTCTCCACTCTTTTACAAGGGCAGAGCCACCTCTTGCTTCCCTGCAATGCCTTCTTCACACACCCTGTCCATGGCTTTGTGTGCATACACTGTTTTTACCCTTGTCTTCTCTTTGCTGCTTGCCTGCCCGTCTCCTTGTGCTGTGCATGCATGCTCCCTCCACCCTTCATCCTCTCCATCCCCTCTCCATTACTCTGAGACACCCATACATACATGGACTCCAGCCCAGTTTTTGGGGTCCTTCCAGGACACCCCTCTCTGACATGCAGCTATGCCCATCCCCCATTTCTTTCTTAGCAAATATTCCCCAAAGTGCTGCTTTTCACAGCTCTTGACACTTTTGGATCCCAGAGCAAGCCCTCATGGCTGAGCTCAGCCCCTAGGGATGGTGAGCAGTGGCCAGCCCTCAGCTGGCATGGGGACAGCAAACTGATCCCAGGGAAGGTAGCTGAGGGAGAAAGGATGCTCTCTCTCCTCCTGGGTCTTGGACAGGTCCTGGCTGCCCTCCTTGTCCATCTTGGGCTGGGCTCTGCTGCAGCCGACTCACATCTCATGCCTGACGCTCACACACAGCCAGGAATGGGCAAACCTCACCCAGGGACATTTTTGCTGGCCTTTCACCGCAGCCAGACTGATGAATTGCCGTCTCTGCGCCTGTCTCCCTGGAGAGAAGCTCTCACCACTTCAGCAGGTCACAAGGTGCCAGCAAATGCAAAGCCTGTTGTTGCTGTTCTTCTCTGCTGCCTGTTCCCAGCCCTCCCAGCAGGCAGCCACAGCAGCCGCGGGGCTCAGGGGCTGGCGCTTGGCAGCCTGGCAGCTTGGTGAGCAGGGGGTGAGGGCTGAATTGCGTTGGGGTTTCCCAGCAGAGCTATCGACGGGAGGCGGGGAGGCTCTGTATTTATGACTGCTCTATTATCACACAGCAATGTTTTTTAACTTGTCCCAGAGCTGTCTAGCCTCAGATCCTACAGCTGATGGTTTAACGCTCAGGGGACCATGCCTTGGTTTTGCTTTTTCTCTCTCCTCCCCTTCATCCCTCTGATGTTAGTGGACGTCTTAGCAAACCCATGAGCGAGAGAGGCAGACCCACCACCTTCCTCCTTGCTTTCAGCCCAGAGGAGCCCAATGCTGTTATTTCTGTTCTGTGTCACAGGAAAATAGGGATCAATAAGCCATCCCTCAGCCCTGGATCCAGGCACGTGGTAGGAAACAGCGCTCATGATTTTAAGCTCTTCCCAAAGGCTGGATTTTCACACCCTGTGATGCAGAGAAGAGGTGCCCAGCAGAGCTATGTCCCACCTCAAACCCACCTGTGCCTGCTGCAGAGCATCTGCTGTGAAGCTGTGCTTTCTCAGTCCAACAGCTAGCAGGGATGGGCTGATTTTTCACCCCTTCTAAAGCAACAGTCACATACCTGTTATTTTCTCCATGTGTTGAACCCGGATTTGAGTGCTGTTACCAGCACACAGGTTGCTGCACCCTGCTCCTGTCCCCATCTTCAGTGATGTGCTGAAGTGAGAGGTAACTGAAGGGCAGGATCTCATCTGTTGCTGTTTTTTGCAATTTGTATTTAAGGCTGGCCAGGGTCTGTCTCTGCCCATGATGCTGGGGAGGCCATGGTTGAGCAGATGTTGGGGTGAGGGACAGTGTGAGAATCCCCTGGGCTGTGCAGGTGTGTGTGGTGAAGACAAGCAACTAGCCTTGATCATGTACTCTGGAATAAGAACCTCAGGGCACAACTCAGTATATATCAAAGTTTTATTTTGTTCTCAGGAGGAAGGTTACACAGAACCATCCTTCCATGACATCAGCTACTTTACAGAATGTAGTATCAAAAAAAGAAATATATATATTTTATATATATATATATGTATGTATATAAATACCTTGTAGTTACATGACATAGGCAAGAGTACAGTTCTTTTGAAAGCTGGACCTTCCTTAGGCCTTCTGTTCCTCTATGTGTTCTACAAATAACTTTTTGGATGACAACAAAATGGCAGAATGATTTAATTCACTGTTGACTTGGCAAAACCAAAGGAAGAGGAGGAAGAGCGGCCTGGCAGAGAGGGACCTGGGGGTGCTGGTTGATGGGAGGCTGAACATGAGCCTGCAGTGTGCCCAGGCAGCCAAGAGGGCCAATGGCATCCTGGCCTGCATCAGGAACAGTGTGGCCAGCAGGAGCAGGGAGGTCATTCTGCCCCCATACACTGCACTGGTTAGGCCACACCTTGAGTCCTGTGTTCAGTTCTGGGCCCCTCAGTTTAGGAAGGATGTTGACTTGCTGGAACGTGTCCAGAGAAGGGCAACGAAGTTGGTGAGGGGTTTGGAACACAAGTCCCATGAAGAGAGGCTGAGGGAGCTGGGGTTGCTTAGCCTGGAGAAGAGGAGACTGAGGGGTGACCTTATTGCTCTCTACAACTACTTGAAGGGAGCCTGTGGACAGGTGGAGGTTGGTCTCTTCTCCCAGGCAGCCAGCACCAGAACAAGAGGACACAGTCTCAAGCTGCGCCAGGGGAGGTTTAGGCTGGATGTTAGGAAGAAGTTCTATACAGAGAGAGTGATTGCCCATTGGAATGTGCTGCCCGGGGAGGTGGTGGAGTCACCATCATTGGAGGTGTTCAGGAGGAGACTTGATGGGGTGCTTGGTGCCATGGTTTAGTTGTTTGGGTGGGTTGGACGTGATGATCTTGAAGGTCTCTTTCAACCTGGTGTATTGTATTGTACTGTATTGTATTGTATTGTATTGTACTGTATTGTATCGTAAGACAGGCTCAAAGGAGGCTACAGGCACTCAGAGAGGGCAGCAGGCAATTTTTGCATGTTGCTTACAGCTATAGGAGGGCTTTGCTGGCAAGTGAAGGAGATGATGTCCCTGCTGAAGGAAGGTAAGCTCACCTAACCTTGTTCCTTGGTGGGGCTTACCTGTCTACATGGGCCATGGAGGAGACTGGGGAGATATGAATGCTTCTGGTGTGTTAGGTGAGTTGTGGCCAGTTTAGGATGACTTGGACGCTTGCAATAGACCTGAAGTGTCATGAACAAACACTGAACACTATCAGTAACCTGTAAATCAATCAAATCAATACCTTTAAACACAGTTAAAAGGCACTAGGTTGTTGCAAGGATGAGTGCACTGCCATGCAGGACTACCCAGGCCCTTACAGAAAAGATGAAATCCCGAGGAAAGGCATTTTATCTGAAATGAGTCTGCTGAAAACAAGCATTGCTTAGGAACAGCAGATATGATACAGCCTTGTGTGTGGAATCCTTGCCTTTGGAGTTGTGCTGTGGCCAGGAACCATTCCAAGAGTTAGCCTGAGGGGAGTACTGTAGAAGGGTTTGGGTGATGGAGGGTTGGAGAAGTTTTCATGGCCAGAGGTGAGGGTAACACTAAGTTCAAACCCTGTTCCCTGTCTTTGTGTCCTCTGTGGGGCATCCATCCTACATGGTGGGGGTGGTGGCAGTTTGGCAGCCACTAGCTTTCCAGACGTGGCTGAAGCTTAGGGAAAATGTGGATGCATCTTCACATCCCCAGGGCCAGGTGGACATCACTTGAGACACTATCAGGCAGGGACATTTGTTTGCTAATAGAAATATGAGCAAACTCCAGGGCTCACTCCCTACTTCTTATACAAAAAAGGTGTTCCACAGCATGACGGACCTGTGAGGTCCAGCCCTGCTCAGCTGGGTTTCTGCACTGTCTATAACCTCTGCAGCTCCTGCAGATGTGCCATCTTGATGGGAAGATGTGGACGGAGAGCCCTGAGGATGCGGGCGATTCCCTGTGCGCAGTCCAAAGCTTTGTTGGCCAGGAAATGCTGTCTCCATCACTGTGCCCTTGTTCTGGCTTGGAGGGAGGCTCCCTGGGAGTTTGGGTGAGGTTTGGAGATGGGCAGCACAAGCTGAGGATGCCAGCTGAGATCTTGCCCTTTGCTCCCTTCCCCCAGCTTCCTAGCAAGCGTTTCCTAAGAGCACAAGCAAAGGGGTGTGGGACCAAGTGAAGCAAATGACGTGGTGGAGGGCTGGCAAAGGCCTGACGTGCGCTGAGCATCGTGGCTACTGCTTGCGAAAGACCAGAGTCTGGAGCACATTAAACAGCAACAAAAAGAAGAAAGGGATCTGTGGCAGCAGGCTGCTTAGTCACTCATCTCTCCAGCTCCGGCTCCAGAAAAGTCCACCTCTCCGAGGAGCCTGTTTTCTTCTCCACCCAGTCCACGTAGTTGGAGACTTTGGTGTACACACCATACACCTGCTTGCTGCCACATTCCTCTGGGCCACCCCAGGAGACCAGCCCTTGGGCCACCCACCTCCGAGTTGCCGGGTCCTGGATGACAAACGCTCCTCCACTGTCTCCCAAGCAGGTGTCCTTCCCACCTTCGTAGTAGCCAGCGCAGAACATGTTCTCAGTCACGCTGTAGTTCCCTGACCGTGACTCATAGCTGGTCTTGCACTCTGCGTGCAGCACCACGGGCAGCTTGACATACTGCAGGATATCAGACAGTGTCCTCATGCCTGAGCTGATGATCTCATCCACCGTGATGTTGGGGTTAGAGATACCCCAGCCAGCCACCAGCCCCAAAGTGTTGGGGTGGGGCCCCTCCAGCTCGTGCTCAAACTGGGGCAGGCAGACAGGCATCACGTACTTTCCCATGGTCACTTTCTCCTTCAGCTTCACCAGAGCAATGTCATGGTTGTAGTTCTGGATGTCAAAGTCCTCATGGAGGATGATCCTCTCCACCGTCCGGTTCACAGCCTCCATCTTGTTTCTCACATCGTGCAGGGCCAGGTAGACAGTGACGTGCTCCTTAGAGACGGGGATGACGGTCTGGTCTCGCCTCTGCGAGCGGAGCACGTGGGCAGCTGTCAGCACCCACGAGTCTGAGAGCAGGGCCCCGCTGCCAAACCATTTGTCATTGGGCACCCGGGACATGTCCTCCACCACAATCAGGGCCTGCCAGGGAAAGAAGCCAGGCTCTGCGTTCCGGCCGCCAATGATGCGCTTGATGATGCCGGGCAGAGGACGAGCTGGACGGCCGCACACTGGAGACAAAAGGCACAGGACAGTTACTCCCACCACATGCGGCCCGTATGACATGAAGGAAGCTGGAGAGCCCTCAACGAAAAGGATAGGCTCTTGCCAATGTCCCGTGTGCTGGACCTCTGCTCCAGAGAGGAGGATTTGCCCTGCAAATTGTGGGCTCCTCTGTGGTAAAGAGTGAGCTATGGCCCACTGGGCACAAATATGGACAATTAGAATAGTGTATGGCACACTGCTGGACTGTGGAGGCTTTCATCCAGGGTTAGCTACACTGAAGCTCTATGAAATCTTCTGACACTGAAGGAATGGACTCAGCAAAATATGTGAGCCAGGGTGGGACTTTGACCACTCTAAGCAGTATCAGACCTTAGTCTCGGTTTACATCTACGTGATCTGTGCTCCAGATAGGGGCCATGATGTTAACAGATTTCTTAGGGAAGTGCAAGTAGAGAATCTTCTGCTATCTTAAAAACCTGGCAGGTGATACGATTTCTGCCAAGCTTGGACCGCAGTAAAACAGGGCTGTGACTTAAAGGGTGGTTGTGCAGTTGAGCTGGTAGGTGGGACAAGAAGATGGCTTGAGGGCTACCCTGCACTTTGCAATTCCTCACTTTGCTGTTCACTTTCTGGAATGATTTGGCTGGATCCACATCACTTCAGGAGCAGAAGGGCCAAATGAGTAATCCTGCAGCCTCACTGTGCCCTGTGATCTCACTCAGCCCTTCCCAGAGCATCCCCCCCATTGCTCAGCTCTTGCTCAGTGTGCCAACAAACTCAAGGGAACACAGGCAGGAGGGCTGGAGCCTGACATCAGCCCAGCCTCACCCCTCTCTCTGAGACCCATCATGAGCTCTGTGGTCTCATGGCCATAGCATTTTCCCTCCTGGAGGGGCTATGGCTGAAGAAGGCTCAGCTGTGGTATGTTGCCTAGCACCACGGGCTTTATTCCTCACCACAATTCTGGCAGACAAACAAGCATCCCTCTGCTCAGCTCCTCTACAGACCTGGAATTAATGTCTGAAGAGACCTGTTGTGCTGCTTGGTTTGTCTCTAGGACCTTCATCCCTGCACTGTCATATGGCGTGAGGAAGAAGGAAGGTTCATCATGCTGAAGGTCACTCAGAGAAGTTTGGACCACGTGGGCAGGGACAATCCTGTCTCTGAGGAACTTAAACCTTAGGACATGATTGTGGGTTGTGGGGCTGACTCACACCTGTGGCAGCACTGTGGAGAGGGACTCCCATGTTGCTTGAGGGTCCTGATGTCACTGGTAGGTTATGAGAGCCAATCTGGGCTTGTGCCTCTACAGCTGGCAAAGTCCTGAATAACAGAAGCTCAGATGCTGGTCTCATCCCCCAGGCCTTCAAAGGAAACCCACATCCCCTGTGGAAAATGCTAAGACTCTTCCCTGATGCTCCCTGTGATACTATCACCCCACCTATGCACCCCTCACAGAAAGAGGGTCTGACCCCCAGGATGATAGGATTGAGGCTGACAGTCATTCGTGCAACCAGGATAGGAACCCCAGGATCTGCTAACGTGGATTGGTTGCAGCCAGGGTCTGAGGTTAGAAAAACTGTGGCTCTGGCAGTGGGGGAGCATGGTGAGTGCTTCTACCTGCACTTCACTCCCCTGCCTTTCCCAGTGCTGCAAGGAGCAGCAAATGTGCTCAGGCAAATCATTGCTGCGTCCCAGGCCGGCGGGTCTGCCGGGCAGCTGTCCCAGAGAGATGGTTTTAGAGGAAGTACATCCAGCCAAAAATTTATTCTATTAAATTACATATCAAAAATGCTGACCAGGCTGCAAATGCTCCCACTAATGGCAGAGGCAGGCGTGGAGTGGCCTGGAAGAGGAGCTGCTACTGATGGGGATGTGGCGTGAGACGTGGGGGAAAATCTGAGGAACAGCTGGCCAGATGCTGCCTGCAGATCCTGATCTCAGGAGAGTGTCACCCTCTCTCTGGGATTTTCCATTTTCCTGAAGCCTCTCTGGCTTCTGTCACTAATCAGGAGGCCTGGAAATGGCCCATGAAAGCAGCTATGGCCCCAAAAAAATGTCCCCATATGCTCCCAGCTCAAATTAGTTCAGACTGAAACATCAAGGAGAGATGCAGGGAGCAGCCACCGCAACAAAGCGGCCACAGCCCTGGTCTTGGAGCTCCATGGGATGCAGGCAATCCCAGGCAGTCCCTCCTTGGGCCTTGCAGTTGCCCAGCATAGCTGGAGAGCAGATACCCTCTGTGGACATGAGCCAGCTCCCGAGCCCCTCATGGTTGCAGCTGCAGCTGCTGTATGGCAGCCACATCCCTGCCCCTCTCTGGAGAGCCACCCCTGCACATCTGACCACAGCCTGCAGCTGGGACTGTCTCCAGTCCCCCCTCCAAGCAGCAAGACCTGACCCTAGGCTTGGCCATGGCCAGCCAGCATCCCAGGGACTTTTGTTTAATCCTGAGTAGGTACCTGGCCTGGAAACTTGCTGGCTGCAAATATTTCTGCTGCTGCTCAAAGGCCTGGGGCTTTTCCTTCCCTATAAAGCAGCTGGGTGTTTCTGAAAGGCTTAGAGAGATGCTAATTGCTCCTGCATGTGGACACACTGCTAACTGGAGTTGGCAGCCAGCTGTGCTTGGCAGGTAACATTTTGCTCTTGGCTGGAGCCATCTCTGGTGATGCTAAGGGCTGAATGATGCTGGGGCTGCTGGTTTCCTTGTCTGCTGGTGTGGGTAGCTCAGGGAGCACTGACAGCCAGGATTACTGTGACCCCACTGCCACCTCATAAAGCCAGGGAGACATGCCCCTTTCACTGCTGCCCAGTGCCACCACTACACCCTGAGCAGCTGGGCCAGCCAGGAGGGCAGGAGGGCTCTGTCCCCAGTACTCAAGCAGCTGGCTATTGCTTTGAGGTCATTCAGCCTGGAGAAGAGAAGGCCCAAGGGAGACCTCATTGTGGCCTTAGAATATTGATAAAAGGCCTGTAAGAAAGATGGGAACAGTGTTCTTAGCAGGGCCTGTTGTGACAGGACAGGGGGTGATGGTTTCAAATTCCAAGAGGGGAGATTTAGACCAGATATAAGAAAAAAGTTTTTGCAGTGAGCACGGTGAAACACTGACAGAGGTTACCCAGAGAGATGGTAGAAATGCCTCCCCTGGAAACATTCAAGGTGAGGCTGGGTGATGGGGCTCTCAGCTCAAGTAGTCCCTGCTCACTGCAGGAGTGTTGGACTACGCAATCCAAAGCAACTCAAAACATTCTGATTCTCTGATACCTATAACCAGGGCATAAGGCACTGTCACCAGGAGGCAGAGTCCCTGCCTAGGGCAGCAGCAGGTCAGGTCGGGCAGGGAGGTGTTCCTGCTCCACACCCTCTCCTGCAGGAGCCAACCACCCTGGCGCTAGTACCTGGTCTGCAGGAGGGCAGTTTGGTCCCCAGCTCCTCGCTCCTCCATACTCCTGATGCATCACACATGTAGGTGGCTGGAAGAGAGCAAAGCATTAGCTGGCCTGTGGGCTTGGGGAGCTGTCATTTGCAGCGAGGAGATGTTGCACAGCTGCCAGGACCCTTTCCATCTCCAGAGCAGGAGGTAATCTCTCTTTTATGCTCCCTGTACTCCATTCCATGGTGGGAGGGGCAGTCCTGTCTCCATGAAGGGGACATGCCACCGTCCTCAGTTTCCTTGCCTTGTGTTTTTTGGAGGGCTGTGCTGCTCCCTCAGCCTCAGCTGGCAGCTGCTGCCCTGTTAATGCTGCCAGTGCCTATTCTGCAAATGCATGCAGAATGCTGGGACCAGATGCATGGGGCCAGAGGGTGTGCAGAGGGATATGAGCAGGGAGACAGGAATGTGAGGAAATCATTTGGCTTTGCTTGCTGAGGGAGGAGAAGGAAGAAGGTCTGAGGTATGAGCGCACCCCTTCTGGGTCTAAAGGGTGCAGAGACCTGTGGTGCGTGGCACCGTATGGTGTCTCTGGTTGAGGACCACATGGATCAAGGGGAAACTCACTCTGCCATGATGCCACTGCCAGCTCTTCAGCTTTGGCTATGCTGGACATTTGAGTGCTGGGATGGGGAGCCTTGGGGAGACCTTTCTGAGACTGCTGGACCTGATGCTCTTTCCAGCAGCAGCTTCTTTCATAGAGACACAGAAAATTTCATACGCTGCAGGGGGCAGGTGGCAGGGTGAGAAGGCAGAGTGCTGAAGAACCACCACACCGCTCTGCCAAGGCTGTGAAACACACAGGCAAAGCAATCGCCAGTGCTAACTCCGTCCTACCTCACTGTAGAGCAGAATGTGGCCAATCTGACAGTCCAAACAGTGCAAATGCAGGTTATGATATGTGCAGGCTACATCCACAGCCTGCTGCTTGCAGAACGTCCCAGAGTGGCTATCCCAAGCTCCCCCCACTTCCAAATGTGCACACATGCATGGCCATTCACCCACCCACACTGTGCCACGGGATGTGGCCCAGCCCCACTGCTCACCGGTGCTGTTGGGGGCCATGTGGTAGTAGGGATGCTGGCAGTGGTACTGGATGGCTGCTCGGTAGGTGGTCAGGTTGTTCCTGGAGGAGTAGGTGATAAAGCCATGCTCCAGCTCTGGTGGTGCTTTGCAGTCGGCAACTGAAAGCCAACAGAGAAGGTGGGTTGAGCTCTGTGCTGTTTCATGGGGTGTCCAGCTAGGCAGTGAACAGGCGATGCTGGGCTTTGGCACACGGCCCTGTGGGGCAGAGCGAGGGGCTGTACAGTCCTGTATTCGCTTTCTCCAGGGCACCGCAGGAGGCACAGCCTGATGCGGTCTCAGACGGCAGCAGGAGGCTATCCCCAGGCAGGACAGACTGGCCCTGTGAAACTCCACCGCAGCCCCCGGTGTTTTTACAGGGCACATCGGTGACACTGCTGCACACCAGCAGCACAGCTCACCCACAGCTGTACAGTCAACACCACTGCACTGGTGGAGACCCCAGTCCTACAGCTCCTCTTGTGCACTTCATCTAGTGCTATACCTTTGCGAAGGGAGGAAACCTGCTCTGCCTCTTTTGAGAGATGGTCCTAGAGTATGTCTTAGCGTCACAAAATCATAGAACTGTTTAGGCTGGAAAAGACCTGTGAGATCATTGAGTCCAGCCATTAACCTAAGTCCATTGCTAGACCATGTCTTTGTGCATCACACCTCCATGTCTTTTCAATCCCTCCAGGCAACCTGTTTCAGTACTTGACAACCCTTTCAGTGAAGAAATTTTTCCTAATGTCCAACCTAAACCTCCCCTGGTGCAACTTGAGGCCATTTCCTCTTGCCCTGTTACTTGGTACCGGGGAGAACAGACCGACCCCCACCTCCCTACAACCTCCTTTCAGGTAATTGTAGAGAAGGTCTTCCCTCAGCCTCCTCTACTGCAAACTGAAAAGCCTCAGTTCCCTCAGCTGCTCTTTATAGGACTTGTTTTCCAGGCCCTTCACCAGCTTCATTGCCCTTCTCTGGACCCACTCCTGCACCTCAGTGGCTTTCCCTCAGGAGCAGGCAGGAAAAAAGCAGGCAGCGATTCACCAGCCTACACCATGCATCCTCTCTGTGCACAAGGCTTTGCTGAGAGCCTGGCCCCATCCTTCCTACTCTGATTCTTGCTCATCCAGCAGTGCTGATCAGCATTTACAGATGAGGCTGAGCAATCCTCGGTCCTGGGTGTCCTGTGATGGCAGGAGATGAGATATTGAGAGTGTGGCTTAGCTGGTCTGCAGATCTCACCTGCTCCATCACGGGCAATTTTGGCTCTGCTTCATCTATCCCTGGTGTGGGCTTGGGGTTTGGTGAAGGGAGAAGAATTTTCAGGATGGCCTGTCCATAGTCCCCTTTCTTCCCTGCATTCCTTGCAGTGCCCTACCCAACCTCTTCTCCCCGGCTTGTCCCCTTCACTGGGCCTGTGCCATGCACCCCAGGAAGGACCTCGAGTTGCAAGCTGGTTCATTCTCCAAAGCCAGGGTTGGCCTCATGGGAGCTGTGTCTCCCCATCATGCAGGCAGTTCACAGCACACTTGGGGGATGCTGTGCAGCCTTCTCCAGCCCCATCCTTGGGCACCTGAGCCAGAGAAGGGCAGAAGCAAGTATCTGATTCTGCAAGGAAATGCACTTTTGTATTCTGTAACATTTATGAGAGGTAAGTAGGAGATGAATGGCTTTGCAGAAAGCAAGTCCTGTGGATCAGGGAAGACTTGGGCTCTGGGAGTCTTCTGCTCCAGGATGGGAAAGGAGAAAGGACAGGAGCCCTAACTCCTTATGCAATGATCCAGGATAATGAAGAGAGAATTCACTAGAGCCAGTAGCTGGCACCAGGGACATGTGCAATGCCCAGGGTTAGCCACCTGCTTGGGTGAAAAAAACATGGTTTGTGGCAATATGCTGCAGTTCACTGTTCACCAGGATTTCCTCCACCTGCCTGGTAAGGATAGCAGGTGATGGGATGGGTATGTGGGTACTACCAGATCGGGAGGAGGCTGTTGGGGGTATCTGTGCCTTGCAGAGGGAAAGAGGAGGGGACACAGAGCCCTCGCACCATCCCCTCGGAACCCCAGCCAGCCTGAGCTTTCCTGCTCACTTCCCATGCTGCTTCAGTGCTCACTACTCCTGTGTCAGGGTACGACCAATGGTGGGACCTTTATAAGGCACTGGAGGATGCTGGGGCTTTCAGGGGAGATGGAATGGATGTTGATAGGTCTGCCTGGCTTGTGTAGCTGCTCTGGGGTTTATGGCTGCAAGGAAGCACCCATTGGCCCACACAGCCCATCCCCTCCCTGTGTGTCTGCCAGGCCTGGGACAGACCGGATGGCTAGCTCTTGCACAGAGGTGTTGCCCAGTGTCCTAGGTCCAGCCAAAAGGGTGAGGTGAGGGAGTTTGTGCTGTGAGCCTTTCCAGACTTTTCCTTGGGAAAGGGACCATTTAGCATCTCTGTCATCGTTGGATCGGAGGTGGCCCAAGCTCCCCAACATGTATTCTTCCTCCTCTCCCAATCTGGTCCACAGCTCAGCATCCTCCCAGCAAAGCCTCTGGTGCCTCAGGGAGTCCATGGTGAATGCTGTAAGCTTCCAGGGACATGAATGCAGCCAGACACCAGGCTGTGACCTCCTTCAGCCTGAGGCCAGCCTGTCCTCCCCTCCACAGGGCCAGCACTGGGGAGCAAAGGGGAGACAGAGGAAGATCCAAGCTCTTGTGCCAGGGGTTGGTGCCTGCAGGACAAGGCTGGTGATGCCCACCCATCCTGCAGGCCTCATTGCCCAGAGGATCTGAAAGGCACCAGGACTCTTGGAAAGAGGAGAGGAAGGAGTGTTTCTTATTTGTGACACTGGACCAGGGAGGAAGGGAAGTGGGAAGCTGAATCCAAACAAACAAACAAACAACCAGGCGGCCATGCTGTGCTCCTTGTGCAACCACCGCCTTGGAGCTGGTCCAGGCCAAGGCCTCTGAGCAGAGAGGGAGGGATGGGGAGGGTGTGACGGGAGCTGATGGCAGCGCACAGTCCCCGGGCAGTGGTGCCAGGGCCAGGCAGGCACCGCTCAGAAAGCACCAGGAGCAGGAGGGTTAACAGTGCCATGCCAGTTAGACAAGCCATGGAGATGGATTTGGCATTAGGGCCAGGGGCAGAAGGGACCTGCCCTTGGTACTGGACAGATCAGAAAGGGACATTGGGACAGGCTGCTTGTCAGGGCCTCACGCAGCCACTTGCTCGGAGCCAGCTCTTCCCTCTGTCTGGTTGTCGGCTCTATCTGCAGCTGCTGCACCGAAAGCAGAGGAGAAGGAGGAGAGCAGAGAGAGAAAGCCCAATTAGTAGATGAGCAGAGAGAGGCATGCAGGAAACCCAGCCCCCAAAACACCAGAAATCGTTAATGAGTGCCCCGTGAGCCATGCCAGGGTGCTGGGTATACTGTGGAGACACAGCCATGCTGAGGACCTGCTCACTCTGCTTGGCTGGGGCAACCTGGGGACAGTGGCTGGGAGAAGCCGTCACGGGGTTGCGCTCAGCCTTGCCAGGCCACGGAGCTGGATTTTATCCACCTTGGCTGAGAAGTTTTCTATTTTCTGCATTGCTTTCTAAAATCATTCTAGCTCCTGCCCTGATACTCCCAGACATCCCGAGGAGGTGGGAGGCATTGCAGTTTGGAGGCCTGATTTGCCCATTTAGGGGCTTCTTGGCTTTCCAAAAGAAATGTCTTGGACATGCAGTGTAGTGAGTCATATCACACATGAAAGGACCAGTTCCAGCCCAGCTGGTACAATGCAGACAATCACTTCCATTTTCTTAAAAAATAATAATAATAAAAAAATCTGGGGAGGGCTAAAAATATTTATCTAGGTTGTTTTGGATTTTTTTCCCCCTCCACAATGCCAGTTTTTGTCTGGTCACTGTTCAAGCTGGATAAAATCAGTGACTATGGTAGTGAAAGCTATCGGAATGGGGAGTTCCTTGGTAGGGCTAACCCACACCTGGTATCACAACCCTACACTTTCTACGGAGCCCTTTCAGACACAGATCTATTTAGTAGGTCTGAGAGCCTCCCAGGTACCATTTTGAGTGAGCAAACAGGTATTAAAACTCTAAGGTAAGATCCACGATATCTCCAACACAAAAAGCATCTGCCCAGATGAGCAGAGCTTGAATCCCAACAGCCCTCGAGAGCATCTTGTCCTGCTTCCCCTGAAAGGGTCTTTTTCTGAGCCTGTTTGCTGTTTTTCTCCTCCCTGGGCCAGCCTTACAGTAGACTGAGCAGCAGTGAGAGCCATCCTGAAGATTAAGGGTCTTTGGGGAAAAGATATCATCAGGTACACATCCCATGCCTGAGCTGAGAGACAAGCTGGTTTAGGTGAGAGAAGAGATGATGCAAATAGTCACCCATCCTTTCAAAAGGTATCTCCGCTCTTCTCCCCTTCACTCCTGTTTCAAGGTTTGTAAATGTTTGGGTACATTTCCTCTCCCTTATCACTTAGCTGAGCATGGCTCAGGCTAGTACCTGGAACCTCTACAACTACCTGAAGGGAGGTTGTAGCCAGGTGGGGACTGGTCTCTTCTCCCAGGCAACCAGCACCAGAACAAGAGGACACAGTCTCAAGCTGTGCCAGGAGAGGTTTAGGCTGGATGTTAGGAAGAAGTTCTTCATAGAAAGAGAGATTGGCCATTGGAATGTGCTGCCCAGGGAGGTGGTGGAGTCACCATCACTGGAGGTGTTTAGGAAGAGACTGGATGGGGCGCTTGGTGCCATGGCTTAGTTGATTAGATGGTGTTGGGTGATAGGTTGGACTCGATGATCTCAAAGGTCTTTTGCAACCTATTCTATTCTATTCTATTCTATTCTATTCTATTCTATTCTATTCTATTCTATTCTATTCTATTCTATTCTATTCTATCCTATCCTATCCTATCCTATCCTATCCTATCCTATCCTATCCTATCCTATCCTCTCCTCTCTCTAGTGCCCCAGGTCTTAGTAGCCTCTGTTGGTAAGGAAACTTGGACCAGGATCTAGAATATCCCAACTTGTCTAAGATTTATCCAGCTGAGCCAGTTCTCAAGAGCCAGGCTTGCTCTTTCCTTGACAGAGGAACAGCAAAGCAACTGGCAAATCAAGTTATATGAGTAATCTAAACAAAAGCACCGATCTCCTGCTTGTGGCATTTGGCGTGAGCCCCATAATGTTATCCAAGAACAAGCCAAAAGAGTTTTGCAGGGTTACATAGCCTCTCTCTGGGCTTGTGTTGCTGAGTAAGGAATTCCACTCTGGCAGGGAAGCTCCCTTTAGCATGAAATTATTTCAGCAGAAAAAGGACATGGGCAGGGTAGGGAAGAGTGTCCTTACTTTTGCAGGTAGGAACCTTGTTACTCCATGTCCCATCCTTCAGACATTCGATCTGGAAGGAGTCACTTTCCAGGTTATCCTGTGCAGAAGATGCCAGCAAAAGAAAAGAATCCACCATCAATGTACAAGTCATGGAAATTAACCTCTCAATAAAAGGAAATTTCTCGGTAATTTAGTCAAAACATATCCAGACCCCCCCGGGAGAGGGCTTTTCCAGCTAAAAATTGCAATGCAGTCATAATGAAAAACTCAAGAATTTTCTTGTTTGCTGCAACTCAGTGGAGTGCTAAATGCAAAAGGATTGGAACAACTTGTTCCTATTTCTAGGTGCTGGGCTGGTTAAAGAGGCAGCTCTGCATGGAGGATGAGTCTGGAAGGACATCAGAGAAATAGCCAGCTCCATGTTGGGAGTCAAAGCAGGCTACCCGTTTGGAGGGAAGACAGCCACCCTGTGAATCACTTGTACTCCCTCTAGTTCTCAGCTGTTTCCTGGAAAGAGCCTGCCAAAATCCCAAATCCTCTTGACTTCCAAAATCCTCTTGACTTGCCAAAGCTGTTCCAAAGTCTCTGAGGACAGCCTGGTCTCTGAAGGCTGGCCTCTGTAGGGCTGCCTGGGAAACTGAGCCCTCGTCCACCGAGGTGGGGAGCAGGCAGAGCCCTGGCAGCTGCACCCAGGGCTTTTGCTGACTTTTCCTCTGGCCAAGGTGCCAGGTCTGGCACTCAGGAAAGTGTCATCTCCTCTCTTCCTCTGTGCCTTTGGAAAGGGAACTTTGTAGCTCTCAGAGGAGACTTTTCCTTGCCCCTGGGAATAGGGTAAGGATGGCATGTGGGTTGTCTTCCCTCTCCCAGAGATGCAGTGGCTTTGGGAGGAAGGATTCCCCCTTTCCTACCCAGATGCCCAGATCTATGCTGTCACCCCATACCTTCAGTACTTTGTATCCAGTGTTGCAGCTGATGACAACCTGATCTTTGAAGGTGTACTTGGCTTGGGAAGGCTCGATTTTCCCATTGAGTGGTGGTTGCACCAGTGGGCACGGGTTTCCTTTGAATAAAAAACAAGTGAAGCAAGGCAAAACTCAGAAGAATAAATGGAGGGGATGCAGAGTCCCAGCTCTGAAATCCAGACCACATAGCACAGTTTGAGAATCTTTGTCCTGCTCCTGCTATTAGCCTATACTGGAATGGCTCAGCCAGGGTCTTTTCCTAGGAGTAAAGGCTGCAGGTCTCACTTACCTCCAGTCTGTACTACTCTGGCTTTGAACACCACAAAGCTGGAAGCTAATAACAGCAGGTTGTGTTATTATCCTGCTCAAAACTGCTCTGCTTTGCCATGTGGTCTTGTCTCAGGGCCCATCTGTCATAGGGGAAAAACGCTCCTGCTGAAGGGAGAGGACTCCCTGATGTTTTATCCTTTGCCTGTGTTTTCTGGAATAGGCTCTTTCTGGAGACAGGATCATGGACCACCAAACTCGTGGGCTCCACTTGAAGGGTTTAGGAAGCCCTCCACATTACCCCAAACCAGCAGAGGGAAGCAGCAGGAGTTACCAATTGCTGTGTATGACAGCTTCCAGCCTCTGTTCTCTCCTGAGTTGTCACTGTGGAAGAGGATCTGTATGCTGTTGGTCTGGGTTTCAATGGGTCCTGGGGACTTCTCTCCACAGAAAGGGCCAAACTCACTTTGACCAGCTTTGATCTGCCAAGGCAAAGAAGAACAAGCAGTTTGAGAGGGATCTTTGATCCCTGAGGATTGCTTCACCCCGAGGCTGATGGATGGTGCTGCAGTGGGGTCAGTGGGGCTTAAGCAACGTGTGTTGGGGGATATGAAGTGAAAGAGGGTCACTGTTGGCTGAAAGGGTCAAAATCAAATGTGTTAAGAGAGATGGGACTGACTGAGCACAGGGCTCTTGTTGGTTTCATCACCTCTGTTTAGAACAGGGAAATTTTGGCCCCATGGTGAGGACACTGGGGAAATGACAGGAGGCTGGGACAGCAGGAGTGTGGAAAATTCAGCTCACCTTGATATAGTCATAAGGACAGGTCACCTCAGGGTGGTCTTCCACATCAAAGCTGTCATCAAAGCTCAGGGTGATGAAGAAACCTTCCTCCAGCTCGATGCGGTACAGGCAGTCTGAGCTCTTGGGGTAGGGACTGGGGAAGTCAGCACTGGTGATCACTCCACTTCTCTGGGTGTAGAGGTTGTCACTGCACTCCACTGAAACACAGCCATGGCTCTCTCAGGGCCCTGCCAGCCACATCCCAGCCCTGACCATGCTCAGGAGCCCCTTCCAGTGGAGTGTGGTCTGCCGGGTGGTCCATGGAACACATGGGTCCATGCAAGGAGAACCTCCCACAGCAACCTCCAAATATGCCTGCCTGTGGCTCAGAGGGTCCTGGTCTGAGAGCTAATCCAGGCTAATCTATATGATGCAGCTTCACAGACTAAGCCTTTTCATTTCTCTGGGTGGTACCTTTGCAAGTCCTGTTGTCGGCGTGGAGGATGTAGCCGAACCTGCAGGAGCAGTAGTAGCCTCCAATGTAGTTGTGGCAGTAGTGGTCACATGCCAGCTCCTCATCGCTTTTCTCCAGGCACTCATCCACATCTAGGAAGGAGAAAACAATGAAGGGAGGTCCAGGTCCAGGTGACCACCTGGAAGCCCCCCATGTGCCACTTCTTGTGGGAACATTTGCTGCAGCACTGAGAGTTGTCCCACATGGTGGGGCACATCAGCGAATCCCATGAGGGCCAAGGGCTGCACACAAGGACTTTTCTTGCTGGGGTCCCCAAGGCTGTCCTGAGATGTGGTCCTAGCAACTTTTTTATTCTGGCCCAGCAAAATGGTCCTGCAGGGTTGACTGCTGCTTACCCACAGCGGTGTAATGGGCATCAAAGCCAGTGAAGCGTTCCTCATTGGAGAAGTCAGACCTGAATGTGAGCCCCATGTAAGGCCCTGGGGACAGGATCACTTGCTGGCCAGGAGCCTGCTCTGTGTCTGTTGTCTCCCTGCCGCAGAAGGTTGCCAGCTCCTGGTCCTCAGCTTCAATCTGTAAGCAGAAAGAATGGGTGAATGCTTGGCAGAGTTTGGGACTTACCTCCTTGATTCTTCTGAGCACTTGAACAGTGTGGGAGTTTAACATGTCGCTGGGGTGCTCCCCAGTGCTGGTCACCTCTGAAATTTCTCTGCATATGGATGTGCATGTCTGTGATCATGGAGAGCCCATGGTGCCTTCCTAGGGGAGGTGAGGCTGGGCTTGGAGTCATGCTCTGCACCTGAGAGCTCAGGTCTCTGCTCATCCCTGCCCAGCCTGTCCCCTGACAGGGCTCAACAGCGTCTCCATAGGGCAGGCTGGCCCATCTGGAGGCCTGTGATGGCCACTGCCTAAGGATGCAGCTCTGTAACTCTGGGTGCCCGGTCCTGCTCAGCACTGTGTTGCCTTGGTCCTAAAAAATCAATTTCCAGATATTCCTGCTGCATCTACCTACCTGCAGAGGACAGAGCATGTCAGCCCTGACTCCCACTGCTCTGGCTCTCTGAGATGCTGTTACTGCAGTAAAGCAATTAAATGGTTTCTTCAGTATGAATAGAGGGACTCAGGTCTGCCTGCTCCTGCCTGTGGTGACCCTCTGAAGCAGATGTTGAGAGAGCAGGTAGCATGTGGGATGTGAGGAGGAGCTGGGAGGTATAAGGAGAGGATTCAGGGCAGGAGCCTGTTTGGGATGTGGGGTGAGGACATAGGCAGGTGTCTCCGAAGAAGGGCTGTGAAAATCAGCCCGGGGGCTATGTTACTGCAGTCAGATCTGCCAATATGTGAAATGCTTCCCCTTTGTCTCCTCCCTCAGCCCAAATGTTGATCAGGGTGACAGCATCTGTGTGAGGGCTGTGCTGCTCAGAGGGCACTGGGACACCAGAGAAGCCTCTGCCCATCGGTTTTGCATCAGATCAGAACAGCATCTGTAGTTTGGAGAGTGTTTCCGTTCCCTGGACTGGCTTGGTTGACCTTGGTCCTGTCCCAACCACCCAGAGTTCCTGTCTGGTTCCAGAGCTGCAGTACCAGGCACTGTTTGGACTTGGAGCCATGCACCTAGAGAGCTACAGCAGGGGACATATGGGTCCTGTCAGCAGGCTCACTAGTCTCTGCGCGTCCCTTTAAAACACAGCTGTGCCCATGCCTTCCAGCACCGTAAGCCCTGCAGAAAGCCCTCTGGGTTTCCCTGGAAACCCCCTCCCTTCCTTTTTCCTCGATGTTTTCCCCAGGACTGTTTCTGTGCTGACTCCATCTCCTGCAGATCCCACCCCTAGCCCCTGTCTCGTCCACAACCTCTCCCAGCTCATTCCCAGCACCCTGCCAGCTTTCCCCCAGGAGATTTGAATATGAATAACCCCTCGGCTGAGGAATGTGAGGAACACCACCAGGCCAGCCCTGCACCGCTCCTGCCAAACCAACGCTATTGAGGCCCTGATGAAGCATGCAGTCCCCCAGCCCATGCCTGAGGATGACTGTCGCCTGCTCAGACACCCATGGGGACCCAGAGGCATTGCAATACCATCCCTGGCTTGCATGGTCTCCGTGAGGCAAAGCTCTCCACTGGCTGCACCCCTGCCTTCTGGAGACCCTCAGGATGCATCATCTGGAGAGAGTCTGGGGCTGAAAGGGGAATTTCCCAGGGCCGAGCAAGCAGGCGGAAACTCACTCACACCAGGGAAAGCCAACGTGGAAATGGCAGCTCAGCATGCCTTGACATTGCCTCCAGATATTTTCCATCCTCTCATACAAACTGGAGATGGCCAGAAAAGAGAGAGACTTTCTGATGATAAATTTTGAGAATTTGGAGGAAAAATCATGAGCCCAGCACTGGGACAAAAACTCTATGGACTTATTTGTGTGTGTGTGAAAAAGCATTTGGGGGGGGGGAAGGAAAACAAGTCATTTGGGATCCATCTGTTTTCAATCCCTTTGAAATATACTGTGGTGCTTTAGAATCTCTTTTAAATCTCAAAGAGATTGTTTTGAGATGAAAGAGTGTTTCAGACTGAAAAATGGGAGCAGCATCACCAAAGGAGAAGGAAAACGACACTCTGGCCCCGACATGGTCTTGGCTGTGTGGCACGCAGCCTTTTCTGTAGAAGCTGCTTTTTTGAAGGGAAAGTTGTGGGAAGGAGCCAGCTCCTCTGCGCAGGGCTGCTAGCTGTCACCTCTGCAGGGAGACACAAGCCACCACATGAGTTCCCATCCCTCTCCTCCAGTCCCAGTTAGGGCAGGACCTGCAGCACAGCATCTCTAAAGTGCCAGAAGACCTTCCCAGCGCCCTACGGCTTGGCCCAAGGATGCTCCTGCCGTGGGTCCAGCCCCAAAACCGCCCACAGTATCCCTGGATAGAGGCCCAGAGTGGCAGGATAAGGCCCGGGAGAGCTGAATTCTCCTCACCAAAGGTATCCACGGCCCCTTATCTGTGACGGGTCCCATGCCCCGAGCCACAGGGAGCAGAGACAGCCCTCCGGCAGTAAACTAAACAGAGAGGTCATCATCCCTGGTTAATATTTGCTGCTTCTGCTGAGGACTGTATACTTTTTCGTAGATCATTTACATCCAGTGAGCAGGCTGGTAATTAAATCCTGGTTGTTTGTTTGGAGTTTCTCCCTCTCGGGTCACGATGTCGACGTTTTCACTAGAGAAGATGCGTCCCTGAGGGAAATATCAATCGCCGCGGAGAAATTCCCTATAAAAACACGCTGAAAGAATCTGCCTTTGAAAAGTAAAATACAGCCACACTCCTCTGCCTCTAAATTTACCCTTGCCACTGCCTCCCGCGCTCTTCCCTCTTTCTGCTTGCCTCCTCATTCCCTCGTGGAGGTTTCTGCCTTCCTGGGTGAAGGCAGATGTGTGTGTGTGTGTGTGTGTGTGTGTGTGTGTGTGTTTGTGTGTGTCCTTCTAGGCTGTGGCTCTGTCCCCCCCACATTTTGGCTAAGAAAAGTGGTGACCCAAGCTGCGTGTCCTCCTGCTGCCCCTTATTGATTGTGGCTTTCAGGGCAGGAGGCTGGGGGTGCCCCAGCTTGGCGGCAAATAAATGTTGCCCCGGGGCGTGGGCTACTGGGGATGCCAGAGCGGTGATGCTCCAGAGGTTCCCTCCTGCGGTGGGTGGGTTAAAGAAACACCAGGATCGTCGAGGGGGATTTGGCCCAGCAGCTCTGTATCTGCTGCTGGAGAGGAGCAGGCAGCCAGCAATACGGAAATGCAGCAGCCAGCCCTCCCCTCCAGCCCTTCAGGAATGCACTAATTGGATTGATGAAGGCCAAACATACCACTCGTAATATATATAAATGGCTCATTAGGCAGAGAAATCTCAGAGCTGGGCTGAAGGCACTGGGAACGCAAGATGAGGAGATGATCAGAGACGGGGAAGGGCATGAAACAGCCCTTGCCAAGCACCCTTACAGTTCAAGTGCACACAGGAAGGCAACACTCAGATGAACATGGGTTGTTTGGGGGTTTTTTGCAAAATGACATGCTGCTGCCTGTTGGAAACGAGGCAGGCATGGGACATTCCCAGCAGGAGCCTCTCTCTAGGTCTCCTGGAGATCCTCTCCCCAAAATGAATGTGATTTGTCCCCCAGTATAAGTTGAAAATCCCTTTGTGTACAAACATGCAACTGAATTTCCACAGGAACATGCATGGAAGCAGCTGTGCAGTGGGGGAAAGGGAAGAATGGCTGCTGCTGCTGTGGAGTTGGCTTGGTGTCTGGGGACTGTCCCCTTCCATGGACTACTGCATCCATATGACGTATTTCTGGACCAGGCCTGTTCCCTGGGAAGGCTGAAGGTGCAAGGAGAGTCCAGATGGGATGCTGGGGTGCTGATGAAACTGATGGCTCACACCCATGCCTGCTCCTTCTCCCTTCCCTGCATGGGGAGTAACTGTGGTCCCCAGTGGAGCAGAAGGTGTCTGGTGCCACCAGACTGCTCTATGAAGAGCCAGCAGGATGGGAAAAGTGAGCAACAAAGCCTTGGGTTCTCCCCTCCTCCAATCTGCCTCTCAGAATTTGAAGTGGTGTTCTTGAACCCACACACCCTCAGGGTATGCATTATACCCTGGCTGAGGCTGTCTGAGGGCTCCAGAAGAGGATGCTCTTCTGAACCTCCAGTTCATGCTGAGCCCTGATTTGTGCTTTTCCCTCTCTTTTGAGCAGAGAAAGGGGTAAATGTGTCCCACACACCCTGTGAGCCCAGGATGTGGCACGCAAAATTGATCTGCTACACACCTTATGCACTGTGCCAAAGCTTGGGGGAATGTCTCTGTCACATTGTGAATCTTTCATAATCCCCCTGCCGAATGCCACTTCTCAGGGAGGCGGCACCAGCTGCAGCTCTGCCTCACCAGCTTGGCCCACACCCCTCACCAGCCTGGCCCACACCCCTCACCAGCCTGGCCCATACCCCTCACCAGCCCGGCCCATACCCCTCACCAGCCCCTCACTGGGGACAGCTAAAACAGACTCCTGTGCTCGGTTGGAGCCCTGGCCACCCTCAAGCAAATTTATTTGCAGCCATTGGTTTTGCTTGAGATGCCTGGCTGGCTCCTGAGCACCCACATGGGGGGTTAGTAGGAGTTCTGCCTGGGTGAGCAGTCAAATGGCACAGATCCTTCCTGGAGACACAGATATAGCAGCTGCAGAGAAGTGTCTCAAGTGCCATGTGTGGCCAGAAGTCTGAACATATCATGATGAGGTACATCCAAGGGAGACTTGGGTTGTGTCAAGAGAGACTGGACTCACAGGCCCACAAAGTGTCACAGACCCCTCTGCCCTCCTGCCTTCACACACAGTTGCAAAGACCCATCACAGACAGCCCCTGCACTTGAGAGTGAAGGCAAATCCCTGCATTATGTGCTGAAACCTGCCAGGTCTCAAGCATGTGCCATCCTGGATCAGGACCCGGTGGCAGGGATTGCAGAAGAGATGTAACGCCATGAGGACTGTGAGCCAGCAAGGACTTGCCATGGGCTCTCTTGGGGGAAATAATCTCTTCTCACCACAGGCCTCATCTTCATTTCAGTCAAGGATCTGATCCTAAGCTAGAGTCTAAGCCTTCAGGGCCTGATTTCATTCCAGGGTTTGACCACATGGACACGACTGTAGGCTAAGATCTCCTTAATAAGCTCAAGAATTTACTTGTGAAGGCTCCTCAGAAGTCAGGATTTTCCTCTCTGTCCCTCCACTGGGATTTCTTCTTCCATCTCCCCATCTCTGCTGCAGTGCTCCTTAGTGACACTAGTGAAAATCACTTAACCTGATTGCCCAGTCATGGTTGTGGCCTTCAAGGAGCCTTTGCTGTCAGTGCTGGAGGCTTGTGTTCAGTGCTGGGCAAACTGCAGTGAGACCTTCCACAAATGAGGAACCCCTAAAGCAGCTCTGTAGGGACAGCAATGAGCCTGAGGAGGAAGGAGCACAACCGAGGGCAGGACCTGAAAGCAGATGGCTGCTCCTTCCCCATTCCCCTGGACATGGCAGGTAGCTGAAGGTGGTCATCCTAAAGCTGGGGAGAGGCTGTCTCCAATGCAATGGAAGCTGGAGCTCAGCTTCCCAAGGCATCTAGCGTTTCCTACCTGCATGGGGCTTCTTTGAGTGGCTATTTTGAGGGTGGCTCTTCCTCACATTCTTCCTGGCTCACCTCCTTACTGAAGTACCACCTCCCCTCTCTGCCATCCCTGCTTGCACAAACGAGCCTCCTGGTTTGTGAGCATTTCTCTAGAAGCCATTTTCTTTTCATATATACACACACACACACACAGAGACAGAGACATGCATGTGTGTGCATATATATAAATAAACAGCTATTGTTTTAATTAGCCATTGTTTCAGAGATCTGGAAACTGTTCCCTTCTGAAGACCACCCCGAAGGCAGAGGTCTGTGTGGGTTTATAGCTTGGCTCTCCCTGAGCTTTCCACTCAGGGTGACTGCACTGCTGGAGAGCTCAGGCGTGTGGGTAAGGCAAGCGAAGGTCAGGGCACGGTGGCTCTCTGCCTGTTCTGAGCTGAATCTCCACCTTGCATCAGACTTGCTCAGTCTCCATTTTGACCTTCTTCTTACGGCAGTAAGAATGATGAAGAACCCTGGTGGAGAGCCCAGTCAGAGCCATGGTCAGAACAAACAAAGTGTTCCTTTGTGCACACAGAGACATATAATCATTGGTTTAACCTGTGCAACTCTCTGCCACAGGATGCTTGCAGAGATTAAAGTCACCCACGAGCTCAGAAAGCAGTGGTACACGGGAATCCATCGAATGCAGAGGTACCACCTGTGGCTTTCTGAACATCTTTGTTGCCAGACTATTACAGAGGAGCACTTTTCTGTGCTGCCTCTATAGTTATATCCTATAGCCATGCACTGTGAGCCTCCGTCAGGGAGAGGGCTGGTGCTATTTCTACAGCTTATCTTGAGGCAGACAGAGACTGGACACAGGGAGGAAAATAGCTGTGGAGTCATTTGCTCATCTCCTTAACGTCTTTTAAGCTAGTGGTTTAGCAGCATCAAGATTGCACCCCTACCCAGCAGGGCAGCCTATGGAGCTCTCATCCACTTTCAGCACTTTTCAAATGTAATTCTGTGGTGGAGGCTCTGCAAGCTGAGTTACAGCCCTGAGCAAATTTATACAGCTGAGATCTAAATCCCTGTGGAAAATACCACCTTCTTATGGAAATCCAGAGGCAGAGAGAGACATGGTGCCAAGTTGGCACCATGGCCAAATAACAGGAGCCTTATGAAAAAGGAAAACTGAGCAGAGGGTGAAGGGCAGGAGGAGGAGGGGTAAAGTGTGGAATGGGGAAAGTTTCCAAGAAATTTGCTCCTTGTGCTTGCTGGGTTTTTAAAGCAATATATCTCTATATATGCTCCTGGCCCTTGTGCTTGGAGAAGATCCAGGAGAAGCAGAAAGAACTAATCAAACCTCAATGAGAGCTGTTAGTTGCAGAATGAGTGCCAGCACAAAGGGGAAATTAAAGCAGTGAACAACAGATCCTAGAGGGAAAAAAATACAAATGTTTGCTTTGTTTTCTTAGGGCAAGAATAAAATAATAATTTCAAATAGTTTTCAACTGAGTTTTGCTTTTCCAGACCTGTGTGCAACCTCCACCTGCCTCTGTGTGGAGGGGCAGGGTGGGTTTTGTGCTGGGCAATGAGTTATGGCTTGCTCAGCCAGGCAAACCTAGAACGCACCTGCTTGCTACTTCTGGGCTGCTAGGAAGCACCAAACCAGAGCAAGTTCAAAGGTATGGAGAATCCAGCTCATCCTGCATGTCAAGGAGAGCCTTGCTTAGAGAGATCTGTGATGCAAGAGGCAAGAGGCACTGCAGTGTCTGGCCTACCACCATTTTTGATGGGTTAATGCCCAGCATTGAAATATTTTGTGGGTTTGGCCATAGAGCTTCCTGGGAATCTCCATAGCTTGTTTGTGCTTCAGGTATTTGCTAGCAGTAACCCCAGAATTTGCATCCCAGCTGTGAAATGGTTTTGCATTGAACCCAAAGGAGCCTTAGCGTCTGTGGCCTGCAGCCTGTGGGAGGCTCTGCTTGGAGACCTCAACCTGCAGCCTTGAGCTCAGGCTTAGGCTTTCCTTTCTGCTTCCCCAGGGTCTGGACAGGGTGTCCCAAAAGCCTGCAAAGCCATGGTCAGGGATCCACGCTGTCTGCAAGGTGCACCTGTGGCCATGCCCTGACTTTTGTCTAATACAGAGGCTCTCCTTGCATCTGAGTGGCACAGAGTGGGAGTTTAGTCATGGCAGTTTCATCGGCCCATAGATGTGCAAATCCTGTTGGGTCCATTGAGAATTAGGTGCCAAATTACCCTCAGATCCTCAGTGGGTAAGTTCTGAATCTGATGTCCCACTCACTGTCAGTCCAATGGATGCTGTCAGCTTCCCTGTGCTCTCCCTGTTGTCCACTGGACTGACAACCCATGTGCCCAATAAATGAAAAACAGCTTGTCCCCAGCTTTTCCAGCACCATCCTCTCTCAGCTGGCCAAACAGGTCTGCTGTTTACCCCACCACCTGCCCCATGATACCACAGCTCACCTTCACATAATCATATTCACAGAGGTAGGATGACTCCAAGTCAAAATGCATGAAGTACAGCTTAATTTTAAATCCATCAGGCACCGAGATGTTCCATGTCACTTCTGAGTCGCTGGGATAGGAGTCGGGGAAGTTGGGAGACTGGATCTCTCCAAACATGTCTGTCAGCTCAATAGCATCTGCTGCACAGAGCAGCAAGGCACAAAAGGACCAGGTCAAGGGATACCTGGAAAACACACAGGAGGAAATGAAATGAAACTGGCAATGCTACAACCTGGTGAGGACTCAGTCTCTTTTCCCAAGTGGGTCGTGTAAAGTCACGCATTGTGAAATGGCTGGGAGAGGAGGTGCAATGGACTGTCACCATGAGTAACCCCCTGCCAAGCCGCAGAGAGGTGGAGGTGAGGGTGGGAGCTGTCTGTGGCTCTCAGGAGGTGAAAGCCCCTTTGAAATGTGGGTGATGCAGGCTCCATGTGTGATGCAAAACCATCTTCATAGCTCCCAGCCAGCTCCAGGCAGTATCAGGAGCCTGGCACTTCGCATTCTTCTGGTAGCAACAGCTGCTGGCAACACATCCTTTAACTAATGGGGCTCTGATGGGCAAATCTTCATTTAATGGAAGAATAAACATTAGGATGCTTAATAAAATAATGGCACTTTCTAAACCAGTTTAATGAAAGCATCACAACAACAACTGGGAAGTATCATCAATACTGCTTAGCACCATCCTGCCAAATTGGGACTGTTGCCTCTCAATACATGGCACACATCATTGCAGCTGGGCAAAGATGGACAGCAGGCTCAGCAGCATAACCTCTTCTCTTCTCTTCTCTTCTCTTCTCTTCTCTTCTCTTCTCTTCTCTTCTCTTCTCTTCTCTTCTCTTCTCTTCTCTTCTTCTTTCTCTTTTTTCCCTTTTTTTTTTTCTTTATTTCCTTTTCTTTTCTTTTCTTTTCTTTTCTTTTCTTTTCTTTTCTTTTCTTTTCTTTTCTTTTCTTTTCTTTTCTTTTCTTTTCTTTTCTTTTCTTTTCTTTTCTTTTCTTTTCTTTTCTTTTCTTTTCTCCTCTTTTCTTTTCCTTTCTCATCTTTTTTTCTTTTCCTTTCTCCTCTTCTCTCCTCTTCTCTCCTCTTCTCTCCTCTTCTCTCCTCTCCTCTCCTCTCCTCTCCTCTCCTCTCCTCTCCTCTCCTCTCCTCTCCTCTCCTCTCTCTCTCCTCTCCTCTCCCTCTCCTCTCCTCTCCTCTCCTCTCCTCTCTCTCCTCTCCTCTCCTCTCCTCTCCTCTCCTCTCCTCTCCTCTCCTCTCCTCTCCTCTCCTCTTCTCTTCTCTTCTCTTCTTTTTTTCTCTCCAGTCTTAGGGTATCACTTGCCCCATATGGAGAAGCACACAGTGGTAGAGATCTTTTGCCATCAGTCAGCCATTAGAAAAATCTCAGCCTATACAGTTTGTCCAAACTTGTTACCAGCTTGTTTGTCCCAGAGGAGGGCAGAGAGTACAGGTAAATCAGTGGCAGCCCATCTGACCTCACACCAGCCTCAAGTTCCATTTGAGCGCGATAGTGAGCACAAAGGGAATATTTCTCTGTACAAGGGAGAACACTGCCTGTGCTGGAGGTGCAAACAGAAAATCCTGTGCCATTGCGGGGGACCCAGAAAGAGAAGCAGACCTCAGGCTCTTTACGCCCAGTGGAGTGCACAAAGCAAAGGAAACGTGCAGGAAACTGGAGCCATTAGGGACAAAAAATTTCCATGTTCTAAATCAGGCACTAAGGCCTGGCAAAGGCTTGTAGGTGTGTATTTCAGGCATTGGAACTACTCACATGTACACATACACCTGGTTTCAAAATCAGGGCTTGATTTAGGTATGTGGGTGAAGAAATTGAAGCTATAGAAGTAGATCATTTTTAACCTGTGTTCTCTCAAATCCAGGGTGGCAGATTTCTGAGGTTCGTTTGTGTAGTGCCATCACTTTCCCCAGCTCTTCCCTACAAAGCCAAGTTAATAGGAGCTGAGAAATTTGGATCGATTTTTCTTTCAAGCAGAGTGAGGTTGAACATGCCCTTTTCTGACAGCTTGTCTGAAACCACAAAAATGTGTGAAGGGAAAATCTGTTTCTCCTCTGGTCAGAGTACATGTACAGGGCTGGATGCTCAGTTGGTGAAAATGGGCATCACCTCCTTGAGCAGAGCAGGCCATTTGCCAGTGCAGCTCTCTGCTTTCCTTTTAAACACGGGAGGAAAACATCAAAACTTCTTTTCCATGCCAGGAATGTCTTGGCCTCATGTAAAGTGATAAACTACCACGGTGTGCACAGAAACCTGAAGCCCATGCAGCGTGTCCAGCCTCTCTCGCACCTTTCACCCATGCACCATGGCGGAGCGTACGCGCAGGCTGCATGCCCATCACCCCGGGCTTCCCGTGGCTCTGCCGGGATTCCAGCACACGAACCGGGATGCCTGCACACACGCCGGACTGCAGCACAAAGCCGAGGCATGGGTAACGCCTCGTTTGCTCGCGGGTGGGGAAACCGAAGCCACGGTCATCAGAGGGAAACCTTCCCCAGCCAGATGGTCCCCTGCCCGGCCGTGCCCCCAGGCCATCACGTGCGAGACCCCGGGGTCCGCCCGTAGCGGAGGTACTCACCTCATGTCGCTGCTGGGAGACTTTGACACAGGGAATCGCTGGTTGGTTTGCAGGGGACGGCTTTGCCTCCTTCCAAACGCTCCACTGTCCGCCTTATCTCTGTCCGGAGCTTTGTGAGCGTGTGTGTGCCTATGTGTGTGTGCGTCTGGAGTTGTCTGGCATTTTCCATGCAGGTCACGCCTTCCCCTGCCTGCAACCGTTCCCCACATCCCCACAGGCACGCATGCAGACCTGCCCGCATTGGAACCGTCCTCCCCGCTGCCGCCCGCCGCCGCTCCCGCCTCTCCCGCCGCTCCGGCAAGCGCCGTGGCATTCAGGGAAGTTTTTGTCTTCCCTAATCTCCAGAGTTGTGTGTGTGAGTGTGTGTGTGCCCATGCACGCTGTGTTTTCTCTCCCTTTCTTCTCCCCCCGCCGCCCCAGCCTGCTTTGCCAGATGGCTAAAATTTGCTTCTCAATAGGGTCGGAGGCTCCAGCAAAAACAGAAGGCAAGAAAGTGTGGAAAAAACCCCCAAACAAACAACGACACAAAACCCAAAAACCCAAAACAAACCCAACAAACCCCCAAAACCTGTGCAGGGATAAAGAGCTTTAGTGGTGGTGCTGCAGCTGGGAGCCGCGTTTGAGACTTGGTTACAAGCTCAGCGCCAGGCAGTGTCTGGGATGGGAATCCGGTTTCCAAGAAACTTTTGAGTTGTGACAGTTCAAAGAAAAATCAAGACCTCATTTGCAGCGTCCTGCAGAACTTGCAGAACTGAGGAGCTGCTGGGTTCATAATTTTGTCCCAGGGCAAAAGAATAGCTTTAGATGTGGACTCTGTAACTCAAGTTACAGGTTTTGATCCTGACTCCCTCCTGTTGAGGAAACAGGTAAAAACATAAACACTTCTCACTAAGCCACAGGAGATTCCTTCCCCCTTCCTGTGCCAGGCACGAACCAACCCCAACCCTTCTTGTCTGCATAGCTAAGTGGGAAGAAGATCTATTTGGACTGCAAACAAGGAAGAAGATCAATTTGGGCTGCCCATAGGAAGTCAAAGGATGCAAGTGACTCCCTTGTCCAGAAATGACAGCCTTGGAGACACACGAAGAACAAAACTTTAATAGCTGTTTACCAGCTTCAGCTTGAGCTCATTAATGTAAACCCTGCAGACATCCCCTGGCAGGCACGGATACATGTGCGGCGTGTTAAAAGGAGCACACAAACAAGAGCGGGGAAGAGGCAGGGAGACAGGGATGTGCTGGCAGCACTCCTGGAGCAGCAGCTCCCAGCCCTCCCCGGACTCCCCAGCTCGCTGATGTCAGGCTGCGGCACTGCTGTTAAAGGGGCGATGTTAACTCAGCCTCTGCATCTCCAGCCATCCCGCAGAAGCTGGGAGGGGATAGATGGGAGAAAATAGGGTTTGCCTCCTTTCCAATTGCTCGTCTTTTGGCTCTGGGTGGTGATGGTTCCTTGGCTGAAGCCACTTCTCTTGCTTCTGTGGGTCTCTGCTTCGGCACTGGGGAATAAATGGTACCTAGGAGACTTCATCAAGTAAAACAGAAAAAACATGAGTGGAAAAGCATTAGGAAACCAGCAGAAACACTCTAGGCAAAGGAAAGATCTCAGTGTGCTATTATTTGTAGCCCCATTTGTGAAGTTTTAACAGCTCATCACTGTACAGGCACAAGCTCTCACTCATGCTAACACACCCAGGCAAGCTGATCAAACTAATTAATATGTAAGCAATGTGTCAAAAGCAAGGCTTTATTTTTGCAGACAAGTGTGGTCTTGTCTGAGCCTGGAATACATTGTGATCTATTTTTTCCCCTGCCTGTTCTGCAGGGTGGGTCCTTCATACACTCATTTTTCCATCACAACATCTTTCTATAGCCTTTTTGGAGCAGCTCTTCTAAGTCAGGGGCACCTTTAATTCTGAAATGAAATTTTCTTTGCCTTCTGATGCCTCTTTCAAGCCAGACCATTGAGGGTCAAAGTCTCAGTTTACACAGTGAGGCTGGACTGGACTGTTGTAAGGCAGCAGCACAAGCTCAACATGATTTGGACCATATTGCCATGTGTAACATGGTTTTAAAGCATCCACACTGACCCTGTAGGCCCTGGAGGGCAGGAGAGGATGCCCACAAGGAGGAGAGGATGCCTGCAGGAGAGGATGCCCACACGTCATCACTGTAAATCACATCAGCAACTCCCCAAGCTTATTCCCCTACCAGACTGCCTATCCTGGGGAACTTCCTTATCCTGGTAGTTGCCCCTATCCACCAGCCTCCAAAACACCTTGGTGAACAGAATTGTAGCTCCCTGAATGCTTACTCTGACCATCTCAGGGATCAGGGTTTTCCTGGTCCAATCTAACATGAGAAATTGTGGGCTCCTACAGAAGGTTTAGAGGCAGTAGCTGAATGGTCACAGCTCCATTTCTGCTGTCCCCAAGTGCCTAAAGCTATTTGCAGCTTCATGCATCCTCATTCCTTCCTGCTTCAAATCCCTGTCCCTGCACTCCTCTGCGAAGCGGCACTGTTCTCTATGCCTAATTACCTGGTCTGGGTAATTGCTCTGCTTTCTTCAGTGACAGCAGATCAGCCCCGATGGACTCTGCACCTAACTGCTGCTGTGCATCTGGGGCTGCTGGGCTGGGCTCTACCCATTAAGCCATGGTGCCATGCCACAGCCACGTGGACTTGTTACTCCAAGTTGTCTCCAGCCTCTGCAGCAATGTAAACCCAGTGCTGCAGAGTTTGCTACTGAGGAGACAGAAAAGGGCTTGCAAATGGAAGGTGGTGGAGAATCTGCTTTGGCTCCAACACCTTCTCCAGCATCGTTCCCACCTGTCCGAGGGGAGGATTTGCTGTGACCAGATCTGACAGTGTGAAGTGCTCACCAAGGGTAAAGGAAAAAAAGAGGTCACTGAGAGCAGGACCTGGGATTGGCCAGGCAGAATGCTGGGCAAGGATGCCTCTGTCTCATTTGTGTTGTTACTTGCCCTTTGCCTCAAACATCCAGCAACACAGAGCTGTATCAATCATGCCAGAGGTGTCGAGTCTTGTCCCCACCTCACTGGAAGACTTGTGAAAATGTTATGTGAGGCCTCACCATACAGTAACAGGAGTGGGCGTGATGAGTCTTTAATGAGGAGTGTGTTCTTCCCCGGGTTCAGATGGGACAGTGGAGTTAGATTGTGACAAACCCGTGGAGACAGACCTGGACCTGCTTTCTCACCAGTGTCTCCCATCCTTAAAAAAGTCATCCCTAGAGTTCTGTGTGTCCATGATGCTTGCTGAGAACTGAGCTCAGCAGTGTTATTCAAAGCGTTTCTTTAGTGATGGTGTCAAAGTAATCTCCTGGAAATAACATCCTTACAACTGGTGGGGTTAGACAGGGACAGAATAGTTCTGAGGGATGAATGGGGACCTGCAGCAATATGAGTTTGGGGTGAATCCACAGCTAGTGTAAGTGGTCCTATAATGGTCACCAGTGTCCTGCAAGAGCTTGTGCCCCTGTTGCCCACTGGATTAGTCCAACACAGCCCATGCTACAGCCTCTATCAGTCCCAGGTATTGCACACATTGAGACACATCGTGCTGCTCACTCCTGGGCATGATGTATGTCACAAGAACACAGGTTCTGGCAGATCCAGCTCCCTGACAGAGCTGTGTCATCTCTCCTGTCCTATCCCCCTTCCTCCCCCCGGGTGCTGGAGGAGACTCCATCCTCTGGAAGATGTGAGCAGTGTTTCTATCATCTCCCCTCCTTCCTCCCGGAAACAAAGCTTTGCTCCTGGCATCTCTCCTCCAGCTCAGATGGCTTCCTGGAGCCCCCTCGTGGCCCTTATCGCTGACCAGTTTCCACCAAAGCCAGCATTTCCCCCTCCCCCGCCCCGCCCCAGCGTCCTGCCGAAGATTCTCTTTGCAACCCCAGTGCTAGGGTGGCAGCAAAACCCACCTTGTGTATTTCACTGGGGGACAGGACACAGAGGTGACAACCGAGACATTCAGGGCTCTGAACGGGGCCCCTAGCCTCATTGCAAAGCCCTGCTTTGTGAGCTACGGATGAGACAGGTCCTTTGGAGGCTTTGCTGTCATTGCCCTCCGGAGTCTGCTGCGCGGTCCCAAGCGAAGGTGTCCCTGACCTGGAAGCACGAAGGGGAAAGATGTACGAGCATGGAGCAGGGACAGATGACACTGAAGAAGGAGAGGGGGAAGCGAGGACGCAGAGAGGCTGGACGAGGAGGCAAAGGGTGGCTCTGCGGAGAAGAGGGGACTGACGCCCGGAGGCAACCCTCACGGGTGGGTAGGCAAAGGCTCCCTGACCGAGGGGGGGACGTGCGTGTGTCCCAGGAGGCCCGCACGCCACTAGATGGCACTTGAATCTCTGCTTGGGGAGGCCGGTGGGGACAGCGCCCGGAGCACGGTGCTCTGCGGGGTGTCCCGGGGCAGCTCGGAGGGCGCCGCGTTCCAGCACAGGGCTGACAGGGAGCACACGGCATCGACTAGAAGGTACCTAGAAAAATAATTCAGTGCACTGTCAGCATAGCCCAGTGGTTTTTTGCAATAAATCGATGCTTTGCTTTGCTGCAAGAGAAAAATCAGATCCATAACACTGTGGATGGAAATATTGAGCCCTCCTTTTTCCCCTTCTCAGCCCCATCATGCACACCATGAGGCACGGGTCATGAGGTGCACCCTGACTATGAGAGCAGGTTCACAACTGATATGTGATGGCTGGGATGGTTTCACCAGCCTGGCATTCCCTCCTCTGCTGAGACTGAGTGAGCCCAAAAGGGTTTACATGGGGAAAAAAAAAGCATATAACACTGAAAAAGAATCAGAGAAATCAGGATGCTGTGTCATACATTGGCCCAGTCAAATATATCTTCTTCTACTCCTGAGTCCCAAACACTGCATCACACCTGACAGCTCCCACAGCTGTGACTTTGTGCTGGGATTTAACCATGTGTGTTGGCTCTGACTTGGATTTATTTCTTTCCTTCCCCACCCATGATGCTTTTGAGTGTATGAGATTCAAGGTGCTGAAGCATCATCTACAGTGATGGGACACAGGCATGGATATGCCCAGGCTACTTTTGGAAGTCAGGCACAAAACTTGTGAAGGAATTAGGCAGCCCAGCATCCCTTGCACACCTTTTAGAGAAAAAGACCTCTGAAATATTTTTGGTTAGAATTAGGGTTTAGGGTTAGGATTGGGGTCAGCGTTATGGTTAGGGTCAGGGTCTGGGTCAGGGTTAGAATTAGGGCTAGGGACTAGTTTTAGGTTCAGGGTTAAGGCTAGATTTAGCGATTAGGGTCACAGTTAGGGTTAGGTTTAGTGTTAGGCCATTAGACTTAGGGTTAGGATTAGTGGTACAGTTAGGCTTAGATTTAGGCCATTAAATTTAGGGTTAGGCTATTAGTGTTTGTGTTAGGTTTAGGGCTGGCTATAGCTTTATTGGTAGAGTTGTTGGGGTTGGGGTATCAGGGTTAGTGTTAGAGGTATTGTTAGGATCAGGTTTGGGTTTTTAATTTAGGGCTAGGGTCAGAGTTAGGTTTAGGTTTAGAGTCAGGGTTTGGGTTAGGGCTACAATTAGTGTTCCTGGGGCAGGAACAGCCTTTGAATCCTACACATCCTGCCTGATGCTCCACATTTTCCCTAGCCCAGGGGAGCTTTTGGCATGGGGAGGGCTCCGTTTTCCATCCACAAAGATCCTGACCCAGCACCATTAGCTGGGTCAAACCCTTTTCTCAT
Source organism: Picus viridis (assembly GCA_033816785.1). Lineage (NCBI taxonomy): Eukaryota > Metazoa > Chordata > Aves > Piciformes > Picidae > Picus > Picus viridis. The sequence goes on from CM066589.1 coordinate 28,088,192, forward strand.
TTGCAACTGAGTCACTGGGGAGCTCTGGACCCTATGAGGGTCCCGCTGTGTCAAATCCCTCTCTGCGCAAACCAGCGTCGACTGAAAACGCAGTGCACAGCTTTAATGCTTTCAGGCAAGCCCAAATCACTGAGATTTCCCCCTGACTGAGCAGCCGTGAAATTGCAGCAGGGGCTGAGTGTGGCGTGACTGAAGCGATTACGCCGGTGGCAGGGGATGATAGCAAATCCGCCAGGTTGGAGGGGACTGCTCGCTGTGCCGCGCTCCTTAGCACAGATAACGTGAGACAGCTGAACTCAATCAACAGTTTGTTTGCAGGACCTCGCTTCCCTGGGCAAAATAAAACAGAAATAAGACCCAGAATAATATCCTAACGTTGTGTCCTTCTCTCTCTCTGTGGTTTTTTGGTTTGGTTTGGTTTGGTTTCCATTTCCTAAAGCTTGGTCTGGCTGAAGCTGGTGGGTGCTGGGCCATGACCTGTATCGTTGCTGGCCCTGACACTACCAGCCTCTGCTCACATGTCCAGGGTTCACTGTAGCCTGTAGCTCCCTGTATTTGTGTCTGCAGCCCCTGTTCTGGGTGAGTAACTCTGCCCTGAGTTCTTGTCTCGGGAAGCCTTTGGAACCTGACTTCCTTTTACTGGAGAAGATGGATGTCCATCTTCTCTTAGGATCAGATGATGTTCCAAGCTCCCACAAAAGGGGATGCCCTCTTAACTGAGCTTCTGCCATAATTTCTAGAGGTGGTGGTGATGAGGCTGTGATAAATGTTGAAGCCTGCAGTTCTTTGCTAGCTCAGTGATGAACAATCCCATCCCTGCTGCTGATGTGTTGGAACCGTCTGCTTGCCGGGACCTAGGTTATGGTGGCAAGAGGAAGGATGGTGCCAAGGAGCAATTTACCATGATCAGTGGCTCCTGGTGTTGCCATTTTGTCCATGGTGGAGCTGGGGCAGGCAGGCAATTTGCTGTGTGTCACTGGAGCTGGGGACATGAACAGGATGCCATCCAGAGAGATGTCATCTAGAGGGACCTGGACAGGCTGGAAAGGTGGGCTGAGGAGAATATCATAAGGTCCAACAAGGCAAAGTAGATGGCAGCTGATTTGCTGTAGAGCTGCTGAGGCTGGGAGTGTGTGTGTGTGAGGGGCATGTCAAGAAGGTGGTGTCTCAGCTGAGTCCTTCAATCATTGATGCTAGTGCACAACCTGTTACTGATTAAGAGACCTCCAGGTCCCCACAGCCATGGCTAGATGTGTACCTTGCATAAGAAAGCTGTACCTCACACATAGTGTGGCATCCACACTGGGGGCCCAATTTCCCCCACCTCAGTTTTCCTCAGTGTCACTTTCTCATGGTGAGGAAGACTGTCGAGGTGTGAGGTCGAGGGAGGTGATTCTCCCCTTCTACTCAGCTCTGGTGAGACTCCACCTGCAGTACTGTGTCCAGTTCTGCAGTCCCTATTACAGACAGGATCTGGAGGTGCTGGAACATGTCCAGAGAAGGGCCATAAGGATGATTAGAGGGCTGGAGCTCCTCTCCTATGAGGACAGACTGAGGGAGTTGGGGCTGTTTAGTCTGGAGAAGAGAAGGCTCCAAGGAGACCTAACTGTGACCTTCCAGTATCTGAAGGGGCCTACAAGAAAGCTGGGGAGGGACTTTTTAGGGTGTCAGGCAATGATAGGACTAGGGGCAATGGAAAAAAATTAGAAATGGGTAGATTAAAATTGGATATTAGGAAGAAGTTCTTCACCATGAGGGAGGTGAGACACTGGAACAGGTTGCCCAGGAGGTGGTAGAAGCCACATCCCTTGAGGTTTTTAAAGCCAGGCTGGATGTAGCTCTGGGCAACCTGATGTAGTGTGAGGATTCCCTGCCCATGGCAGGGGGTTGGAACTAGATGATCCTTGAAGTCCTTTCCAACCCTAAACATTCTATAATTCTATGATTCTATGTGAGATGCTTTGATGTTGGAAGGGCCAAGCCATTAGTCATGACAGCAATACCAATGTTGAAGTCTTTACTCTTCTCACTGATCAGTATGCTTCACAGAGCTGCTGCTTTTAATGAAGTCAGCTGCAGGGCCAACTGTTTCAGCCCTTCAGCACCCCCATCCAAGGAAGGGCTGGACATTTAACTCTTCCACTGTCCATCCCTTGGAGCAGCAATGTGAAAACTGGAAACTTGTGGCAAGACAGGGGAGTAGGAGTGGGCACGATGCAGGAGACAAGGAGGGGTAGGACTGCCAGCAGTTTGCCTGCCTCTGTGCAGTACTCCAAACCAGCCCAGCAGCAGTCATTCTTTATGTGGTCTGTGTGAGTCTCGCTGTGGAGCATTATCGACTAACACCAGCTCTGCTCCCATTAGCAACCTGTTAATCATCTGCCACCTGTCGTTAGGAGGCGTGCAGAGACCCAGCGAATGGCAGGACACGTGTAACACGTTCTGTAGGCTGGAAGGGGAGCACAGCTTCTAGATCCTATAGCTGAAGGAGTGCTGGGTGGATTTTACCAATCCACCCACATTTGTGAGACCCAGCAAAGGGCCATTAGTTATCTTCAAAATCTGCTATGGCTTGTCTTTTTATGCACAACCATATTTACAGTGTCACTCCAGTCATGTCTTGGTTCTTACTCATGCCCTAGTCAAGCCCTCCAAGACACAAAAATCTCAGCTGATGATGAGCCATATATTTGGAAGAAGCAGAAGATTGTTATTCCTGAGGGCAGCAGTGGGCAGAGAGGGGTGGTGCCCGGGGCTGTGTTTGTGGAGAGCAATTTCTGCATTACCTATTCACGAACGAGACCTTTGGGGGTGTATTTGAGCACAGAAATCGATGCTGGTATTTCTAGCATCACAAAATAATTTGATTTCACTCTCTGACAGGATGCAGCCACCTCTGGGTGCAGTACAGGTACTGAAAGCACCTGTCCAGTGCAGAAACAAAGTGAACACACAATGGTGAAGTCTGAAGCACCGTCTTCCAGTGACCCAGACACACTTGCACCCTTGCTTACAGATAGAAGAAATCTGAACATTGGGTTTACACCTCAGACAGAGCCTCAGGGCATGGCTCAGTACTGTGCTGCTGTTACAGAGCTGGGTGCTGAGGGTGTCTGGAAACTAGGGATTAGTGCTGCTCATTGGTCTGACTGAGGTGCACTGAATTTGTCTTGGGACAAGTTAGAGAAAGTCTTGAAATTGCATAAATAGCTACAGCGAAGCCATGGCTTGTGTTGTCACGCTGAGCCCTGGGAAGGCTTTCCTTTCTTCGTGATCCCTCTGCTCTTTCTTCCCCCTCTGTTGTTCTATCAGGGTCAGAGCATGCAGGAGAATGAGTAGCTGCTTGGAAGATGGAGTGGTGCAGTCTGGGTGAAGTGTGATGTGCCTTAGGAAAGCCTGGTGGTGTGGGTGGGGGCACCTGGGACATGGGGGATTTTCTTGCAAGCTACCTATGTCTCTTTCCTCCTGTCTAGTGCTTGTAGGGGCTGAGCTGGGACCTACAGACCTTTGCTCACACACCAGCCACACACTGCCCATGAGCCCCACCCATGGATGTGCTGGGCTGTAGGAAGCAGCAGATGCTGACCCCAAGGTACTGATTTGCAAGTATGACTCTTAAGTTTCATAGTATCATAGTATCAGTCAGGGTTGGAAGGGACCACAAGGATCAGCTAGTTCCAACCCCCTGCCATGGGCAGGGACACCTCACACTAGATCAGGCTGGCCAGAGCCTCATCCAGCCTGGTCTTAAGCACTTCCAGGGATACGGGGCCTCAACCACCTCCCTGGATAACCCATTCCAGGGCTTCACCACTCTCATGGTGAAGAACTTCTTACAATACAATACAATACAATACAATACAATACAATACAATACAATACAATACAATACAATACAATACACCAGGTTGGAAGAGACCTCCAAGATCATCGCGTCCAACCCATCAAACAGTCCAACCCACCCAACAACTAGACCATACAGCCAAGCACCCCATCAAGTCTTCTCCTGAACACCTCCAGTGAAGGTGACTCCACCACCTCCACGGGTAGCCGATTCCAATGGGCAATCACTCTCTCCGTGTAGAACTTCTTCCTAACATCCAGCCTAAACCTGCCCTGGCGCAGCCTGAGACTGTGTCCTCTTGTTCTGGTGCTGGCTGCCTGGGAGAAGAGGCCAACCTCTGCCTGGCTACAACCTCCCTTCAGGTAGTTGTAGAGAGCAATAAGGTCACCCCTCAGTCTCCTCTTCTCCAGGCTAAGCAACCCCAGCTCCCTCAGCCTTTCCTCATAGGGCTTGTGTTCCAAACCCTCACCAGCTTTGTTGCCCTTCTCTGGACACGTTCCAGCAAGTCAACATCCTTCCTAAACTGAGGGGCCCAGAACTGGACACAGGACTCAAGGTGTGGCCTAACCAGTGCAGTGTACAGGGGCACAATGACCTCCCTGCTCCTGCTGGCCACACTCTTCCTGATGCAGGCCAGGATGCCATTGGCCTTCTTGGCTGCCTGGGCACACTGCAGGCTCATGTTCAGCCTACAATCAACAAGTACCCCCAGGTCCCTCTCTGCCTGGCCACTCTCCAGCCACTCTGACCCCAGCCTGTAGCACTGCCTGGGGTTGTTGTGGCCAATGTGCAGAACCCGGCACTTGGATGTGTTCAATCTCCTGCCATTGGCCTCTGCCCATCTGTCCAGCCTGTCGAGGTCCCTCTGCAAAGCCTCTCTGCCCTCCAGCAAATCAACTCCTGCCCCCAGCTTGGTGTCGTCCGCAGATTTACTGATGATGGACTCAATGCCCTCATCCAGATCATCAATAAAGATGTTGAAGAGCATGGGGCCCAGCACTGATCCCTGGGGCACACCACTAGTGCCTGGCCGCCAGCTGGATGTGGCACCATTCACCATTACTCTCTGGGCTCGGCCCTCCAGCCAGTTCCTAACCCAACGCAGTGTGATCCTGTCCAAGCCATGGGCTGCCAGCTTGGCCAGGAGTTTGCTGTGGGGGACGGTGTCAAAGGCTTCCTCACATCTAGCCTGAATCTCCCCATTTCCAGCTTCATTCCATTCCCCCTAGTCCTATCACTACCTGAGATCCTGAGAAGTCCCTCCCCAGCCTTCTTGTAGGCCCCTTCAGATACTGGAAGGCCACAAGGAGGTCACCTGGGAGCCTTCTCTTCTCCAGACTGAACAGCCCCAACTCCCTCAGTCTGTCCTCATAGGAGAGGTGCTCCAGCCCTCTGATCATCCTCGTGGCCCTTCTCTGGACATGTTCCAGCACCTCCATATCCCTCTTGTAATAGGGGCTCCAGAACTGGAGGCAGTACTCCAGGTGGGGTCTCAGCAGAGCTGAGTAGAGGGGGAGAATCACCTCCCTTGCCCTGCTGGCCACACTTCTCCTGATGCAGCCCAGGATCTGATTGGCTTTCTGGGCTGCAAGTGTAAGTTTGCAGTAAGCAGTGAGGAGAGTAAGGCTGGGCTGGGTGCGACATCGAGGGAGCAGTCAGCCCTGCAAGTAGCACTGCGTCAGGCTTTGCTTTGGATGGTGGAGTACTGGAACGGGCTGTCAGGTTGGTCTCTATCTCTGGTGTCATTCAAGACCTTCCTGGATGCCATCTTGTGCAACCTATTCTAGGTGAATCTGCCCTGGCAGTGGGGCTGGACTAGATGATCTCTGGAGGTCCCTTCCAACCCCTATCATTCTGTGGTTCTAGCTGTGTGATTCCATTTGTAAACTGCTGAAGTCTCAGCTGGGATGGAGTTCTGCCTTTTGTTTGCTGTTTCTCCTTCCATGAATATTGACATAACATTTATCTTTCTTCAATATTCATGATAATAAAGGACTTGAAGCCATTCTTTTTTTAATTACACCCTTCTCCAGGAAACAGCCTAGTGTGATTAGAGACCTTCCAGTTCATGAAAGAAAAACAAGCAAACCTTTTGCCTCCGCTTCCAGAAGTGCCAAGTAGGGTTCCCATGGGCATCCCCTTTCCCTCTGTTGTGATGGCATGGGAAGAGTACCTTCTGTATTCCTGTGGGCTGTGCCACCTACCTGCTATGTTAATAGGAAGCCCAAGTCTACAAAACTTGGTGACCATCTGCAGCCCTCTGATGTCGCCTGGTGGTATGAGAAGGTGCCAATTGCTACGCTACAGGCTTGGAGAAGAGTGGCTGGAACGCTGCCTGGCAGAAAATGATCTGGGGATGTCAGTCAGAAGCCAGCTGGATTGTATAGGCAATAGTGTGACCAGGACAAGGGCAGTGATGGTCCCCATGTACTCTGCACTAGCACATCTTGAATACAAGGTTCAGTTTCCTTCACTACAAGAAGGACCTTAAGGTGTCAAAGAAGAGTAACAAAGGTGGTGAAGGCTCTAGAGCACAAGTCTTATGAGGAGGGGCTAAAGGACGTGGGGTTGTTTCATCTGGAGCAAAGGAAGCTCAGGGGAAACCTTTTTGCTCTCTACAACTTCCTGAAAGGAGGCTGTAGTGAGGTGAGGGTCAGTTTCTTCTAGCAGGTAACAAGCAGTAGGACTAGAGGAAAAAGCCTCAAGCTATGCCAGAGAAGGTTTAGAGTGGACATTAGAAAAATACTCTTTGCAGAAAAGGTCATCAAGCACTTGCACAGGCTGCTTAGGGAAGTGGTGGAGTCACCATCCCTGGAGGTGGTAAAAAGATGTGTAGATGTGGTGCTTAGTGACATGTTTGGCTTGGCTGTATTGGGTCAGTGGTTGGACCTGGTCATCTGAAATGTCCTTTCCAACTTGAAAGATTTTCTTATTCTATGTGATGCACAGGCCCAGCAGATGGGGATAGGTGGCTTGGATAGGAAGGGTTGAGGCCAATGGTGTGAGGATCAACAAGGCCAAGTCCTGGGTCCTGCACTTGGGTTCCAACAACCCCATGTGACACTACAGACTTGAGGAAGAGTGGAGGAAAAGGACCAGAATGACAGGTTACTAGCCAGCTAAATGTGAACTGGCAGCGTGCCCAGGCAGCCACAAAGGCTAACAACATCCTGACTGGTAGGAACAGTGTGACAAGCAGGAAGAGAGAAGTTATTGTCTCCCAGTACTCAGTGCTGGTGAGGCCATGCCTTGAATATTGCATTTAGCTTTGGGTCTCCCACTGAAAAAGGGCATCAAGGTGATGGAATTTGTCCAGACAAGAGCAATGAAGCTGGTGAAGACTCTGGGGAACAAGTTTTGTGAGGTGCAGCTGAGGGAATTTGGGTTCTTTAGCCTGGAGAGACCTTGTCTGTCTACGAGTACCTAAATGGTTGTAAGCCAGGTGGGTGCTGGTCTCTGCTCCCAAGTAATAACCGATAGAACAAGAGAAAATGGCCTCTAGTTGTGCCAGAAGAGGTTTGGATTGCATATCAGGAAAAATTTCTTCATAGAAATGCTGTGAAACAGAATGTGAAACACTGGAACAGGCTGCCCAGGGAAGGGGTTGAATAACCATCCCTGGAAGTATCTAAAACATGTTTAGATGCAGTTCTGGGGAGCAGGGTTTAGAGGTAACTTAGCAGTGTTGGGTTAAAGGTTGGACTTGATGATCTTAAAGGTCTTTTCCAATCAAAACAGTTCTATGATTCTATGAAAAAAAAATAGTTTGGGTTCCTAGAGGAGGGTCTGTGGGATGGCATTTCTATTTCTGCCCTCGGAGCAGCCTCCCCATGTAAACACATCATTGTTGCGCTGTGCCTCAGTTTCCTCAGCAATGATGAAGAATTTGGCCTCTTGTTCTGCCTGGCCTCCTGTTTGACTGGATGCAGTCTTCCTGCCCTTATATGGCATAGAGAGTCTGTCTGTTCTCCTGCAGCAGTAATTAGCCATTTAAATCCAATCTGGCAAAATGATTAGGGTGTGATGCTTTGATGGTGAGACAATGACCACTTCTCCTTTTTAGCACTCAGGCAGTGTTGTTTCTCCCTTCCCTAACATTATCCACAAGCAAATTGCTCTATTGAGCTGTTCAAATTGCCCAGGAGCTTCTGCTGGGAGCCTGAACCTTCACAGACACACAAACCCAATCTGTCTGAGCATGTCTGACCAAACTCAGTCTGGTGAGGAGATGAGATGTTCCCTATCAGCATCTCTTTTGGCAGCTGGGGCAGTGGTGGCTTCTGCTCTTTCTGTGGTAGGTGACAGGAGGCAGCAAGGCTGGGGACTTCCCATGGATCACAATGACTCTCCGATACAATACAATACAATAAACCAGGTTGGAAGAGACCTTCAAGATCATCGTGTCCAACCCATCAAACAACTAGATCATGGCACCAAGCACCCCATCAAGTTTCCTCCTGAACACCTCCAATGACGGTGACTCCACCACCTCAAGGTGTGGCCTAACCAGTGCAGTGTATGGGGGCAGAATGACCTCCCTGCTCCTGCTGGCCACACTGTTCCTGATGCAGGCCAGGATGCCATTGGCCCTCTTGGCTGCCTGGGCACACTGCAGGCTCATGTTCAGCCTCCCATCACCCAGCACCCCCAGGTCCCTCTCTGCCTGGCCACTCTCCAGCCACTCTGACCCCAGCCTGTAGCACTGCCTGGGGTTGCTGTGGCCAATGTGCAGAACCCGGCACTTGGATGTGTGCTGTCCTGCTGTCACAGAGCTGGGTTTTCCCAAGTCTTTGAAAATGGGACCCCTTAAGAGTTAAGATGTCAGCACCCTACACAGAGACATCCCAAGTTTACAAACTCTGGAGACTCCTGTGTCAAACAACTTTTGTTTCTTGAGCTGCCTTTTGATGAGCATTATTAGTCACATAGTGGTCAAAGAAAGCTAAGTGCCATTGTCACATTTAGTGGTTGTTTTCGGCAGAGATGTCCTTTGGCTGAGACAACACCTTAGTGAGATGCTCTTTTAATGTCTCTGTTCTGCTCTGTGTGGGTAGGGCTGAGCAGTGCATTTTCATCCTGTAAAATATACATCATTCTATTTTACATAGGGGATCATTATTGCAGAAATGATTCTTTCTTTCCATCCTTTTCCTGCTGTAATTACTATCCACCCGTTGATGCCTGCACCAATGCCTGTGCATGGTAAAATGAGTGAGAATTTAAACTGCCCTGGGTGATGTGACATAGACCTTTGTGAAAAATTAAAATGTCTCCTATCCAGAGGAGGCTGGTCCATAAATAAAGAATGAAGTCTCCACTGCAGGAGGGCGAGAGCTAGTGCAGCTCCCGACTTAACACCTTCCTGCCCACCTCCGGCTGTGCCCAGGGTTGTGGTTCTCCCTTCTGGTATCTGGGAGCAATTAGGAGCCCCAGGGTGTCAGAGGCTGAAGATCCAGGACTAGGAGCCATGGCTGGCTCACTGTGTGGCAGAAGGAATCCTTGAAGTTATGAATAAATTGAAAGCAACCATCTTGATCCTAAGTGGGCATGTTGATCCATTTAGCCTAAGAGCTGAAGCCACTGGTACCTGTGGAGCAGAAAGGCTTAGCCAGAGCAGAAGCAATAGGCCAGTTTTCTGCACTGGAAAATGAGGGATACAAGTAATTAATCTCTTTGAAACATGGAGAAGATGCTGGGGGAAGAGAGATTATAACATGCTAAGACCACTAGCATGAATAAACCACTCTCCCTTAGAAGGTCAGGGATTTGTAGTTTTGCAGTGGAGGACAAGAGCACAGATGTGGTGCCAGGGGACTTGGTTTAGCCCCAGATTTGGTAGAACTAATTCAGTAATGGCTGGACTCAGTTTTAAAGGGTCTCTTCCAACTGAAACAATTCTATGATTCTGTAACTATTTTTATTCCCTTATCATTTTGGAAATATTTTACAGTTTTTTTGCCCAGCGAGTCACGGATGAAATGACAGCTTGAAAAATCTCTCCCAGTAGTAAGTTGCTATTTCTGTCTGTTACTGACTGTGCTGCTGAGTTCACTGTGGAGCACAGGGGTTAGAGATCTAAGGCATCATCAGCTGTGATCTGCTTTAGCCACATGCACATCACAGATTTTGGGGATCCCTCCTTCACTTTTTGCTGGTGGCAAGGGCTCATCTAGTGTGCAGATATGAGGCTCAGCCTCCCTCTGGACCTTTGCCCTCAGTTTGCACTGATGCAATTAGTTGCATGGAGAAAGAAATAATACAATACAATACAATAATACAATACAATACAATACACCAGGTTGGAAGAGACCTTCAAGATCATCACGTCCAACCCATAAATTGTGTGGGATGGACCACTGTTTTGGGATGAGGCAGTGCCACTTCTAGTTTCCCAGGTGGTAATTTTCTCTAGATGTGAAAGCTCTCATTTTCCAGTTTTATATCCCTGAAATTAAATGAGGAGCTTGGTTCCTCATCTCTCACCCCAGCCTCAGGCACTTTGGGCCAGTTGTCCTGTTTCAGCCAAAGCTGTCATGGAACAGAGCCTCAAAGTTTCCCTTTAGTTAGACGAAAGGGGAGAGAATGACCAAATATGGTGTCTCTAAGAAGTGAGCTTGCCAGATCAAACATATGAGAATCCACTTGGCAAAGCTCTTGAAAAACCACCTTTGTGGGTTCTGCTGCCTGTGGGAGAATGGATGTAAATGAGAGATGCAGATGCAAGCAGGTCAGAAGCTGCACTTAGCTCTGTGGCACCTTCCTGGGGGGTAGAGAGAGAGAAGGATGGAGAATATGCTTCCATTAACGTGGATAATTGCTTTGTGTTTCCCTTTTCACAGCTAGGTTCAGTGAGTTGTGCAGAGTGGATGGTAACTGCATTGGCAGAGTGATGTAGAAATTAGCAAAGGTGCCAGAGCATCCTTTGATGGGGTCCCTTGAAGGTGGGTGCCCTCCACTGTTGTGGGTGTGCAGCAAGAGGTAATGAACCCTCTGGGGGTTGCAGATTGTGAGGAGGGATGGGGCAGCAAGGATTGGAGAAGCTCATTCCTGGGGCTTGCTCCTTAGGGATGTCTGTGTGGGTTCTTCCAATTAACCCACTGTGCTTAATTAGCAGAAGCTCCCTGTGGAGGCAGATAACTAGGTAACAGACTTGAGGATTGGTCCTTATTAACTCTGGGTTAGGATATTGGATGGGGAAGCACAGAGTACTCTGGAATCTGCTGTCTGAACTGTAGAGAAACTCAGCTCCCATCTCCTCAGTGTCCCTGTCCCAAAGGTGGACAGTGTCATACAATCCCTGTGAGCACTGAGTTAGAATAGAATGGAATACAATTAACCAAGTTCAGCCTATCACCTAACACTATCTAACCAACTAAACCAGGGCACCAAGCGTCCCATCCAGTCTTCTCTTAAACACCTCTGGTGATGGTGACTCAGCGTTTCCATGATCTGGCCCATCTGCTTCCCATGGGGCTGTGGCTTTTGCAGTGTCACTTCATGGGCAACAGATACCTGTTTGCAGGACTTCTTCAGAGGGAATCTCCCAGAGACGGAGAATTGCCCTGAAGGTGCAACTAGCAAAGCTTCTGCTGTTGGCTAGGGGCCTCTGTGGAGGAGATCTGTAGTAACAGCCTGGTGCAATTGGCCACAGACCCTTGCCTGTCTCCTCTTCCCATGTTCCAGCAACTGCCTGAGCTGGAGACTAGAGGAAAGTTCGCACCCTATCCAGCTCTATCCTGGCTATTTTTTCGCCTGTAGCAAGTAGTGTGTGGTAGCCGCTGCTCCTAACAGCATCTAGCCTTCTAATGCCGGTTCCCGCCTCCCTCAGGCTTGGCCCATCCTCCTCCGTGCACGGTGAGGCAGCCCTTTCATTTTGCAGCTGCATGGTGGAGAACAAGTAGCTTCTGGGGTTTTATATTAATTTTGAAGAAACAGATATTTTGATTGTCAAGTGAATCCTGGATTATTTTGGGCGAATGCAGCTTGACACATCATTACTTTGAAGGGACACGGATCATTTAGCCCAGCCTAATTGCCTCTGTATTGCAATTAGTCACTCGGGCTGAGAAGGAATTGGTGTCACCGTCATTTTTGGATTGGGAGCCAGTGACTAAAGCTAATGGAAGTGTTTGAATCAGAACTTTTATGTACATACATTTGTTATACTGATACATTGGCTGTGTCTCCTCGCCAGGCTGGGGGAGACTGCGAGGCTGAGGTAGATGCTGCATGGGTGAGGTGAACTCTTGAGGGCTTGGGAGAGGCAGGAGGGGAGACTGAAAGGGCCTCCTTAACTAGACTGATGCAGGTCTGCTCCCACAGGTATGGTGAGTAGTGCTAAATGCAAGTCTTGGGATGCCCTCTGAGATACAATTAACCTTCTGACAAGGGTGAAAGGCTCCTGTCTGCAGGACAGACCTGAGGCATAGAATCATAGAATCAATAAGATTGGAAAAGACCTTAAAGATCATCAAGTCCAACCTGTCACCCAAGACCTCATGACTACTAAACCATGGCACCAAGTGCCACGTCCAATCCCCTCTTGAACACCTGCAGGGATGGGGACTCCACCACCTCCCTGGGCAGCACATTCCAACAGTTAACAACTCTCTCTGTGAAGAACTTTCTCCTCACCTCGAGCCTAAACCTTCCCTGGTGCAGCTTGAGACTGTGTCCTCTTGTTCTGGTGCTGATTGCCTGGGAGAAGAGACCAACCCCCACCTGGCTACAACCTCCCTTCAGGTAGTTGTAGAGAGCAAAGATCTGGAGAAGGGCAAGGTTCAGGATTGCTTGGAATGCTCCATCCCCTGGCAGAGTCACCTTGAAGAGGCTTTTCCTCAGGATGGGGTAAAAGGGTCTGTCCCCACTGATTTCCAGGGGCTGAATGATGCTCTGCAGTTGTGTTCTGGCAGTGGTCAAGGTTACACAGCAGGAGGAAGGGCTCACAAGCGTCCACTCATATCACCATAGCTCAGGCTTGTGTGATGCTAATTGTATTTCAAATGTCTTGGGTGAATTTTGCCAGGCTTTCAGTGTGTCACTCACCTGCTGGGTTGGGCTCAGCAATGGGAAGCTTATGAGAAGGAAAGCTGTGAGCCTTGTGGAAGGCCAGGAGAAAATTCTTGTGTTAGGATAGGATAGGATAGGATAGGATAGGATAGGATAGGATAGGATAGGATAGGATAGGATAGGATAGGATAGGATAAACCAGGTTGGAAGAGACCTTCAAGATCATCACGTCCAACCAATCATCCAATACCACCTAATCAATTAAACCATGCAACCAAGCACCCTATCAAGTCTCCTCCTAAACACCTCCAATGATGGTGACTCCACCACCTCCCCAGGCAGCCCATTCCAATGGGCAATCACTCTCTCTGTGAAGAATTTCTTCCTAACCTCCAGCCTAAACCTCCCCTGGTGCAGCCTGGGACTGTGTCCTCTTGTTCTGGTGCTGGCTGCCTGGGAGAAGAGACCAACCTCTGCCTGGCTACAACCTCCCTTCAGGTAGTTGTAGAGAGCAAGAAGGTCACCCCTGAGCCTCCTCTTCTCCAGGCTAAGCAACCCCAGCTCCCTCAGCCTTTCCTCATAGGGCTTGTGTTCCAAACCCCTCACCAGCTTTGTTGCCCTTCTCTGGACACGTTCCAGCAAGTCAACATCCTTCCTAAACTGAGGGGCCCAGAATTGGACACAGGACTCAAGGTGTGGCCTAACCAGTGCAGTTTACAAGGGCAGAATGAGTGTTCTGGCTACCACAGGCACTGGGATGCCAATGTGAACCTGGAGCCCACAAGGCAGGAGGAATTTGCCCTCCTGGCCCCCAAAGCCCCAAGTCGCAAAAGTCTTTCCGTTTCTCAGAAAACACACAGACCATCAGCTGAACGTTGTGAGGGAGTGAAGGAGCCAGGAAAGGAACTTTTCCATGAAACAAACAAACAACAAAAAAAAAACCCAAGTGACTCATTTGTTTTCAAGGTTTCCTACCCCAGCAAAATGAAAGCCATAATCATCCAGGGGAAGCAGGAAGATGAATGGGGAGTCATTTTGAGTATCGCTGGCTCACATAATTTTATTGTGATGTTGGTAAGAATGGGCATTTGTTCTAAAGCTTTGGATTCTGGATTCAGATGAATTCTTGTGATTCTAGGCTTTTAGTAAAAAAAAAACAAACAACCAAAACACCACAAAAAACCCCCAAAAACCCAAAGGATATTTTATGCTTCATAATCATGGAACAAAAGCTTGCAAATCATAGCCTGAGATTAACTCCAGAAAGTCAGCAGCCAGAAAGTAAGGAGAACACCACAGAGGGCACACTTCATCTGGTTTGGACCAGGAGATCTGCTTTTTGAACACCTCTGCCCACAGTGCAGTAGAGATAATTAACACAGAGGCAAATATGCTGTCTCTCGGTGTCTGGGGATATCTAGTTATTGGCTATGTGAATTGACTGTGACAGAACCAAGCTTCTGGGGAGCTTGTTCGCCTGCAGCATCTCTGCAGGTTGAGCTTACTGGGAGTTGTGGGAGGGGGTGTTTGGGTGATTTGTTTCACTGCTGGGGGAAAGAGTTGGCCCTGATAGCATGGGAAGACATTGTGGGAGCTGCCAAACCCTATGACCATCAGCCTTCTGCTTTTATTCTGCCTGGATGCCGCTGTCAGGTGAATAGAATGAGTTGGATGCAGCTTCTGCTCCTCTTCTGAACAGCTTTGACAACCTCTTGGATGGGTACAAAATTGTGTTGCTCTCTTTCCTGTTTTGATCAAGATAAAATTTTCTATACATTCAAACAGCTGAACCCAGTCTTGGAAGGAGTCTTGCAAATTTTGGGGGACAGATCAGGTAATCTGTGTATGATCTGAAATGCTGTGCAACACCAGGGAAGAAGTGTGTCCAACATAATCTTTCCATGCTCTTGAGAAACCAAATACCTGGACCTACCATGGCTTTGAAGAACAGGAGTGAAGGGCAGATGTGATCAGTTTGGTGCATTAAAGGGCCAGTGCCACTGAATTAGGAAACTTGCATCTCAACGTGCAATGGCCAAAGCCAAATGTGTGGAAGAAAACCTTGCAGTCATGAATGGGATTTATCTGCCATATTTCCAGTCCTTGAGGCATTTCCTTGGTTTTGGTTTTGGAAGTGCCCTTGCTCTCTCCATGAATTTTATGGTACAACCTGAGTTCTCCAACAAAGATGTAGTGGGGCAGGTTGATGACAGATGAGGGTTCCATAGCAGCTGCGGTGGCAACATGGCGGGAGGATGAATGCTGGCTCCCTGGGTGCAGCTTAAGGTGAAGGATTGAGCCTCTTGCTGCAGAAACCTCTTTGCATGATTTCTTGCCCCACCTCTTTTTCATTTTAGGATGTTCTAAATGCAAAGCTGCTGCTTGAATTATTGACATAAACTGTGTTTAAATTGATTGTATTGACAAAGCAGCAGCCAGGGGTTAGCCATCCCCTCGTGCTGATGCTGTGCTGTGTTACTGGTCATTGCCCCTGAAACATGGGGCAGGAAAACATTGTACAACTCCTCTACTCAGGCCTGGTGAGACCCCACCTGGAGTACTGCCTCCAGTTCTGGAGCCCCTATTGCAAGAGGGATATGGAGGTGCTGGAACATGTCCAGAGAAGGGCCACGAGGATGATCAGAGGGCTGGAGCACCTCTCCTATGAGGACAGACTGAAGGAGTTGGGGCTGTTCAGTCTGGAGAAGAGAAGGCTCCCAGGTGACCTCATTGTGGCCTTCCAGTATCTGAAGGGGGCCTACAGGAAGGCTGGGGAGGGACTTCTCAGGCTATCAGGTAGTGATAGGACTAGGGGGAATGGAATGAAGCTGGAGGTGGGGAGATTCAGGCTAGATGTGAGGAAGAGGTTCTTCCCCATGAGAGTGGTGAAGCCCTGGAATGGGTTGTCCAGGGAGGTGGTTGAGGCCCCATCCCTGGAAGTGTTTAAGCCCAGGCTGGATGAGGCTCTGGCCAGCCTGATCTAGTGTGGGGTGTCCCTGCCCATGGCAGGGGGTTGGAACTAGCTGATCCTTGTGGTCCCTTCCAACCCTGACTGATACAATGATACTATAACTCATGGCAAGTAACCATCACACACTGCTGTGTGAAGAGCTCATCTTGTGATTGATCTGCTACCCAACTGTCTGCCTGTCTAGGTGTCTGTCTTCTATGTCCCACGAACGACTGGTCCCTGGTTGCTTTTCTTACCTTGATGCTCAACTGTCAGCTGGAGTGCTGTGACTCACCACTAAAACTGGGATGAGGCAGGGAATGGGGATGCGCTGAGATGAAGCCAAATGACTCTTGGAGTTAGCCAGGGGGATTTTTTGGTCTCACTTGGCTTGTCCTACTCATTTTTATGTTCTGTAGGAGGGGAAGCTGAAGGCCTGTGACAGAGATGTAGGGTAGCTGCAGAGCATGAGCTTTTGATATAGGAGACAAAGTTTTGTTGGCAGAGGTGCAGACAGGACAGCAAAGGAGACATTGGTGGTTCTGGCCATAGATACAATGTTTGGAATAGGACTAGTTTTTTCAGTTCCTGAGAGTCTCTTCCCCTGGCAGGCCTGGGGAGCCCTCTTCCCCATGCAATAGAGACCTCTGTGCATCTCTCAGGGCCAGCAGCAGAGAGCCGTGCTTCTCCAAAAGGGGCATTAATACATTTGGATGGATCCACTGCCTATAGTCAGCTCCAGCAATTAGAGACTGCAGGTCTAGTGACTAACCACAGTCAGCTGGATGGATGGATGGATAAATAATCTGTCCTGAGGCTGGGCCCATTTTCAGGGTTGCTAATGAGCCCTGAGATATGTGTCTCTTGGTACCTGTGGCTGCATGGGCAGAGCAGAAGCCCACAGGGCCAGAGGTTTTTGGGTGAGCAAATGGAAGGAATGTGTGAGAGATGGCAGCAGCAGCAGCAGTGAGGAGAAGATGTAAATTAGGGAAGGGGAGTCCAAGGACTACGATATTTATGGGTTGTGGGACAAGGTAACAGTACAGGCTGTGGTTTGTTCCAGCTGGCTGCTGTGGAGAGCAAACGTCCTCTGAACAACAGTTTTGGGGACCAGTATTTCCTGGCTTGCAGCCACTAGAGGCTGCCCTGCTCCAGCACCTAAGCCTTTGCTCCTTGGGGCTGACAGCAGCTTTGCTGCCGGTAATTTGGACACTGGGAAAAGGTGGTAGGAAGAGCCCTGAAGGCAGGCCCTCCTTCCTTCCTCCCTTCCTTCCTTCCTTCCTCCCTCCCTCCCTCCCTCCCTTCCTCCCTTCCTCCCTTCCTCCCTTCCTCCCTTCCTCCCTTCCTCCCTTCCTCCCTTCCTCCCTTCCTCCCTTCCTTCCTTCCTTCCTTCCTTCCTTCCTTCCTTCCTTCCTTCCTTCCTTCCTTCCTTCCTTCCTTCCTTCCTTCCTTCCTTCCTTCCTTCCTTCCTTCCTTCCTTCCTTCCTTCCTTCCTTCCTTCCTTCCTTCCTTCCTTCCTTCCTTCCTTCCTTCCTTCCTTCCTTCCTTCCTTCCTTCCTTCCTTCCTTCCTTCCTTCCTTCCTTCCTTCCATGGATTGAGCAGGTGTCACAACAAAGCTGGGCCTTCAAGGATGCAGTAGTGTCCCTGCTCAAAGAAACTGAGGCACAAGGAGCTGGGTGGAAATGTCAGGCCTAGCTGATCAGGCAGAGGGGATCATTAACCCAGGGCAAGCCCAGCACTTGGCTCTGGCTGCTGACACAGGAGGGGACAGGAATAAATGCTGTGTGTGGAGAAGTGGAGGCTCAGAGGAGACCTTATTGCTGTCTACAGCTACCTGAAGGGAGGCTGTAGCCAGATGGAGGTTGGTCTCTTCTCCCAGGCAAGCAGCACCAGAACAAGAGGACACAGTCTCAAGCTGCACCAGGGAGGTTTAGGCTGGAGGTTAGGAAGAAATTCTACACAGAGTGAGTGATTGCCCATTGGAATGGGCTGCCCAGGGAGGTGGTGGAGTCACCATCACTGGAGGTGTTTATGAGACACTTGGTGCCATGGTTTAGTTGATTAGATAGCGTTGGATGATAGGTTGGACTTGATGATCTCAAAAGGTCTTTTCCAACCTGGCCAATTCAATTCTATCCTATCCTATCCTATCCTATCCTATCCTATCCTATCCTATCCTATCCTATCCTATCCTATCCTATCCTATCCTATCCTATCCTAAAATCCATACATCTGCTGATTCTGGGTACAACCAGGCAGATCTGATGGCATGCAACTGGTTTGAAGTAGCAGAGCTTCTCTGGGGAACTGCAGTGTATCCTGGCACACATCTACCTTCAATCCTGCACTCATACACCTCTGCAAGCCCAAAGACCATGCTGGTGTTTGCCAAGTCTCTCCATGCTGGGGGAGCTTCAATGCCTCTTAACTTGGTAGGTGTCCACTGCCAGCACACCAACTGCAGTGTCCTATTCAAGGGAAATCCTGCCTGCATGGTGTTGAGCACTTGCTCCCCACATGGTGGCAGATGTACAGATGTAGATATACAAAGTTAAGACGAGCTGTGCTGAGCAGGCTGCATACATCCCTGAGACAGTCCTGCTGCCCTGAGGTAATTGCACATTGTATTTATTTTTGTTTTCCCTCAGTAAAACTTTTTATCTTAACATGGAGGGTGGTTTGGTTTCCTTTTTTGTGCTCCTTTTTCCTCACTTCCCTATTGGAGGGAAACAAGTGGGTTAAGTTGTTACATGGTGAATCATGTATTACAGGTTGGATGCAAGAGCTGATCCCATTGGGATGCTGGATACCAAAACAGATTATCCTGATGTTCCCTTACAGCCTTCAGATGGCTCAAGTGCTTCTGGGCTGGTATCAGCAAATGCTCAGCAGCAAACCTTCCTGTCTGCTCCATTCCTTTCACAGAGGGGTGAGGGTGGTGTCCAGTTCTGCTTGCCAAAGCCACTTTACATGTTGCTACATGAGATACTTGGTTTAGCTCATGGGCTGGACCTTGTCTCACTGGATTTGGTACCTTTCTTTGGTGTCCCAGACAGACCCAGACAGAGCTGTTTCCAGACAAGTACCTGTGGGCATCACTGCTGGGGCAGAAGGCAAGGCAGTGCTGGGCATGGGGTAGTACCTGGGGCATCAGACAGGTTTGGTGCTGCTCATGGGTCAGAGGCTCGCTTTCTCCTCTTTGCCCTCTGATCCCACTCATTGCTGTTCTTCCCTTTCCTCCCTGTCTTACAGGGGTGGTCATAAATATCTGCTTTTTCCCTTTGCTAATGGGCTGCTTTGTCCAGAGTGACCAGGGTCCTCGGGAGATATAAATCAGTGTAGCTGCTCTGTGATTGGGGCCCTGGCACTGAATTAGCCTTAGTCAGGATCTGTTCCCTAAACTCTATTTCATTGTTATCAAAGCCCAAGCATTGCTTCTGGTGCCTGAAAATCACTGCCTTCTGTCACATTTGGTCTTTGGCAGACCAGTGTGTTGACAAAGATGTCTTCGTTTATCTTCTCGGTGCATCCCTTGCAGCCGGATGCTGCTCTGACCCTCACGTTTTCAATAATCTTTTCCCTTCTTCCCTCTGGCATTACAGAGCCTCTTATTCATTTGAGAGATAAGTATTTACATCTGTGTTGGTGAGAAAAACTTAATCAATAATGCCCATGAATAACATTTCTTTGTGGTCTAGATCTACCAAGTCTCTCCCACCCCTCCTCCCTCCACCCCCCACCCCACCCCCTCCCGCCCCACCTTTGATTCACTGAGATTCTGTTGGGGTTTGTTTTTTACCTTTTCAGACAGGACTCACATTCAGTTCTGGCTTTATTTCCCCCCCTTTTTTTTTTCTTTCTATTTTCCCCACCAAATTTCCATTGCCAGAGAGAGAAAGCAAACTCCAAGCAAAGCTGTCATCTCGGAGAGACCTCAGTCTTATCTGTCCCTTCCGCCCACACTGTGCCTGTCCGCAGGGTTTGCCACAACCTCGCTACTGGGCAGGTGCTCCCTGGTTCTGCAGGGTTTGGAACTGAACATTGCAATGCAGCTGCAAAATCTCTATGCATAGATTTTCTTTTCTTCTTCCCCCCCCACTCCTAGTTGATTTAAAAATAAGGGACATATTGTATCGTCCATTCCAGTACGGAATAGAATAGAATAGAATAGAATAGAATAGAATAGAATAGAATAGAATAGAATAGAATAGAATAGAATAGAATAGAATAGAATAGAATAGAATAGACCAGGTTGGAAGAGACCTTCAAGATCATCGCGTCCAACCCATCAACCAATCCAACCCACCTAAACAACTAAACCATGGCACCAAGCACCCCATCAAGTCTCCTCCTGAACACCTCCAATGATGGTGACTCCACCACCTCCACGGGCAGCCCATTCCAATGGGCAATCACTCTCTCTGTATAGAACTTCTTCCTAACATCCAGCCTAAACCTCCCCTGGCGCAGCTTGAGACAGTGTCCTCTTGTTCTGGTACTGGCTGCCTGGGAGAAGAGACCAACCTCTGCCTGTCTACAACCTCCCTTCAGGTAGTTGTAGAGAGCAAGAAGGTCACCCCTGAGTCTCCTCCTCTCTAGGCTAAGCAACCCCAGCTCCCTCAGCCTCTCCTCATAGGGCCTGTAGACCTAGTAGTTCCCATACAAAACGCAAACTGGGTTTGATTTTACCAGAGCTTATGTGAAGCAAAATATCTGGCAGCCATCAGGGCTACATTCAAGTTCACCAAAACCTCCTCCATGACTATTTGATACAGTAATGCATATGAAGACACAGACAAGAAACTGAAGGTATTCTGGCAGGTTGCTATCAGAAAGAATGGAAAAATCCTCTTAGGAGGCTTCAGCTGCTCTCTGTGCAAGTGAAAGACTCTGTGGCACTTGCATACCTGCAGTTGGTGTGTGCTGACTGTGCTGGATGTCAGCATCCCAGGGAATCCTGCTTTGTACCACCCTGGACACAGGTGAGCTGCTTTTCCCGCGCCCCCAGAGCAAGCGTGACCACTACTTGTGCAGTCTGCCCAGTGCCTGTGCGAGCAAAAGGGAAGCTCATACACCATGCCAATATGTCTGTGTCTGCAAGGAGCTGCTACAGCAAACTAATGGACCATGAAATTATCCAAGGGGAAAAAAAAGAGACTGTTAGAACAAACTGTACTGCATCCACAACCCTGCTCCCATCTCGGCCCCCTTAATGCAATGGCGAGTAAGATACAGCAGTTTTATGCTGAAGGCAGGAGGGGCTGGCAAATGGCTCTCTCCAGGTTATCTGGGTGACCTAGTGAGAAGCTATGCTGGAAACAACGATTACCTTGGGGAAGCTGCAGGGAAGTGTTATTGCATTAAACAAAAATAAAACAGAAGAGGCTTTGGAATTTGCTAGCTTGGCAAAGGGGAGGGCAGGCCAGTCACCAGCAGCCTTGTAATACTGAAGTGCGCTGATCCAGAAAGCTTGATCCCAAAGGATCCCAAAGGGAAGCCAAACTGTGCATACAACAACTCCCTCCTGTTTTTCTGGAGCTCCACCTCCAGTGGGGAAAGCACACACCAGGGCAAAGAAAAGTGCTTGAAAACCAATGCTGTGGGGAGAAGTTGAGAGATGTGGGGCAGCTGCTTAGAGCGCAGTTCAACAATGGGAGAGCATCCCTGGCTGAGGGGAAAGGAGGCTGCTAACAGCCCCCAACTGGCAGGGAGAGATCAGCAGCAGCTCTTCATCACCAGGCTTCCTATCTGATCTAAGCTGGTCTAATAATTTCTGCTTTCTACATTCCTGCCACGGCAGTGTCTGAAACGAAGTCGCCTGCAGTAGCTGGAGCTGTTTGGGAGATGTGTTATTTTCTGTCAGAAAGAGTCTGGTGAGAACATATGTTTTTGTTGAGGCAAGGGAAAACCCCTCTGATTTTTGTTTATTTCTGTCTGCTCAGAGTCTGAAGCCCAGGGTTTCAAGTTTCTGCAGTGCCTATTGGAATTGGCACATTTCTCTACTCCTAAAGAGGAATAGTCTGGGGAAATGGTAAGTGTCCATTTGATCAAAACCCTGTCATTTCTGCATTGCTGGAGGAGTAGAGCACAACCAGCCTGACTCTGCCAGATAAAAAGTCTGAGATCATTCATCCACACTGCTGCAAGCTCTTTGTGAACTCGTGGCCTGTTATGGCTGCACCTTTCTTGCTGTCTTCATAGAATCGTAGAATGCCAGGTTGGAAGAATCTTCTGGTCCAACCTTTCTTTGCAGAAGCATAGTCTAGATGAGATGGCCCAGTGCCCTGTCCAGCTGGATCTTAGGAGTGTCCAGTGTTGGAGAATCTATCACTTCTCTGGGTGAGATTATATTCTGAAGGCTGATTTTTTCTCATCTTGAAATGTTCTCCTTGTGTCAAATAATCTTATTCTTCCCCGGGTTTTGCATCACTCAGGACAGAGGCTGTGGCAGAGACTCACCCCAGGGCTCAGCATCAAGTCCCAGCCCAGCTGCAATTCCCTGTTGTCAGATCTGAAAGAGACTTCAGGACTTTTTCACCCTCACAGGAATAACTGGAAGTGGATTTTTAGAATCATAGAAGAACATAGAATCATAGAGAATCAACCAGGTTGGAAAAGACCTCAGAGATCATCAAGTCCAACCTATTACCTAATACCCAACACCTCCTGACAACTAAACCATGGCTTCATGTGCCACATACAATCCCTTTTTGAACACCTCCAGGGACAGGGACTCCACCACCTCCCTGGGCAGCATATTCCAGTGGCAAATTACTCTTTCTGTGAAGAACTTTCTCCTCACCTCGAGCCTAAACTTCTCCTGGTACAACTTGAGACTGTGTCCTCTCGTTCTGTTGGTGATTGCCTGGGAGAAGAGATCTGGGAGACGCATTCCCAGCTCTCTCAGCCTCTCCTCATAGGGCTTGTGCTCCAAACCCCTCCCCAGCTTTGCTGCCCTTCTTTGTTGCCCTTTGAGCGATAAGAGAGCTGAGAGATGAAGAGGAACCTCTGGGGGTGGTTTTGTACTGCTTGAATCTGAGAAGGTTTTCCAGTGCAATGTTAATTTTACACCAGCTGAGGATCTGAAGTGTGTTTGCTGAGTTAATTCGGTTGCAAACAAGAGATAATTGAAACCAACTCTGCAGCTTAAATGCTACATGAGAGAATGTAAGCACATGTGAAAGGGCAAGCACCCAGCCAGCATAAAGGACAGCGGCTGTGTGTTCTGCTAAACACAGCCCCGGCTGGGATGCACAAAAGGAGAAGCGTGTAAATAAAGGGATTGCCTGATGTGACTGCTTTGAGTTACGCACAAAGGCAGCTGTGGGAGGTGGATGGGGGACCAGCACATGTGAGTTTCCCCTACCTCTCCTGTGTTTTCTTTTGCAAAGTGGTTTGTGGTAAGAACAAAACCAGCCTATGACAAGTGAAGCTGCGCTGGGGGTCTGTGGTCCTGCAGTTGGATGAACCTCTTCTAGAGCTCTTTTGCCTGATGCCCTCTCCTCTCCCCTAGCCAGGAGGGCCAGCCTGCCGTGGCAGTGCTGGTCCCTTGTGCCTGCAGAACCAGCCCAAAGTCCCCCCAGCCATAAGGGATGTCCTTAGCCGCCTCCTCTGCCCTGTTTGTATCCCAGCCTGAATGAGGTGGCTCCAGCTGATCTGTCCAGAGGCAGCGATGCCTTCCAGATATCTGCTACGGCCGTGTCCCTTGGGTGCAGATGAGCTCTCTTTGCCTAAGATTAGCCCTTGAATTTGAATAAGCAGCGGGCCCCGCTGTGCCACCACACTGGAAGCAGCCTGGAGCAACGCTAGGTTGTGGCAGTCCGGCACTGCTCAGCCAAGCGTGGAGCCCCGCTCTCTGCTTATGAAAAGAAAGTTACATTAGAAGGGCCTTTTACCCAGACACTTAATTAAAATAATATTGAAACAAGCAAGACACACTGTGTGCTAAGTGTATGGTCACAGCTTCCCACAGCTCATTTGCAAGAGTGCTCAATAATGGCTGTGGGTAATTATTTTTTAATCAGGCAGTGTAAAGAAGGACTGGCATGTTAACAAATGGGGCTGCTTTCTTCCTTCTTGCTTTCTTCTTTCTTGCTTTCTTCTTTCTTGCTTTCTTCTTTCTTGCTTTCTTTCTTGCTTTTTCTTTTCTTTCTTTCTTCTTTTTTTTTTTTTTTTTTTTTTTTCAATCTTACTCTGATGGAGAAGATCACAGGCTCTATGGTGTGAGCCAACAAATACCCCCTGCAAAGCAAAAAACCTCCAGTTTGCAGTGGCTGGTTCTTGTGTTTGGAGATACAAAGAAGTGGCTGGCTTTTGGGGATAGCTGGAGGCAGGCAGGAGCAGCCTGAGGGTGTGGGACAGCCCAAAACCACCCAAAACCACCAAGGAACTCAGGAAGAGAATAGGATAGGATAGGATAGGATAGGATAGGATAGGATAGGATAGGATAGGATAGGGTAGGGTAGGGTAGGGTAGGGTAGGGTAGGGTAGGGTAGGGTAGGGTAGGGTAGGATAGGATAGGATAGGATAGGATAGGATAGATAGGATAGGATAGGATAGGATAGGATAGGGTAGGGTAGGGTAGGGTAGGGTAGGGTAGGGTAGGATAGGATAGGATAGGATAGGATAGGATAGGATAGGATAGGATAGGATAGGATAGGATAGGATAGGATTGGATAGGATTGAATAGGATAGGTTAGGATAGGATAGGATAGGATAGGATAGGATAGGATAGGATAGGATAGGATAGGATAGGATAGGATAGGATAGGATAGACTAGACTAGAATAGAATAGAATAGAATAGAATAGAATAGAATAGAATAGAATAGAATAGAATTAACCAGGTTGGAAAAGACCTCTGAGATCACCAAGTCCAACCTATCATCCAGCACCATCTAATCAACTAAACCATGGCACCAAGCACCCCATCCAGTCTCTTCCTAAACCCCTCCAGTGACGGTGACTCCACCACCTCCCCGGGCAGCACATTCCAACGGCCAATCACTCTTTCTATGAAGAACTTCTTCCTAATATCCAGCCTAAACCTCCCCTGGCACAGCTTGAGACTGTGTCCTCTTGTTCTGGTGCTGGCCACCCAGGAGAAGAGACCAACCCCCACCCGTCTACAGCCTCCTTCAGGTAGCTGTAGACAGCAATAAGGTCTCCTCTGAGCCTCCTCTTCTCCAGGCTAAGCAACCCCAGCTCCCTAAATGAGGCTGTTTGTGCAAAGACAGATGGAGGAGATCTAGACAGAGGTGTCTTTGCAGCTATTGGGCTCTGATCCTCCTTTCTGGCTGATGTCTGACCAGGACTAACACTTCAGTCTGGGAGAATTGGGTTGGCATTCACATTAATTGGCTGAGACATCATCAAAGTTCAGATGTGATTTTGAGGGCAAGAGCAGCATTGCCAGGCAGTGATGAGTGCTACCCCTTGTGAAGATTTAGCCTTTCCTAATTGCCTGCTGTCTTGCACCCTGGATGCCTGGAGTAACCCAGCAGCAGGGCAGCCCTGAACTAGCGCAATTAGACAATTTTCTCTCCCTTCAAAAGCTAAAGCTCTATGCAATTTCTTTTTCCTTCCAAAGAGAAGAGCCATTAAGAGGGCATGGGACTTCTCCAAAGTTTCTGCCTTTCCCCTTCTGCTTGCCTCCCAGGACAAGCCCAGCTAAGCCTTGAAGGGGGTTCAATTCTGACTTTTTCTTCCCTAATTTGTCAGCCCTGCTTTGACTCTTGAAGACTCTTGTGTTCCCGGCAGTGCTTGGGTAACTTTGAACATTAAGAATTCTGCTTGTTCTAAAACCACACTGTGGGTGCCATAAAAATTAATGAGAGAGCCTCTGGAAATCAATTTCCTGCTGTAAAATTTCCTTTCTGGAGAGCCGGGTGCTGCGGGCCTTTGGGCATTATTTTAGGCAGGCAGTGTTATGTATTCTTGGACAAAGGATGTGCTGTCTTGGTCTTCTGCTAGGGAGAGATGCCCCTGGTTTACCTGCCATACATTTTCTGCCTCCTTTACAGGACAGGGCAAAATTTGCCAATCCTTTCTCGGACCCTTCTGCCGTTCATTCCTGAAACCTCAGCCCCAGAGGCTGGAGAAAGTTCAAAGATTCTTCCTCACTTGGGGAATCTGTTGTCATCACCCCAAGGGTGGCTCTGAAATCTTCCAGACAAGACCTCAGCTTCTCAGCAGCTGGCTTCATGTGGCCTTTGTGTTCCCATGCGATTGCGTGGGCTCGTCTTCATCTCTTCTTTCTATCTGCTTGATTTATTTCATTAAGTTATGGAATTGCAACTGACACATTCCTCCCACCCTTGAGTTGGGTGGGGGTTTTTTTTTGGGGGTGCAAAAAAGTTACTTGTCATACCACCCAAGCACAGGGACTGTAATTTTCCCATCTGTGCAGATGTGCTTGGTGCCTCTGGAAATTCAATACTCACATTGCGACAGATAGTCTTGTACATCAGCCTCCGTCTCCAATCTGCAGAGTGTTGTTCAGAGGGTGGAGGCTGGGGATGGAGGTTCCCCATTCCTTTGGTGCATGTATAATTTATTTTCACTGATGTTGTTGCTAATTATTTTGTCTGGTTCTTCAGGTGCACTGTGTTCTCATGTTCTTCCTTCCTTGCAGAGCCTCCAACACAAACTCAAGCACGGAGTATGACCACAGCAGGGAGCTGGCTAAAGGGATGCTGAGGTCTAGCTGACAGCTGGGCATGACTTGTGGGTACCCTTTGGAGCCATCATACCTTGAGATGGGTTTGAATCCAACTCCACCAGCCAGCAGATGATCTACCTGTCCTGTTGCCTCCTTAACTTTCCACCTACAAAATGAAACCCAGGCCGTTTCCACCTGTTTTCTTTCCTCTGATTCAGTATATCATACAGTTTGTGCCCTCATTTTTGAGGTGCCCAAGGGTTACACTTAGCAGAGAGCTTTTCCCTTCCTGCTTTTTAAGAACAATTTGATTAAAGCAGGTCTCTAAACTGTGCCCCTGCACAGGCCCAGGGACCCAGCCGGAGCTGCTGTTCTTGAAAATTGATTTTCCTCCTGCTCAGTGCATTAAAACACTTTCCCCTGCCAGAACTGTTCTGGGTGAGAGCACTATGCTTTATTAACATGGGCATTGTTTGTTTGGGTTTTGGAGAAGGGGGATTTCTAAGTGGATTTTATCCTTTGAAACAATTAAGTGGTTCTGACTGCATGAGGTTTATTTACCTGGAGAGGAGATGAGATTCCTTTGCTGGGGAACTGACCCATTAGGGCTCCGCTCAGCTGGCTGAGGGGAGATGCTCAGGAAAGTGAGCAGTTAGTATTTAGAGGTTGCAGAATCATTGGTTCTGGCCACACTCACTCCATCTAAACCACAGGGAAAGGTGTCCAGGCTGCCTCCTTCCAGCGATAGATTCATTTAGGTGTCTCTTAGCAATTCCCCATTGCATGGAAAGAAAATAAACAAACAAACAAACGAAAAGCTGGGTCTTGACCCATTCCAGACTGAATATGCCAACAGACGCATGCTGAGGGGTGCTTTGTGCTCACCTGGCTCATGGGGTGGCTGCTGAAGGAGGAGCATCCTTGGCAAACCAGAACCACACAGCCCTGGGCACACAGAGGGATGTTGTGTGCACATGCACACCCGCGGATCCTTGCTTTAAAGCTCACACGGGCAGAGAGCCCCTGCTCCTCAGTCAGCACTCAGGCTCTTAAGAGCAATCTAATCTCCTCCCATTGTCAGTGACTATTGCCATAAATGCCCACAACATGAATGTAACTTCAGACAGGCAGTTCAATCCTGTTTGTTTTCCCATGACTTCGATCCCGCCAACCTTGACTGTGTTAAAAAGTGTAATTGTTCTGCCCTTCTCCACCCCCTCCACTCTCCTCTGTAAGGAGATGATGAGCTGGGGAAAGTAGATGTCTTATTTGAAGTTAAAAAAAGAAAGATAATGCTGAAATAACTGCTGTCAGAAGAAGATACATTTTCCAAGTGCATTCTCTGTGCTCAGCGTGGGGTAGCGGCTGCTTGTGTTTCAGAGCATTATGGTACATTAGCCTCTGCACACAGCATTGCTTGCTTTGTTTATTATTTTAATTTCCCAGTCTCTAGCAGGAGTGGATGGTGCTGAGGTGATAGCAAGGGAGGACTGAAAGTGTCTCCCTCACCGCACCGTGGGGACAGGGACAGCAGAAGCATTGCTCCCCGGGCAGCTGGCTCAGCAGGGAGCGAGGCACGGCCAGTCCACAGCGAAGGTGGCAGTTCTACCTATTTTTGCTGAAAAACTGATGAACCAGAGCCTCCAAACTGTGACAAAACATTTTCTTGCCTGCTCTGTCCAATCTAATCCAGGACAGGAGCTGACTCACTATCAGAGTGGTCAGATCAGTGTTTGGCTGTGGAGAATGATTTGGGTGAGCTAAACAGGGCGGGTTTTTTTTCCTCTTTATGAGAGCTGCTCCCCCTCCGTGAGCCCCCATGTACTCCCCAGGTGAAAACAAAGATGGGAAAATGTGGTTTCCAATCAGCCCCTATCTTCCAGTGCAGATGGGTTGGTCTGTATTTTGTATCAGTGCCTCCAGAAAATCAGGGCAATTTTTGAAGGGAAAAGAATAATAAAAATTACTTTGTTACAGGGGGAAAAAAGAGAGAAAATGTTTTGACATTCTCTCTCAAAATGCCCTCCTTTTGTCTCCACTAAGACTCCTTGCTGCATTTGACCTGAATTCTCAAATAGCTCCAGCCCTCCTGAAAGTCTGGTTTGCAACAAAACCAGCCTTTTTGATTCACCAAAAAAGTGTTGCCCAGCTCCACTCCAGAGACCGCCCACGGGGGTGCTCTCCGAGCGCTCTGCAGGTGCCAGGACCCCACGGGGCTGCAGGCTTCCCCATCAGCTAGGGTAATTAATCTGAATAGTTGTGATTCTGCCTCTGCCCCCATCCCTGGGCTGTGCTATTGGCTGACAGCAATGTCTGTCCCCCTCCATAGCCTAGAGAAGCCCAGAAGATGAGACACTTGGGTTGCATCTTTCTTCTCCTAGAAGCTATTTGCAACTATTCACATAAAGCCCATTTGTATGCATTCAAGGCCAAGAACAGTTAAGCTGAGTTCCTCTTATCTAATGCAGTATTAAGAGTGCCTCCCAAGCCCTGGTGAGCTCAGGAGGGTGCACACAACATCAGCTGGGAGGAAATGTTGGATTCATTAATGGCACTTTTCACTTTTCATAGGGGTTTTGGTACCAGCACAGATTTGCAAGGCAGTGCAGTCAGTGGGTAGCAGAGATGCTTGGAAAAAACAAGTGCCTGCTTGTCTTTGCAAACACAGGAAGGAAATGTACATCAAAGTAAACCAAGCCTAAGAGCTGTAGAAAGAGATTTGATTTCTGATGACCATAGGAAACTAGAAGAAAAAAAGAAATCTCTTGAAAGCCAAATGGTTTGGGAGGAAAGGGCTGGGCAGCTCTGGCAGTCAGCTAAGCAGCTGCTGGTTTGTTGACCACTGCCTTGTGCTGAATGGCTGATGGCGCTGGTGAGCTGCTTTGGCATTCCCTGTGAGCACCAGCTGCCTGGGGGCATAACTGTGGTCACACAGCCCGACCCCTCAGTCTCACAGCCAGCATGGCTGTGGATCCTAGTCAAAATCCTGCTCTCTGGATTTCAGGCCTTGACAGCAAGGAGTTTAAATCATAGAATCATAGAATCAGTCAGGGTTGGAAGGGACCACAAGGATCATCTAGTGCCAACCGCCCTGCCATGGGCAGGGACACCCCACACTAGATCAGGCTGGCCAGAGCCTCGTCCAGCCTGGTCTTAAACACCTCCAGGGACGGGGCCTCAACCACCTCCCTGGATAACCCATTCCAGGGCTTCACCACTCTCATGGGGAAGAACTTCCTTCTCACATCCAGCCTGAATCTCTCCACCTCCAGCTTCATTCTGTTCCCCCTAGTCCTATCACTACCTGAGATCCTGAGCAGTCCCTCCCCAGCCTTCCTGTAGGCCCCCTTCAGATACTGGAAGGCCACAATGAGGTCACCTCGGAGCCTTCTCTTCTCCAGACTGAACAGCCCCGTTTGATCTAAACTGGTCCTGCAGGAGATGATGGGAGAAGTGCTTTCATGGTGCACTCCTCCCACCTGCCTTTAAAGCTCTTCCTGGAGGGTTACAGAGCATCATCTGGAAATGCCTCTCTTGCCTCTGACTGTGGGGAGGGCAGGACACCTCACAGAGACAACATGCTCAGTTCCAAGGCAACTGCATTTCTCCCGGTCAGTAGCTTTTTTGCATCCCCAGAGAATGGCTGGGAAAGGGATCTAGGGTTCCCAATGTAGAGGCGCAAGATCCATGCTGCAGCACAGGGCTGAGCAATCTCTGTGTACTGGTGCTGCCAGCTGCTGAGTACTGGTTCATAGCAACCACTGCAGGCAAAGAGATGAAGAAAAGGCGCAAGAGGATCATTGTGAATAGGCAGCACATGGAGAAACACTTACTAACAAAGAGTGCTATTGATCTCATTTACCGCCTGCTCCCATCAGCTGGAATGGGGAAAGCAACTGCTCAGCCCCACTTGTAAGAAATGCCTGCTCTGAATATTAGCTTCAGCTCATCCAGCAGAGTCTGACACTATATATAAATCACACTCAGAGAGTGATGAAACAACTCGTGTCTATGTCTCCTTGCTGTGATGTTATTATACAGCCCGTAGCTGGGACTTGGGAGCAAACGCCTCGAGCTCAGACATGAAATTTATTTTGTCTAATCTCCCCATCGTGCTTCTGAATGGAGCTGGCAGTCGAAATCCAGAAGAGGGACAGCTCTGTCCAGTCTTTATTTTCGGTGGGACTGAAATGTGGCAAGATGAAATGCAATCACATGGCCTTGCCAGACAGCTGACACTCAAAAATAAAATCTGTGTTTCCATGGGGAAAGGGGAGAATTTTTAGCCAGTATATGAAGGCCTGCAGATCTTAAGCCTCTGTTTCACTCTCTTTACAAAGCCATGTAATTGCAGAGAGGATCTGGAGGAGCTGCAGCCACTTTAGATGAGTGATTTGTAAGTAGAAGCGCTGGTTTGAATTTCACTGTTTGGAATTGATGGTGAAGGGGCAGGGTTGGAGGGTTTCTAATGCAGTGTTTTCCAGGTATGTTGCATAACTCTTTTTTTTTTATTCCCTGTCTCCTGAGTGGTCCATAATGAGCAATTATAAAAGGCTAATCTCATTAAAAGGAAAATCTCCTCATTCATTTAATTCTTAAATCTCTTTCTGTTGGGAGGGGAATATTTAAATGAGCTTCCTCCCATTATAAAGTTACTTTATGGTCTGTTTTTCATCACAGTTAAATCAGAACAGGGGCATGAGGTGCTTTTACTTTAATCTGTTTTTAATCTGATTTTCCTTAAATGAAGTTGGATCATTTCTGGTGCAGAGTCCTAGAAACCAGAGAGAGAATGACTAACAAGAGGTCATTTATTCTGCTCTGTGGTCCCAACAGGGACCCTGAAGTTTCATTAATGATCATTGCAGTCATAAAGAAACCCGTTCATTTTACCCATCGGCCGATAAATGCTTTATAGTATTTAATGGGAGTCTTCTTTATTTAAAGATAAGATAGATGAGGGTCCTTTGTAGAAGCAGCATCCCAGAGCTGGCATGAGGAAGGCTGTCAGCAGGGAAGAATGATGTCTGCATGTCATGGAGGACTGGAGAAAGGAACCCAGAGATGGAGCAGCATTTTGGTGTCCCTCGGAAGCCATAGCTGAAAATGGGGATGCTGGGAAGCAATGGAGGGGACAGCAGCATCCTGACATCGCATGGGAGGTGGTCACAGCCTGTGCACCCTTGCAGTGCTTTGTTATCTGGGCTGTGCACTCCATCGGCTGCCAGCCTGTGTGACTGGATAGTGCTTCATTGTCTGGGCCAGTTCTGTCACCCAGCTGTTCTTCTGCTCTCCTCCCATCCCTTATCAGCCTTCCCGCTGGGTGCTTTCTGGAGACAAGGCTGTACCTTCATGGCTGCCGCCTCTTCTCCCCAGGGCAGGACCTGGCCTCTCCAGCTCCTTGACAGGGAAGGCAGAGCTCAACAGGACAAAAATCAATCCCAATAATAAAGTAACAAACTGCTCCAGGAGAAGGAGAGTACCTGGAATTACTTTTAATTCAGAAGTCAGCTCAAGATAAGGTGCCAGCCCAAATGCCAATATGCAAATGTGTCTCCTTCAGCAATGTGCACCACCAGTATCTCTACCCAGCTTGTTCCACATTTGTGACAACCTGTCTCTCCTCAGCATCAGAGATACATATTTTGCTTAGAAATTAGAGCAAATCATGCCAATGTTTGAGTGTGAATGATTAAAAAAGGCCAGACCCTTTATGACATCCTCTTTCGTATTCTCTTTCTCTCTTCCTGCCACTGCTGTCTTGCTGAACTTACCATCACATTGACTTTGGATGCGACTCCACTCTTTTGGGTTTGATCCCTGCCTTGCCCTATGTCCAGTCTCCAGTTTCCCAAAACTAAATTTCCAGAGTTTGACCTGGAGGGATGGAAAGGAAAGGATACAAAGCAAAGGATAAAAAGAATGGAGGGTTTGTTAAAAAAAAAAGGAAAAGAAAAAAAAAAAGAAGGAAAAGGAGAAGGAGAAATAGGAGAAGGAGAAGGAGAAGGAGAAGGAGAAGGAGAAGGAGAAGGAGAAGGAGAAGGAGAAGGAGAAGGAGAAGGAGAAGGAGAAGGAGAAGGAGAAGGAGAAGGAGAAGGAGAAGGAGAAGGAGAAGGAGAAGGAGAAGGAGAAGGGAGAAAGAGAAGGGGAGAAGGGGAAGGGGAAGGGGAAGGGGAAGGGGGAGGGGAAGGGGGAGGGGAAGGGGGAGAGGGGAAGGGGGAAGGGGAAGGGGAAGGGGGAGGGGAAGGGGGAGAGGGAGGGGAGAAGGGAGAAGGAGAAGGAGAAGGAGAAGGAGAAGGAGAAGGAGAAGGAGAAGGAGAAGGAGAAGGAGAAGGAGAAGGAGAAGGAGAAGGAGAAGGAGAAGGAGAAGGAGAAGGAGAAGGAGAAGGAGAAGGAGAAGGAGAAGGAGAGGAGAAGGAGAAGGGAAAGGGAAAGGAATTTCAGCATGACAGGGACATTTTAAATGGTCCAAAGCAAAAGCTGAGTTTGGGACATTGTCAGAAAATGGCCATCCTCAAAGCTGGGACCTTGACTAAAGTGTCATGAATGGTTTCTGTGGCAATGAGCCAGGGCTGGGTGCTGGGTAGAGCCATCCTGCCTTCATGAGAAATCCAGATGCCTGGTGACAGGCAGGTCTGTATCCCTCCAGTACACCAAGCCTTGCTCTCATCAAATGTGTGGGTTTTATTCCAAGCTTAAGCCCCAGTTCCTTCCAAGAACAGGGTTTTAGCCAGACTGCCTTTTCCTTTCTCTGTATTATTTCATGTCTTAGGCTACTCTTCCTTCCGGCAGTGAGGGACAATCTGGATGCTCTGACCTTGTCCCTGTAGGAAGAGAGGAGAGTTGTGCAGAGGCCAGGTTCAATCGTTATCTTGTCTGAAAGCATTTGCAGACAGTCAATCCTGCCTCTCAATAAATGAAATATTTCCTCTCTACTTTATCTCCCTGGACTCCAGCAGCCCAGATTGCTAATTGGCAGCAACCTTTTCTCTCAGCAGAACAATCCTTTCTCATTCATGAATTGTTCTCCTTAAATCCAGTCATGACAGAAGTGGAAATCCATTTTTACAGCTCTCGCTTTTTCTAGAAGAAAATCCCTTTTCTGTTGTTGAAATGAATCCTGAGTTTAAACCTGCAGACAGATCTCTCTCCCTTTTTTGGGCTCGATTAATTGAAACCGACAGCTTAGGCGAGGAGCTGCTGATTGCGGGACAAGGCTGGCTGCGGAGTTTTGTTTTCAAGGAATCATCACACAGAGCATCATAAATAAGACCAAAATGAAAATAAAACCGAGGCAATCTTACAAGGCAGTGGTTCCTCATCAGGAGATCCTCCAGTCACATTTCCATTCTTATTGAAACAGTAGCCCTCATCAAAAAACGGCTGTGGCGAAACAGATCTTTTCTTCCTTTTTCTTCCATGGATCAACTCCCTGTCTATTATCTGGAGCCCAAAATGCTGACATTAGTTAAAGAAGAAAAAACAACCAACAGCCAACCTTGGAAAGTATGGTGCTTATTTTCTTTTGCTCTGAAAAATGCTGACTTTAATGTAAAGAAAGGGAAAAACCCAACCCAAAGCGCGCACACACAGAAAGAAAAATGCCATTGAGAAGCGCAGAAAACTTTCCCAGTGAAAATTACTCAACACTATAAAAGGTCTGACCAAACCTGCAAATGTCACTTCCATTCCTGATTGGAAAGACATGATTTATTTGTGAGGAATGCTGCAGCCTTCTGAAAGAGCCTACACTTTTCGAGCTCTTTTGGAGCACTGGTCAAGCTGCTTGACCCCTTGGAAACCGTTCCTGCTTGGAAAAGCTGAAACCCTCCAGGTTTGCCCAACCTAACTCCCACCAGAACAGGCAGCAGTGAGAGGACTCTGGGTTAACCCTTCTCCAGCTCTCTAAATCGAGATGAGTGTTATGTAGTCTAACCTATTTCTAAACCCCTCAGGAATAGATGGAGGGAGGGATGGGTGGGTGGATGTGGATGGATGAATGGACAGATGGATGCTGCGTCTCTGCAACAGGTAACTCTTTTGCTTGCCTGGCCAGTAATGTTCCAGCTGGATGTCGTCACAGCAGCTATAGGGCAGCTTCTCATTTCTGATCACCAGAAATGCCAGAGATTAAAGCAAATACAGCCTCACCTAGAAATCAGAGCCTAGTCTGAACCTCAGTCCAAGCATCTCCTGGGCTCCCCCGTTCAAGAATGACAGAACTGCTGGAGAGAATCCCACGGAGAGCCACGAGGATGATTAGGGGACTTGAGCATCCCCTGCTATGAAGAGAGATTGAGATCTCTGAGGCTGTTTAGTCTTGAGAAGAGAAGACTGAGAGGGGATTTCATCAATGTGTATAAATATCTGAGGGGTGGGTGTCAAGTGGATGGGGCCAAGCTCTTTTCAGTGGTGCACAGTAATAAGACAAGGAACAACAGGTTCAAACTTGAACATAGAGGATTTCACCTCAACATGAGGAGAAACTTAAGAGTGAGAGTGATGGAGCACTGGAACAGGCTGCCCAGGGAGGTTGTGGAGTCTCCTTCTCTGGAGACTTTAAAAACCCACCTGAATGCATTCCTGTGGGGACTACCCTAAGTGATCCTGCTTTGGCAGGGGGGTTGGATGCCATGATCTCTTGATCTCCAACATCTAGTATAGACTGGGATGCTGTGATCTTCAGCAGGAGAAAGGCTACATTTAAGGAGAAATCTTTGCTGCTCTCCTGCTCAGTGTCCCAGGGACCAGAAGTAAGCCTGGGAGAATGTGAGAGAGACATTGGTGAACCAATGTTGATGTAGAAGGACTAGGATGGCAGAGCTAATCCTGCCTGTCAATTCTCCCTAATCCTGAGGCTGCAGAAACAGCTGGGGCTGCTGCTGTCACTCCTTTCTTCTGAGAGCAACAGTGCTCACAGAACCATGGTTGGTTGGTTATTTTTTTTAAGAGCACAGCTTTCTGGCTGCTATTTTTGCTGTGCTGTCTGATCTGCTCCCATGGCATGATGATATTCCTGTTCTTTCCTTTATAGGATCTTCCCTGATAAAGTGCACAGTGCCTTTGCAAACCTCTGTAGCTTCCTCCATCTGCTAAGGAGAGAAACTGAGGCTAGGGGAAGGGCTGTCACTCAGCCATGCTTACGCAGGGAAAGTAGGAGGCTTCAGGAGCCTGGCCCTGTGTTCAGAGCTTTAGCAGCAAGGCTGTCCTTCCCCTCTGAACTGGGCCACTTTAAGTTGCCTCCACGGTTTATTATGTGCAGGATTTTCGTCAGACGTGCAAAGTAAATTAGCACAGTATTCACAGCCATAATCACCTACCAATGATCTCATGCATGTGGCACAAAGGGAAAGGATCTGCATGGGATTCTGTTCTGCAAGTATAATCCGCCCATAGCCTCCTTGTTAATTAGCTCCTCTCAAGCATCCAATCTGTGGCAATTATAGCAATCAAAAATGCATTCAGCCCCCCCCTCACCCCTCCTGCTCCCCGTCAGCACCTGACAAGCCGGCAGGCACATTATCCCATGCCACGGCAAGCACAGAGCGATGGGACACAAGCCTCCCGCCGCCTGACGCAGGATTCATCACCCACAATACCAGCACAAGGCCTTGCATACCGGGAATTATTAAAGAAAAAAAGAAAGAAAGAAAGAAAGAAAGAAAGAAAGAAAGAAAAGGAGACAGAAAGAGGCAGATTTCAATTTTCTCCCATAGTTTTGAGAGCCCATAGAGAACCGAGTGAAAGACACTACTTAGCCCCTTGGGCGCGATTGGCAGCTTCTGCTTCTGCTTGCTTTTTTTTTTTTTGCTGATGCCAATGGAAAAGTGAATCTCTCTTATTTTTAATGTTGTCTGATTGAAAGCCAGCGATGCTCCAGACACCGTGCTGAGGGACCGGGGTGGGATGAATGCCTGAGGTGATTGCTGCATTGTGTCGTCCTCCTGACTCTCAGAGGAGCGCTTTGGGAGAGCAGCAGTGAGATTGCTCTGGGGGAATTGGACAGCTCTGAGTGGAGCCTTCTCTAAATATCTGCAGCTTTTCCCTGCTTCTGCTACTTCCCAGTGCTTCTTAATCCGAGAACTCTGCAGTATGGGTACTGTGTCCAATTCCGGGCCCCTCAGTTTAAGAAGGACATCGAGACACTTGCCCAGAGAAGGGCAACAAGGCTGGGGAGAGGCCTTGAGCACAAGCCCTATGAGGAGAGGCTGAGGGAGCTGGGGTTGTTTAGCCTGGAGAAGAGGAGGCTCAGGGGAGACCTCATTGCTCTCTACAACTACCTGAAAGGTGGTTGTAGCCAGGAAGGGGTTGGCCTCTTCTCCCTAGCAGCCAGCACCAGAACAAGGGG
The DNA here is from genome assembly GCA_033816785.1 of Picus viridis. Taxonomy (NCBI): domain Eukaryota; kingdom Metazoa; phylum Chordata; class Aves; order Piciformes; family Picidae; genus Picus; species Picus viridis. The sequence goes on from CM066589.1 coordinate 28,125,002, forward strand.
ACACAGTCTCAAGCTGCAACAGGGGAAGTTTAGGCTCGAGGTGAGGAGAATGTTCTTCACTGAGAGAGTCATTCGCCATTGGAATGGGCTGCCTGGGGAGGTGGTGGAGTCGCCGTCCCTGGAGGTGTTCAAGAGGGGACTGGATGTGGCACTTGGTGCCATGGTCTAGTCGTGAGGTCTGTGGTTACAGGTTGGACTCGATGATCTTCGAGGTCTCTTCCAACCTTGGTAATACTGTTAATACTGTGATACTGTGATACTTTGGTGAGGGGTTTGGAGCACAAGCCCTATGAGGAGAGGCTGAGGGAGCTGGGGTTGTTTAGCCTGGAGAAGAGGAGGCTCAGGGGTGACTTTATTGCTCTCTACAACTACCTGAAGGGAGGTTGTAGCCAGGTGGGAGTTGGTCTCTTCTCCCAGGCAACCAGCACCAGAACAAGAGGACACAGTCTCAAGCTGCACCAGGGGAGGTTTAGGCTGGATGTTAGGAAGAAGTTCTTCATAGAAAGAGTGATTGGCCATTGGAATGTGCTGCCCGGGGAGGTGGTGGAGTCACCATCACTGGAGGTGTTTAGGAAGAGACTGGATGGGGCGCTTGCTGCCGTGGTTTAGTTGATTAGAGTGTTGGATGATAGGTTGGACTGGAAGAGACCTTTGAGATCATCAAGAGATCTCAAAGGTCTCTTCCAACCTAGTTAATTCTATTCTATTCAAAAGCAGTTGCTGGTGGGGACCTCAGTTTGAATCCAGCCTTATGGCCACACTTTGCTCTCTCTGGAATCAACAGCAATGTACTCCTCAGGGAACATCCTCTTATTTCCACTAGTACCTACTATCTCAGTAACCCTAGAGGTAAATTTGCTCCTTAGCTTCCTGAATGGGCTTTTTGATTTGCTGTCCAAATGTGCTGTTAAAATGGTATCCTAGGGTGCGTAGAGGATGCTCTAGACTTGACATCCATCCTGCCTTCATTGGGACCTAGGCTGGACCTTCCTGGAAAAGCTGTGAAAGCAGTGGTATGGGATGCTATTCCACCTTGTCCTGTATCTGATTACACCCCTGCTTGTACTTGGCAACTCCTGCCTGCTGTCGCTGTCTCTCTAGCATACCGGTAAAGGTGTTTGGGATTGGGACATTTCTTCTAAACCAGTCCCAGGAGATTTTCTTGATCAAGCTAGAAGTCCTCTGAAATCAGAATACAGATTCTATCACAAATTACCCTGCAATCAGTGCTAGTGGCTACCCATTGCCATATCTCAATGCTGGGCCCATGTGAGTGCTCCTACACCACTGCTGTGCAAAGTCAGCTGGCTGAGCTTAAGCCAGGAGTGCTCACAAGTCCGCCAGCTCAACTTGGCTCAGCACATGGTCTTTCAGACAGGCTGATCCCATGGGAAAGTTGAGCTCTCAGCCTCCGACCTACTGATGTGAAAGATCACAGGGACAACTAGTTATGCCATTCTAGGTCCTGGAGGCTGTATGATGCTGGCAGGTATTTAGCTCTGAAGTGTTGAGATAAGCCAGACAATAAAGCACAGACTGATCTCAAGACAGCTCACAGGTACCTGTCACATCCAGAATTACTTGCCCTTTGGTTTTCTTCAAGGTCCTCACAAGGAGGGGGTTATTTCTGTTATTTGCAGACACAATGTGTCCTTCAGATGCCCTTGAACTCCACTGCTGTGCCCTGCCTTGAAAATAAATGTCAGATAACCCATGTACCCACACTAGCTACATGGGGCAGAGGTAGGCTTGCAAGGGACAAACAGAGAAAGAGAGAACATCTCCATAATGAACATCTCCCAGGTATTTGCATGGCTGTATTATGCCTTCTTCATCCATCACAGTGCTTTAAGCATGGCTCAAGCCTGTGCAAATCATACATTGGATCAGCTCTGCTCTTTAGGTTTCACTACAGTATGAGGACTCAGCGTGGACAGAGGTATGGTTTGTGCTGCCCAGGTCCCGGTTGTGACCCAAGAAACCTGCTCTCCCTCAGGGGTGGTTCAGCAGGGATGATGAAGATAATAATAATAATAATAATAATAATAATAATAATAATAATAATAATAATAATAATAATAAAAACAGGTTGGAAGAGACCTTCAAGATCATCTCGTCCAACCTATCAACCAATCCAACCCACCCAAACAACTAGATCATGGCACCAAGCACCCCATCAAGTCTCCTCCTGAACACCTCCAGTGACGGTGACTCCACCACCTTCCCGGGCAGACCATTCCAATGGGCAATCACTCTCTCTCTGTATAGAACTTCCTCCTGACATGAGGTGGGTGGAAAGAGGGAAGAAGCTGCGTAAGCAGCAGGCCAGGTGCTGCTGCAATCAGTAGCACCTTTCCATCAGCTTTTCCATCCCTGTCTAACCAAGACGTCCGGGGAAAGTGTCCCCAGGCAGACACAGCCCTGAAGGCAGCATCTGCCCTGGATGTACATGCAGGTAGCAGCTCCCATTCACTGCCCTGGAAGAACTGCAAAGTCCCT